>CANSGD010000128.1:0-139436 GCA_947645195.1 Patellifolia procumbens
TGACTCCTTGAATAGTTATTAGATATTTTTAAAGCATATGAATCCCTTGGAACAAACTCATTTCAAATCAAAGGGTAAAATCATCATTGTCTCTTAGATGATTTGTGGTGTATGTATGATGTATCACATTTATATATAGTTTTTAGATGCATTTAGATTGCATTTAGAACTCCTTTTTGAGCATTTAGGTGCATAATGACATGAATTACGTAAGTTGTGCTCTACTACTCCCCGTTTGTGTGTTTCGATGATTTTCAGGTTATTTTGATACAAACTGATCATGAGTACCAAGGATGTAGCCTATTAATCATTAAAGATGAAGGTAGCTTGCACAAGGATCACAATGCATCTGTTTGGGACGATTTTGAGTTGGAGTGAAGCAAAGAGTTAGTGAAACAAGTGCCAAAACACTTTAGATTAGATTAGATTTTGGGGCTATTATAAATACATTTTCCTCATTCTTTTTCCCGAAATTCTATCTTTTTCTATTCATTTTTAATCAGATTTTGGGGCTATTATAAATACATTTTCCTCATTATTTTAGAGACATCTTTCATCTTTTTCTCTAGTTTTATTTCCATAGTTCTTAGCTTAGTTTTATTTAGTTTAAACACTTTAGATTAGATTAGATTAAAGGTGATTGAACCTTGGATTCGATTTCAATAAAAGTTTTTGCTTTCCGTCAATTAGTATTCTTCTCTACTCTAATCTCTTTTATTATTCCTAATTGCTTAGCTTAATTATTTATTCATTCATGATGCAATTATTAGGGTTTCATATTAGATTGTTTATTGTTGACTCAATTATGAGTGAGTAGTTCAATTTCTAGGGATTTAGAGAGGGAAGCCATGTTTATACCATGATTATTTGAATTGCTATTAGTTTCTAGGGTTTGATGAGATAGGTTATGGTGTGATTTGTTCTTATTGAGTAATTAACGTTATTGCGCAGTTTCTTTGATTACTTGAGGTTAATAATCGTTTGCACAGATCCGTCTTACTTTTAGAGGCCTAGTACACACCAGTAATTCTGATTATGTTTGTGAACATACTGCATATGTTGAATTATCGACGTTGAGACTTAACCATAGCTTGACACGTGTTCTAATCTATCGATTCTCGACCTAGGTTCTGATAGTTGTTTGATCCTTTAATTGGTATAAGCATGGTGGACCGAACTAATTCCCTAGACCTTTAATTCATAGTTAAATTTCGATCTTTATATTGCTTTATAGTAGTTAATTATTAGTTCAGCTGAATTCTATCTGATTTTTGTCTGAAGTAGCTGTTTGGCTAAATGTTAACTTAGAACTTCGTCTCTCTGTGGATTCGACCCTACTTCCCTTGACTACCATTGTTAGAGGACTTAGGTTTATCTTTGATTAGGTGATACGACTTTAGCCTATCAATGTACACCTTTCAAATCATTTGTTGTGCTTAATTACCAAATGGCTTTGACTCCTTGAATAAGTATTAGATATATTTAAAGGATATGAATCCCTTGTATCATACTCATTTCAAATTAAAAGGTAAAATCTTCATAGTCTCTTAGGCGATTTGTGGTGTAAGTAACCCTTTCAAATCATTTGTTGTGCTTAATTACCAAATATTTTAGACACCTTGAATAGGTATTATATATATTTAAAGCATATGAATCCCTTTGAGCAAACGCATTTCAAATCAAAGGGTAAAATCGTCATAGTCTCGTAGGCGATTTATGGTCTATGAACGCCATTCAAATCATTTGTTGTGCTTAATTACGAAATTATTTTAACTCCTTGCATAGGTATTAGATATATTTAAAGCATATTAATCTCTTGGATCAAACTCATTGAAAATCTATGGGTAAAATTGTCATAGTCTCGTAGGCGATTTATGGTCTATGAACACCATTTATATCATTTGTTGTGGTTAATTACCAAATATTTTTTAATCCTTGAATAGGTATTAGATATATTTAAAGCATATGAATCCCTTGGATCAAACGCATTTTAAATCAAAGGGTAAAATCATCATAGTCTCTTAGGCGATTTATGGTCTGTGAACACCATTCAAATCATTTGTTGTGCTTAATTACCAAATATTTTTGACTCCTTGCATAGGTATTAGATATATTTAAAGCATATTAATCTCTTGGATCAAACTCATTGAAAATCTATGGGTAAAATAGGCAATCTCTAAAGCGATTTGTGGTGTATGAACAACTTTCAAATCATTTGTTGTGCTTAAATACCAAATATTTTAGACTCCTTGAATATTTATTAGATATATCTAAAGCATATGAATCCCTTGGATCAAACTCATTGCAAATCAAAGGGTAAAATCGTCATAGTCTCTTAGGCGATTTGTGGTGTATGAACAGCTTTCAAATCATTTGTTGTGCTTAATTACCAAATATTTTTACTCCTTGAATATTTATTAGATATATTTAAAGCATATGAATCCCTTGGATAAAACTCATTTCAAATCAAAGGGAAAAATCATCATAGTCTCTTAGGCGATTTGTGCTGTATATACACCTTTCAAATCATTTGTTGTGCTTATTTACCAAATGGTTTTGACTCCTTGAATAAGTATTAGATATATTTAAAGGATATGAATCCCTTGCATCAAACTCATTTCAAATCAAAAGGTAAAATCTTCATAGTCTCTTAGGCGATTTGTTGTGTCCGTAAACCTTTCAAATCATTTGTTGTGCTTAATTACCAAATATTTTTGACTCCTTAAATAGGTATTAGATATATTTAAAGCATATGAATCCCTTGGATCAAACGCATTTCAAATCAAAGGGTAAAATCGTCATAGTCTCGTAGGCGATTTATGCTCTATGAACACCACTTAAATCATTTGTTGTGGTTAATTACCAATTATTTTTACTCCTTGAATAGGTTTTCGATATATTTAAAGCATATGATTCCCTTGGATCAAACGCATTTCAAATCAAAGGATAAATCGTCATAGTCTCGTAGGCGATTTATGGTCTATGAACACCATTTAAATCATTTGTTGTGGTTAATTGCCAAATATTTTTTACTCCTTTAATAGGTATTAGATATATTTCAAGAATATGAATCCCTTGGATCAAACGCATTTTACATCAAAGGGTAAAATCATCATAATCTCTTAGGCGATTTATGGTCTATGAACACCATTCAAATCATTTGTTGTGCTTAATTACCAAATATTTTTGACTCCTTGCATAGGTATTAGATATATTTAAAGCATATTAATCTCTTGGATCAAACTCATTGAAAATCTATGGGTAAAACAGGCAGTCTCTTAGGCGATTTGTGGTGTATGAACAACTTTCAAATCATTTGTTGTGCTTAATTACCAAATATTTTCGACTCCTTGAATAGTTATTAGATATATCTAAAGCATATGAATCCCCTTGGATCAAACTCATTGCAAATCAAAGGGTAAAATCGTCATAGTCTCTTAGGCGATTTGTGGTGTATGAACAGCTTTCAAATCATTTGTTGTGCTTAATTACCAAATATTTTTGACTCCTTGAATAAGTATTAGATCTATTTAAAGGATATGAATCTCTTGTATCAAACTCATTTCAAATCAAAAGCTAAAATCTTCATAGTCTCTTAGGCGATTTGTGGTGTATATAAACCGTTCAAATCATTTGTTGTGGTTAATTACCAAATATTTTTTACTCCCTGAATAGCTATTAGATATATTTAAACATATGAATCCCTTGGATCAAACGCATTTCAATTCAAATGGTAAAATCGTCATTGTCTCGTAGGCGATTTATGGTCTATGAACACCATTTAAATCATTTGTTGTGCTTAATTACCAAATATTTTTTTACCTCTTGAATAGGTATTAGATATATTTAAAGCATATGAATCCCTTGGATCAAACGCATTTTGAATCAAAGGGTAAAATCATCATAGTCTCTTAGGCGATATATGGTCTATGAACACCATTCAAATCATTTGTTGTGCTGAATTACCAAATATTTTTGAATACTTGAATAGGTATTGGATATATTTAAAGCATATTAATCTCTTGGATCAAACTCATTGAAAATCTATGGGTAAAATAGGCTGTCTCTTAGGCGATTTGTGGTGTATGAACAACTTTCAAATCATTTGTTGTGCTTAATTACCAAATATTTTTGACTCCTTGAATAGTTATTAGATATATCTAAAGCATATGAATCCCTTGGATCAAACTCATTGCAAATCAAAGGGTAAAATCGTCATAGTCTCTTCGGCGATTTGTGGTGTATGAACAGCTTTCAAATCATTTGTTGTGCTTAATTACCAAATATTTTTTACTCCTTGAATAGCTATTAGATATATTTAAAGCATATTAATCTCTTGGCTCAAACTCCTTGAAAATCTATCGGTAAAATTGTCATAGTCTCGTAGGCGATTTATGGTCTATGAACACCATTTATATCATTTGTTGTGGTTAATTACCAAATATTTTTTAATCCTTGAATAGGTATTAGATATATTTCAAGCATATGAATCGCTTGGATGAAACGCATTTTAAATCAAAGGGTAAAATCATCATAGTCTCTTAGGCGATTTATGGTCTGTGAACACCATTCAAATCATTGGTTGTGCTTAATTACCAAATATTTTTGACTCCTTGCATAGGTATTAGATATATTTAAAGCATATTAATCTCTTGGATCAAACTCATTGAAAATCTATGGGTAAAATAGGCAGTCTCTTAGGCGATTTGTGGTGTATGAACAGCTTTCAAATCATTTTTTGTGCTTAATTACCAAATATTTTTTACTCCTTGAATAGTTATTAGATATATTTAAAGCATATGAATCCCTTGGATAAAACTCATTTCAAATCAAAGGGAAAAATCATCATAGTCTCTTAGGCGATTTGTGGTGTATATACACCTTTCAAATCATTTGTTGTGCTTAATTACCAAATGGTTTTGACTCCTTGAATAAGTATTAGATATATTTAAAGGATAAGAATCCCTTGCATCAAACTCATTTCAAATCAAAAGGTAAAATCTTCATAGTCTCTTAGGCGATTTGTTGTGTACGTAAACCTTTCAAATCATTTGTTGTGCTTAATTACCAAATATTTTTGACTCCTTCAATAGTTATTAGATATATCTAAAGCATATGAATCCCTTGGATCAAACTCATTGCAAATCAAAGGGTAAAATAGTCATAGTCTCTTCGGCGATTTGTGGTGTATGAACAGCTTTCAAATCATTTGTTGTGCTTAATTACCAAATATTTTTTACTCCTTGAATAGCTATTAGATATATTTGAAGCATATTAATCTCTTGGCTCAAACTCATTGAAAATCTATGGGTAAAATTGTCATAGTCTCGTAGGCGATTTATGGTCTATGAACACCATTTATATCATTTGTTGTGGTTAATTACCAAATATTTTTTTAATCCTTGAATATGTATTAGATATATTTAAAGCATATGAATCGCTTGGATGAAACGCATTTTAAATCAAAGGGTAAAATCATCATAGTCTCTTAGGCGATTTATGGTCTGTGAACACCATTCAAATCATTTGTTGTGATTAATTACCAAATATTTTTGACTCCTTGCATAGGTATTAGATATATTTAAAGCATATTAATCTCTTGGATCAAACTCATTGAATATCTATGGGTAAAATAGGCAGTCTCTTTGGCGATTTGTGGTGTATGAACAGCTTTCAAATCATTTGTTGTGCTAATTACCAAATATTTTTTTACTCCTTGAATAGTTATTAGATATATTTAAAGCATATGAATCCCTTGGATAAAACTCATTTCAAATCAAAGGGAAAAATCATCATAGTCTCTTAGGCGATTTGTGGTGTATATACACCTTTCAAATCATTTGTTGTGCTTAATTACCAAATGGTTTTGACTCCTTGAATAAGTATTAGATATATTTAAAGGATAAGAATCCCTTGCATCAAACTCATTTCAAATCAAAAGGTAAAATCTTCATAGTCTCTTAGGCGATTTGTTGTTTCTTTCAAATCATTTGTTGTGCTTAATTACCAAATATTTTTTGACTCCTTAAATAGGTATTAGATATATTTAAAGCATATGAATCCCTTGGATCAAACGCATTTCAAATCAAAGGGTAAAATCGTCATAGTCTCGTAGGCGATTTATGCTCTATGAACACCACTTAAATCATTTGTTGTGGTTAATTACCAAATATTTTTTACTGCTTGAATAGGTTTTCGATATATTTAAAGCATATGATTCCCTTGGATCAAACGCATTTCAAAACAAAGGATAAATCGTCATAGTCTCGTAGGCGATTTATGGTCTATGAACACCATTTAAATCATTTGTTGTGGTTAATTGCCAAATATTTTTTACTCCTTTAATAGGTATTAGATATATTTCAAGCATATGAATCCCTTTGGTCAAACGCATTTTACATCAAAGGGTAAAATCATCATAATCTCTTAGGCGATTTATGGTCTATGAACACCATTCAAATCATTTGTTGTGCTTAATTACCAAATATTTTTGACTCCTTTCATAGGTATTAGATATATTTAAAGCATATTAATCTCTTGGATTAAACTCATTTAAAATCTATGGGTAAAATAGGCAGTCTCTTAGGCGATTTGTGGTGTATGAACAACTTTCAAATCATTTGTTGTGCTTAATTATCAAATATTTTCGACTCCTTGAATAGTTATTAGATATATCTAAAGCATATGAATCCCTTGGATCAAACTCATTGCAAATCAAAGGGTAAAATCGTCATAGTCTCTTCGACGATTTGTGGTGTATGAATAGCTTTCAAATCATTTGTTGTGCTTAATTACCAAATATTTTTTACTCCTTGAATAGCTATTAGATATATTTAAAGCATATTAATCTCTTGGATCAAACTCATTGAAAATCTATGGGTAAAATTGTCATAGTCTCGTAGGCGATTTATGGTCTATGAACACCATTTATATCATTTGTTGTGGTTAATTACGAAATATTTTTAATCCTTGAATAGGTATTAGATATATTTAAAGCATATGAATCCCTTGGATGAAACGCATTTTAAATCAAAGGGTAAAATCATCATAGTCTCTTAGGCGATTTATGGTATGTGAACACCATTCAAATCATTTGTTGTGCTTAATTACCAAATATTTTTGACTCCTTGCATAGGTATTAGATATATTTAAAGCATATTAATCTCTTGGATCAAACTCATTGAAAATCTATGGGTAAAATAGGCAGTCTCTTTGGCGATTTGTGGTGTATGAACAACTTTCAAATCATTTGTTGTGCTTAATTACCAAATATTTTTGACTCCTTGAATAATTATTAGATATATCTAAAGCATATGAATCCCTTGGATAAAACTCATTGCAAATCAAAGGGTAAAATCGTCATAGTCTCTTAGGCGATTTGTGGTGTATGAACAGCTTTTAAATCATTTGTTGTGCCTAATTACCAAATATTTTTTACTCCTTGAATAGTTATTAGATATATTTAAAGCATATGAATCCCTTGGATAAAACTCATTTCAAATCAAAGGGAAAATCATCATAGTCTCTTAGGCGATTTGTGGTGTATATACACCTTTCAAATCATTTGTTGTGCTTAATTACCAAATGGTTTTGACTCCTTGAATACGTATTAGATATATTTAAAGGATAAGAATCCCTTGCATCAAACTCATTTCAAATCAAAAGGTAAAATCTTCAGTCTCTTAGGCGATTTGTTGTGTACGTAAACCTTTTAAATCATTTGTTGTGCTTAATTACCAAATATTTTTGACTCCTTAAATAGGTATTAGATATATTTAAAGCATATGAATCCCTTGGATCAAACGCATTTCAAATCAAAGGGTAAAAAAATCGTCATAGTCTCGTAGGCGATTTATGCTCTATGAACACCACTTAAATCATTTGTTGTGGTTAATTACCAAATATTTTTTTACTCCTTGAATAGGTTTCCGATGTATTTAAAGCATATGATTCCCTTGGATCAAACGCATTTCAAAACAAAGGATAAATCATCATAGTCTCGTAGGCGATTTATGGTCTATGAACACCATTTAAATCATTTGTTGTGGTTAATTGCCAAATATTTTTTACTTCTTTAATAGGTATTAGATATATTTCAAGCATATGAATCCCTTGGATCAAACGCATTTTACATCAAAGGGTAAAATCATCATAATCTCTTAGGCGATTTGTGGTGTATGAACAACTTTCAAATCATTTGTTGTGCTTAATTATCAAATATTTTCGATTCCTTGAATAGTTATTAGATATATCTAAAGCATATGAATCCCTTGGATCAAACTCATTGCAAATCAAAGGGTAAAATCGTCATAGTCTCTTCGACGATTTGTGGTGTATGAACAGCTTTCAAATCATTTGTTGTGCTTAATTACCAAATATTTTTTACTCCTTGAATAGCTATTAGATATATTTAAAGCATATTAATCTCTTGGATCAAACTCATTGAAAATCTATGGGTAAAATTGTCATAGTCTCGTAGGCGATTTATGGTCTATGAACACCATTTATATCATTTGTTGTGGTTAATTACGAAATATTTTTAATCCTTGAATAGGTATTAGATATATTTAAAGCATATGAATCCCTTGGATGAAACGCATTTTAAATCAAAGGGTAAAATCATCATAGTCTCTTAGGCGATTTATGGTCTGTGAACACCATTCAAATCATTTGTTGTGCTTAATTACCAAATATTTTTGACTCCTTGCATAGGTATTAGATATATTTAAAGCATATTAATCTCTTGGATGAAACTCATTCAAAATCTATGGGTAAAATAGGCAGTCTCTTTGGCGATTTGTGGTGTATGAACAACTTTCAAATCATTTGTTGTGCTTAATTACCAAATATTTTTGACTCCTTGAATAATTATTATGTATATCTAAAGCATATGAATCCCTTGGATAAAACTCATTGCAAATCAAAGGGTAAAATCGTCATAGTCTCTTAGGCGATTTGTGGATGAACAGCTTTTAAATCATTTGTTGTGCCTAATTACCAAATATTTTTTACTCCTTGAATAGTTATTAGATATATTTAAAGCATATGAATCCCTTGGATAAAACTCATTTCAAATCAAAGGGAAAAATCATCATAGTCTCTTAGGCGATTTGTGGTGTATATACACCTTTCAAATCATTTGTTGTGCTTAATTACCAAATGGTTTTGACTCCTTGAATAAGTATTAGATATATTTAAAGGATAAGAATCCCTTGCATCAAACTCATTTCAAATCAAAAGGTAAAATCTTCAGTCTCTTAGGCGATTTGTTGTGTACGTAAACCTTTTAAATCATTTGTTGTGCTTAATTACCAAATATTTTTGACTCCTTAAATAGGTATTAGATATATTTAAAGCATATGAATCCCTTGGATCAAACGCATTTCAAATCAAAGGGTAAAATCGTTATAGTCTCGTAGGCGATTTATGCTCTATGAACACCACTTAAATCATTTGTTGTGGTTAATTACCAAATATTTTTTACTCCTTGAATAGGTTTTCGATATATTTAAAGCATATGATTCCCTTGGATCAAACGCATTTCAAAACAAAGGATAAATCATCATAGTCTCGTAGGCGATTTATGGTCTATGAACACCATTTAAATCATTTGTTGTGGTTAATTGCCAAATATTTTTTACTTCTTTAATAGGTATTAGATATATTTCAAGCATATGAATCCCTTGGATCAAACGCATTTTACATCAAAGGGTAAAATCATCATAATCTCTTAGGCGATTTATGGTCTATGAACACCATTCAAATCATTTGTTGTGCTTAATTACCAAATATTTTTTACTCCTTGCATAGGTATTAGATATATTTAAAGCATATTAATCTCTTGGATCAAACTCATTGAAAATCTATGGGAAAAATAGGCAGTCTCTTAGGCGATTTGTGGTGTATGAACAACTTTCAAATCATTAGTTGTACTTAATTACCAAATATTTTTGACTCCTTGCATAGGTATTAGATATATTTAAAGCATATTAATCTCTTGGATTAAACTCATTTAAAATCTATGGGTAAAATAGACAGTCTCTTAGGCGATTTGTGGTGTATGAACAACTTTCAAATCATTTGTTGTGCTTAATTATCAAATATTTTCGACTCCTTGAATAGTTATTAGATATATCTAAAGCATATGAATCCCCTTGGATCAAACTCATTGCAAATCAAAGGGTAAAATCGTCATAGTCTCTTAGGCGATTTGTGGTGTATGAACAGCTTTCAAATAATTTGTTGTGCTTAATTACCAAATATTTTTGACTCCTTGAATAAGTATTAGATCTATTTAAAGGATATGAATCCTTTGTATCAAACTCATTTCAAATCAAAAGGTAAAATCTTCATAGTCTCTTAGGCGATTTCTGGTGTATGTAAACCGTTCAAATCATTTGTTGTGGTTAATTACCAAATTTTTTTGACTCCTTGAATAGGTATTATATATATTTAAAGCATATGAATCCCTTGGATCAAACGCATTTCAAATCAAAGGGTAAAATCGTCATAGTCTCGTAGGCGATTTATGGTCTATGAACACCATTCAAATCATTTGTTGTGCTTAATTACCAAATTTTTTTGAATACTTGAATAGGTATTAGATATATTTAAAGACTATTAATCCCTTGGATCAAACTCATTGAAAATCTAAGGTTAAAAAAGGCAGTCTCTTAAGCGATTTGTGTTGTATGAACAGCTTTCAAATCATTTATTGTGCCTAATTACCAAATTTTTTGACTCCTTCAATAGTTATTAGATATATTTAAAGCATATGAATCCCTTGGAACAAAGTCATTTCAAATCAAAGGGTAAAATCATCATAGTCTCCTAGGCGATTTGTGGTGTATGAACATTCAAATCATTTGTTGTGCTTAATTATCAAATATTTTTGAGTCCTTAATAAGTATTAGATATATTTAAAGAATATTAAGCTCTTGGATCAAACTCATTGAAAATAAATGGGTAAAAGAGGCAATCTCTTAGGCGATTTGTGGTATATGAAAAACTTTCAAATTATTTGTTGTGCTTAATTACCAAATATTTTTGACTCCTTGAATATTTATTAGATATATTAAAAGCATATGAATCCCATGGAACAAACTCATTTCAAATCAAAGGGTAAAATCATCATAGTCTCTTAGGCTATTTGTGGTGTATGTAAACCTTTCAAATCATTTGTTGTGCTTAATTACCAAATATTTCTGACTCCTTGAATAGGTATTAGATATATTTAAAGTATATGAATCCCTTGGATCAAACGCATTTCAAATCAAAGGGTAAAATCGTCATAGTCTCATAGGCGATTTATGGTCTATGAACATCATTCAAATCATTTGTTGTGCTTAATTACCAAATATTTTTTACTCCTTGAATAGGTATTAGATATATTTAAAGCATATGAATCCCTTGGATCAAACGCATTTTAAATCAAAGGGTAAAATCATCATAGTCTCTTAGGCGATTTATGGTCTATGAACACCATTCAAATCATTTGTTGTGCTTCATTACCAAATATTTTTGAATCCTTGAGTATGTATTAGACACATTTAAAGCATATTTATCCCTTGGATCAAAAGCATTTAAAATCTAAGGGTAAAATAGGCAGTCTCTTAAGCGATTTGGGGTGTATGAACAGCTTTCAAATCATTTGTTATACTTAATTACCAAAAATTTTGACTTCTTCAATAATTATTAGATATATTTAAAGCATATGAATCCCTTGGAACAAACTCATTTCAAATCAAAAGGTAAAATCATCATTGTCTCTTAGGCGATTTATGGTGTATGAACATTCAAATTATTTGTTGTGCTTAATTACAAAATATTTTTGAGTCCTTTAATAGGTATTAGATATATTTAAAGCATATTAATCTCTTGGATCAAACTCATTGAAAATCTGTGGGTAAAATAGGCAGTCTCTTATGCGATTTATGGTATATGAACAACTTTCAAATCATTTATTGTGCTTAATTACCAAATGGTTTTACTCCTTGAATAAGTATTAGATATATTTAAAGGATATGAATCCCTTGTATCAAACTCATTTCAAATCAAAAGGTATAATCTTCATAGTCTCTTAGGCGATTTGTTCGTGTATGTAAACCTTTCAAATCATTTGTTGTGCTTAATTACCAAATATTTTTGACTCATTGAATAGGTATTAGATATATTTAAAGCATAAGAATCCCTTGGATCAAACGCATTTCAAAGCAATGGGTAAAATCGTCATAGTCTCATAGGCGTTTATGGTCTATGAACACCATTCAAATCATTTGTTATGCTTAATTACCAAATATTTTTTACTCCTTGAATATGTATTAGATAAATTTAAAGCAAAGGAATCCCTTGGATCAAACGCATTTTAAATCAAAGGGTAAAATAATCATAGTCTCTTAGGCGATTTATGGTCTATGAACACCATTCAAATCATTTGTTGTGCTTAATTACCAAATATTTTTGAATCCTTGAATAGGTATTAGATATATTTAAAGCATTTAATCTCTTTGATCAAACTCATTGAAAATCTATGGGTAAAATAGGCTGTCTCTTAGGCGATTTGTGGTGTATGAACAACTTTCAAATCATTTGTTGTACTTAATTACCAAATATTTTTTGACTCCTTGAATAGTTATTAGATATATCTAAAGCATATGAATCCCTTGGATCAAACTCATTGCAAATAATAGAGTAAAATCGTCATAGTCTCTTAGGCGATTTATGGTGATTGAACAGCTTTCAAATCATTTGTTGTACTTAATTACCAAATTTTTTTGACTCCGTGAATAGTTATTGGATATATCTAAAGCATATAAATCCCTTGGATAAAACTCATTGCAAATAAAAGGGTAAAATCGTCATAGTCTCTTAGGCGATTTGTGGTGTTTGAACAACTTTCAAATCATTTGTTGTGCTTAATTACCAAATATTTTCGACTCCTTGAAGAGTTATTAGATACATTTAAAGCATATGAATCCCTTGGAACAAACTCATTTCAAATTAAAGGGTAAAATCATCATAGTCTCTTAGGCGATTTGTGGTGTATGTAAACCTTTCAAATCATTTGTTGTGCTTAATTACCAAATATTTTTGACTCCTTGAATAGGAATTAGATATATTTAAAGCATATGAATCCCTTGGATCAAACGCATTTCAAATCAAAGGGTAAAATCATCATAGTCTCTTAGGCGATTTATGGTCTATGAACACCATTCAAATCATTTGTTGTGCTTAGTTACCAAATATTTTTGAATCCTTGAATAGGTATTAGATATATTTAAAGCATATTAATCCCTTGGATCAAAGTCATTGAAAATCTAAGGGTAAAATAGGCAGTCTCTTAAGCGATTTGTGGTGTATGAACAGCTTTCAAATCATTTGTTGTGCTTAATTACCAAATTTTTTGACTCCTTCAATAATTATTAGATATATTTAAAGCATAAGAATCCCTTGGATCAAACGCATTTTAAATCAAAGGGTAAAATCATCATAGTCTCTTAGGCGATTTATGGTCTATGAACACCATTCAAATCATTTGTTGTGCTTAATTACCAAATATTTTTGACTCCTTGCATAGGTATTAGATATATTTAAAGCATATTAATCTCTTGGATCAAACTCATTAAAAATCTATGGGTAAAATAGGCAGTCTCTTAGGCAATTTGTGGTGTATGAACAATTTTCAAATCATTTGTTGTACTTAATTACCAAATTTTTTGGACTCCTTCAATAGTTATTAGATATATCTAAAGAATATGAATCCCATGAATCAAACTCATTGCAAATAAAAGGGTAAAATCGTCATAGTCTCTTAGGCGATTTGTGGTGTATGAACAGCTTTCAAACCATTTGTTGTGATTAATTACCAAATATTTTGACTCATTGAATAGTTATTAGATATATTTAAACCATATGAATGCCTTGGTACAAACTCATTTCCAATCAAAGGGTAAAATCATCATAGTCACTTAGGCGATTTGTGGTGTATGTACACCTTTCAAATCATTTGTTGTGCTTAATTACCAAATATTGTTGATTCTTTGAATTGGTATTAGATATATTTAATGCATATAAATCCCTTGGATCAAACGCATTTCAAATCAAAGGGTAAAATCGTCATAGTCTCGTAGGCGATTTATGGTCTATGAACACCATTCAAATCATTTGTTGTGCTTAATTACCAAACCTTTTTGAATCCTTAAATATCTATTAGATATATTTATAAGTATATTAATCCCTTGGATTAAAGTCATTGAAAATCTAAGGGTAAAATAGGGAGTCTCTTAAGCGATTTGTGCTGTATGAACAGCTTTCAAATCATTTGTTGTGCTTAATTACGAAATTTTTTGACACCTTCAATAATTATTAGATATATTTAAAGCATATGAATCCCTTGGAAAAAACTCAATTCAAATCAAAGGGTAAAATCATCATAGTCTATTAGGCGATTTATGGTGTTTGAACATTCAAATTATAAATTGTGCTTAATTACCAAATATTTTTGAGTCCTTTAAGAGGTATTAGATATATTTAAAGCATATTAATCTCTTGGATCAAACTCATTGAAAATCTATGGGTAAAATAGGCAGTCTCTTACGCGATTTGTGGTATATGAACAACTTTCAAATCATTTGTTGTGATTCATTACCAAATGGTTTTGACTCTTTGAATAAGTAATAGATACATTTAAAGAATATGAATCGCTTGTATCAAACTCATTTTAAATCAAAAGGTAAAATCTTCATAGTCTCTTAGGCGATTTCTGGTGTATGTAAACCTTTCAAATCATTTGTTGTACTTAATTACCAAATATTTTTGACTCCTTGAATAGGTATTAGATATATTTAAAGCATATGAATCCCTTGGATCAAACGCATTTCAAATCAAAGGGTAAAATCGTCATAGTCTCATAGGCGATTTATGGTCTATGAACACCATTCAAATCATTTGTTGTGCTTAATTACCAAATATTTTTTACTCCTTGAATAGGTATTAGATATATTTTAAAGCATATGAATCCCTTGGATCAAACGCATTTTAAATCAAAGGGTAAAATCATGATAGTCTCTTAGGCGATTTATGGTCTATGAACACCATTCAAATCATTTGTTGTGCTTAATTACCTAATATTTTCAAATCCTTGAATAGGTATTAGATATATTTGAAGCATATTAATCTCTTGGATGAAACTCATTAAAAATCTATGGGTAAAATAAGCAGTCTCTTAGGCGATTTGTGGTGTATGAACAACTTTCAAATCATTTGTTTTACTTAATTACCAAATTTTTTTGACTCCTTGAATAGTTATTAGATATATTTAAAGCATATGAATCCCTTGGAACAAACTCATTTCAAATCAAAGGGTAAAATCATCATAGTCTCTTAGGCAATTTTTGGTGTATGTAAACCTTTCAAATCATTTGTTGTGCTTAATTACCAAATATTTTTGACTCCTTGAATAGGTATTAGATATATTAAAAGCATATGAATCCCTTGGATCAAACGCATTTCAAATCAAAGGGTAAAATCGTCATAGACTCGTAGGCGATTTATGGTCTATGAACACCATTCAAGTCTTTTGTTGTGCGTAATTACCAAATATTTTTGACTCCTTGAATAGGTATTAGATATTTAAAGCATATTCATCCCTTGGATCAAACACATTTTAAATCAAAGGGTAAAATCGTCATAGTCTCTTTGGCGATTTATGGTCTATGAACACCATTCAAATCATTTGATGTGCTTATTTACCAAATAATTTTTACTCCTTGAATGGGTATTAGATATATTAAGAGCATATGATTCCCTTGGATCACACACATTTTAAATCAAAGGTTAAAATCATCATAGTGTCTTAGGCGATTTATGGTGTAATAACACCATTCAATTCATTTGTTGTGCTTAATTACCAAATATTTTTGACTCCTTGAATAGGTATTAGATATATTTAAAGCATATGAATCCCTTGGATCAAACGCATATTAAATCAAAGGCTAAAATCGTCATAGTCTCTTAGGCGACTTATGGTGTATGAACACCATTCAAATCATTTGTTGTGCTTAATTACCAAATATTTTTGACTCCTTGCATAGATATTAGATATAGTTAAAGCATATTCATCTCTTGGATTAAACTCATTGAAAATCTATGGGTAAAATAGGCAGTCTCTTAGGCGATTTGTGGTGTATGAAAAACTTTCAAATCATTTGTTGTGATTAATTACCAAATTTAACTCCTTGAATAGTTATTAGATATATCTAAAGCATATGAATCCCTTGGATCAAACTCATTGCAAATCAAAGGGTAAAATCGTCATAGTCTCTTAGTCGATTTGTGGTGTATGAACAGCTTTCAAATCATTTTTTGTGCTTAATTACCAAAAAATTTTGACTCCTTGAATATTTATTAGATATATTTAAAGCATATGAATCCCTTGGAACAAACTCATTTCAAATCAAAGGGTAAAATCATCATAGTCTCTTACGCGATTTGTGGTGTATGTACACCTTTTAAATCATTTTTGTGCTTAATTACCTAATGGTTTTGACTCCTTTAATAAGTATTAGATATATTTAAAGGATATGAATCCCTTCTATCAAACTCATTTCAAATCAAAAGGAAAAATCTTCATAGTCTCTTAGGCTATTTATGGTCTATGAACATCTTTCAAACCATTTGTTGTGCCTAATTAACAAATATTTTGACTCATTGAATAGTTATTAGATATATTTAAAGCATAAGAATCCCTTGGAACAAACTCATTTCAAAACAGAGGATAAAATCATCATAGTCTCTTAGGCGATTTGTGGTGTATGTACACCATTCAAATCATTTGTTGTGCGTAATTACCAAATATTTTTGACTCCTTGAATATTTATTAGATATATTTAAAGCATATGAATCCCTTGGAACAAACTCATTTCAAATCAAAGGGTAAAATCATCATAGTCTCTTAGGCCATTTGTAGTGTATGTACACCTTTCAAATCATTTGTTGTGCTTAATTACCAAATATTTTTGACTCCTTGAATAGGTATTAGATACATTTAAAGAATATAAATCCCTTGGATCAAACGCAATTCAAATCAAAGGGTAAAATCGTCATAGCCTCGTAGGCGATTTATGGTGTATGAACACCATTCAAATCATTTGATGTGCTTAATTACCAAATAATTTTTACTCCTTGAATGGGTAATAGGTATATTTAAAGCATATGAATCCCTTGGATCAAACGCATATTAAATCATAGGGTAAAATCGTCATAGTCTCTTAGGCGATTTATGGTGTATGAACACAATTCAAATCATTTGTTGTGCTTTATTACCAAATATTTTTGACTGCTTGCATAGGTATTTGATATATTTAAAGCATATTAATCTCTTGGATCAAACTCATTGAAAATCTATGGGTAAAATAGGCAGTGTTTTAGGAGATTTGTGGTGTATGAACAACTTTCAAATCATTTGTTGTGATTAATTACCAAATTTTTTTGACTCCTTGAATAGTTTTTAGATATATTTAAAGCATATGAATCCCTTGGAACAAACTCATTTCAAATCAAAGGGTAAAATCATCATAGTCTCTTACCGATTTGTGATATATGAACAGCTTTCAAATCATTTGTTGTGCTTAATTACCAAATATTTTTGGATCCTTGAATAGGTATTAGATATATTTAAAGCATATTAATCTCTTGGATCAAACTCATTGAAAATCTATGGGTAAAATAGGCAGTCTCATAGGCGATTTGTGGTGTATGAACAACTTTCAAATCATTTGTTGTACTTAATTACCTAATTTTTTTGACTCCTTCAATAGTTATTAGATATATCTAAAGCATATGAATCCCTTGGATAAAACTCATTGCAAAACAAAGGGTAAAATCGTCATAGTCTCTTAGGCGATTTGTGGTGTATGAACAGCTTTCAAATCATTTGTTGTACTTAATTACCTAATTTTTTTGACTCCTTCAATAGTTATTAGATATATCTAAAGCATATGAATCCCTTGGATCAAACTCATTGCAAAACAAAGGGTAAAATCGTCATAGTCTCTTAGGCGAATTGTGGTGTATGAACAGCTTTCAAATCATTTGTTGTGCTTAATTACCAAATATTTTTGACTCCTTGAATAGTTATTAGATGTATTTAAAGCATATGAATCCCTTGGATCAAAGGGTAAAATCATCATAGTCTCTTAGGCGATTTATGGTCTATGAACACCATTCAAATCATTTGTTGTGCTTAATTACCAAATATTTTGACTCATTGAATAGTTATTAGATATATTTAAAGCATAAGAATCCCTTGGAACAAACTCATTTCAAAACAAAGGATAAAATCATTATAGTCTCTTAGGCGATTTGTGGTGTATGTACACCATTCAAATCATTTGTTGTACTTAATTACCAAATTTGACTCCTTAAATAGGTATTAGATATATTTAAAGCATATGAATCCCTTGGAACAAACTCATTTCAAATTAAAGGGTAAAATCATCATTGTCTCTTATTTGTGGTGTATGTACACCTTTCAAATCATTTGTTGCGCTTAATTACCAAATATTTTTGACGCCTTGAATAGGTATTAGATACATTTAAAGCATATAAATCCCTTGGATTAAACGCCTTTCAAATCAAAGGGTAAAATCGTCATAGTCTCGTAGGCGATTTATGGTGTATGAACACCATTCAAATCATTTGATGTGCTTAATTACCAAATAATTTTTACTCCTTGAATGGGTATTAGATATATTAAGAGCATATGATTCCCTTTGATCAAACGCATTTTAAATCAAAGGTTAAAATCATCATAGTCTCTTAGGCGATTTATGGTGAATGAACACCATTCAAATCATTTGTTGTGCTTTATTACCAAATATTTTTGGATCCTTGAATAGGTATTAGATATATTTAAAGCATATTAATCTCTTGGATCAAACTCATTGAAAATCTATGGGTAAAATAGGCAGTCTCTTAGGCGATTTGTGGTGTATGAACAACTTTCAAATCATTTGTTGTACTTAATTACCAAAATTTTTTGACTCCTTGAATAGTTATTAGATATATCTAAAGCATATGAATCCCTTGGATCAAACTCATTGCAAATCAAAGGGTAAAATCGTCATAGTCTCTTAGGCGATTTGTGGTGTATGAACATCTTTCAAACCATTTGTTGTGCTTAATTACCAAATATTTTGACTCATTGAATAGTTATTAGATATATTTAAAGCATAAGAATCCCTTGGAACAAACTTATTTCAAAACAAAGGATAAAATCATCATAGTCTCTTAGGCGATTTGTGGTGTATGTACACCTTTCAAATCATTTGTTGTGCTTAATTACCAAATATTTTGGACTCCTTGAATATTTATTTTATATTTAAAGCATATGAATCCCTTGGAACAAACTCATTTCAAATCAAAGGGTAAAATCATCATAGTCTCTTAGGCCATTTGTAGTGTATGTACACCTTTCAAATCATTTGTTGTGCTTAATTACCAAATATTTTTGACTCCTTGAATAGGTATTAGATACATTTAAAGAATATAAATCCCTTGGATCAAACGCAATTTAAATCAAAGGGTAAAATCGTCATAGCCTCGTAGGCGATTTATGGTGTATGAACACCATTCAAATCATTTGATGTGCTTAATTACCAAATAATTTTTAGTCCTTGAATGGGTATTAGATATATTAAGAGCATATGATTCCCTTGGATAAAACGCATTTTAAATCAGAGGTTAAAATCATCATAGTCTCTTAGGCGATTTATGGTGTAATAACACCATTCAAATTATTTGTCGTGCTTAATTACCAAATATTTTTGACTCCTTGAATAGTTATTAGATATATTTAAAGCATAAGAATCCCTTGGATCAAACGCATATTAAATCATAGGGTAAAATCGTTATAGTCTCTTAGGCGATTTATGGTCTATGAACACCATTCAAATCATTTGTTGTGCTTTATTACCAAATATTTTTGACTCCTTGCATAGGTATTACATATATTTAAAGCATATTAATCTCTTGGATCAAACTAGTTGAAAATCTATGGGTAAAATAGGCAGTGTTTTAGGAGATTTGTGGTGTATGAACAACTGTCAAATCATTTGTTGTTATTAATTACCAAATTTTTGTGACTCCTTGAATAGTTATTGGTAATATTTAAAGCATATGAATCCCTTGGATCAAACTCATTGCAAATCAAAGGGTAAAATCGTCATAGTCTCTTAGGCGATTTGTGGTGTATGAACAGCTTTCAAATCATTTGTTGTGCTTAATTACCAAATATTTTTGGATCCTTGAATAGGTATTAGATATATTTAAAGCATATTAATCTCTTGGATCAAACTCATTGAAAATCTATGGGTAAAATAGGCAGTCTCATAGGCGATTTGTGGTGTATGAACAACTTTCAAATCATTTGTTGTACTTAATTACCTAATTTTTTTGACTCCTTCAATAGTTATTAGATATATCTAAAGCATATGAATCCCATGGATCAAACTCATTGCAGATCAAAGGGTAAAATTGTCATAGTCTCTTAGGCGATTTGTGGTGTATGTACACCTTTCAAATCATTTGTTGTGCTTAATTACCAAATATTTTTGACGCCTTGAATAGGTATTAGATGCATTTAAAGCATATAAATCCCTTGGATCAAACGCAATTCAAATCAAAGGGTAAAATCGTCATAGTCTCGTAGGCGATTTATGGTGTATGAACACCATTCAAATCATTTGATGTGCTTAATTACCAAATAATTTTTACTCCTTGAATGGGGATTAGATATATTAAGAGCATATGATTCCCTTGGATCAAACGCATTTTAAATCAAAGGTTAAAATCATCATAGTCTCTTAGGCGATTTATGGTATAATAACACCATTCAAATCATTTGTTGTGCTTAATTACCAAATATTTTTGACACCTTGAATAGGTATTAGATATATTTAAAGCATATGAATCCCTTGGATCAAACGCATATTAAATCATAGTTTAAAATCGTCATAGTCTCTTAGGAGATTTGTGGTGTATGAACACCATTCAAATCATATGTTGTGCTTTATTACCAAATATTTTTGATTCCTTGCATAGGTATTAGATATATTTAAAGCATATTAATCTCTTGGATCAAACTCATTGAAAATCTATGGGTAAAATAGGCAGTCTCTTAGGCGATTTGTGGTGTATGAACAGCTTTCAAATCATTTGTTGTGCTTAATTACACAATTTTTTTGACTCCTTGAATAGTTATTAGATATATTTAAAGCATATGAATCCCTTGGAACAAACTCATTTCAAATCAAAGGGTAAAATCATCATAGTCTCTTAGCCGATTTGTGGTGTATGTACACCTTTCAAATCATTTGTTGTGCTTAATTACCTAATGGTTTTGACTCCGTGAATAGGTATTAGATATATTTAAAGGATATGAATCCCTTGTATCAAACTCATTTCAAATCAAAAGGTAAAATCTTCATAGTCTCTTAGGCGATTTATGGTCTATGAATACCATTCAAGTCATTTGTTGTGCTTGATTACCAAATATTTTTTGATCCTTGAATAGGTATTAGATATATTTAATGCATATTAATCTCTTTGATCAAACTCATTGAAAATCTATGGGTAAAATAGGCAGTCTCTTAGGCGATTTGTGGTCTATGAACGACTTTCAAATCATTTGTTGTACTTAATTACCAAATTTTTTTGACTCCTTCAATAGTTATTAGATATATCTAAAGCATATGAATCCCTTGGATCAAACTCATTGCAAATCAAAGGGTAAAATCGTCATAGTCTCTTAGGCGATTTGTGGTGTATGAACAGCTTTCAAATCATTTGTTGTGCTTAATTACCAAATATTTTTGACTCCTTCAATATTTATTAGATATATTTAAAGCATATGAATCCCTTGGAACAAACTCATTTGAAATCAAAGGGTAAAATCATCATAGTCTCTTAGGCGATTGGTGGTGTATGTACACCTTTCAAATCATTTGTTGTGCTTAATCACCTAATGGTTTGGACTCCTTGAATAAGTATTAAATATATTTAAAGGATATGAATCCCTTGTATCAAACTGATTTCAAATCAAAAGGTAAAATCTTCATAGTCTCTTAGGCGATTTGTTGTGTATGTAAACCTTTCAAATCATTTGTTGTGCTTAATTACCAAATAATTTTGAGCCCTTTAATAGGTATTAGATATATTTAAAGCATATTAATCTCTTGGATCAAACTCATTGAAAATCTATGGGTAAAATAGGCAGTCTCTTACGCGATTTGTGGTATATGAACAACTTTCAAATCATTTATTGTGCTTAATTACCAAATGGTTTTAACTCTTTGAATAAGTATTAGATATATTTAAAGGATATAAATCCCTTGTATCAAACTCATTTCAAATCAAAGGTAAAATCTTCATAGTCTCTTAGGCGATTTGTGGTGTATGTAAACCTTTCAAATTATTTGTTGTGCTTAAATACCAAATATTTTTGAGTCCTTGAATTGGTATTAGATATATTTAAACCATATGAATCCCTTGGATCAAACGCATTTCAAATCAATGGGTAAAATCGTCATAGTCTCATAGGCGATTTATGGTCTATGAACACCATTCAGATCATTTGTTGTGCAGAATTACCAAATATTTTTTTACTCCATGAATAGGTATTAGATATATTTAAAGCATATGAATCCCTTGAATCAAACGCATTTTAAATCAAAGGGTAAAATCATCATAGTCTCTTAGGCGATTTATGGTCTATGAACACCATTCAAATCATTTGTTGTGCTTAATTACCAAATATTTTTGGATCCGTGAATAGGTATTAGATATATTTAAAGCATATTAATCTCTTGGATCAAACTCATTGAAAATCTATGGGTAAAACAGGCAGTCTCTTAGGCGATTTGTGGTGTATGAACAACCTTCAAATCATTTGTTGTACTTAATTACCAAATTTTTGTGATTCCTTAAATAGTTATTAGATATATCTAAAGCATATGAATCCCTAGGATTAAACTCATTGCAAATAAAAGGGTAAAATCGTCATAGTCTCTTAGGCGATTTGTGGTGTATGAACAGCTTTCAAATCATTTGTTGTGCTTAATTACCAAATATTTTTGACTCCTTCAATACTTATTAGATATATTTAAAGCATATGAATCCCTTGGAAAAAACTCATTTCAAATCAAAGGGTAAAATCATCATAGTCTCTTAGGCGATTTGTGGTGTATGTACACCTTTCAAATCATTTGTTGTGCTTAATTACCTAATGGTTTTGACTCCTTGAATAAGTATTAGATATATTTAAAGGATATGAATCCCTTGTATCAAACTCATTTCAAATCAAAAGATAAAATCTTCATAGTCTCTTAGGCGATTTATGGTCTATGAACACCAATCAAATCATTTGTTGTGCTTAATTACCAAATAGTTTTGGATCCTTGAATAGGTATTGGATATATTTAAATCATATTAATCTCTTGGATCAAACCCATTGAAAATCTATGGGTAAAATAGGCAGAGTCTTAGGCGATTTGTGGTGTATGAACAACTTTCAAATCATTTATTGTGCTTAATAACAAATAGTTTTGACTCTTTGAATAAGTATTAGATATATTTAAAGGATATGAATCCCTTGTATCAAACTGATTTCAAATCAAAAGGTAAAATCGTCATAGTCTCTTATGCGATTAGTTGTGTATGTAAACCTTTCAAATCATTTGTTGTGCTTAATAACCAAATCTTTTTGAGTCCTCTAATAGGTATTAAATATATTTAAAGCATATTAATCTCTTGGATCAAACTGATTGAAAATCTATGGGTAAAATAGGCAGTCTCTTACGCGATTTGTGGTATATGAACAACTTTCAAATCATTTATTGTGCTTAATTACCAAATGGTTTTGACTCTTTTAACAAATATTAGATACATTTAAAGGATATGAATCCCTTGTATCAAACTCATTTCAAATCAAAAAGGTAAAATCTTCATAGTCTCTTAGGCGATTTGTGGTTTATGTAAACCTTTCAAATCATTTGTTGTGCTTAAACACCAAATATTTTTCAGTGCTTGAATTGGTATTAGATATATTTAAAGCATATGAATCCCTTGGATAAAACGCATTTCAAATCAAAGGGTAAAATCGTCATAGTCCCATAGGCGATTTATGGTCTATGAACACCATTCAAATCATTTGTTGTGCTGAATTACCTAATATTTTTTAATCCTTGAATAGGCATTAGATATATTTAAAGCATATGAATCCCGTGGATCAAACGCATTTTAAATCAAAGGGTAAAATCATCATAGTCTCTTAGGTGATTTATGGTCTATGAACACCATTCAAATCATTTGTTGTGCTTAATTACCAAATATTTTTGGATCCTTTAATAGATATTAGATATATTTAAAGCATATTAATCTCTTGGATCAAACTCATTGAAAATCTATGGGTAAAACAGGCAGTCTCTTAGGCGATTTGTGGTGTATGAACAACCTTCAAATCATTTGTTGTACTTAATCACCAAATTTTTGTGATTCCTTAAATAGTTATTAGATATATCTAAAGCATATGAATCCCTAGGATTAAACTCATTGCAAATCAAAGGGTAAAATCGTCATAGTCTCTTAGGCGATTTGTGGTGTATGAACAGCTTTCAAATCATTTGTTGTGCTTAATTACCAAATATTTTTGACTCCTTCAATACTTATTAGATATATTTAAAGCATATGAATCCCTTGGAAAAAACTCATTTAAAATCAAAGGGTAAAATCATCATAGTCTCTTAGGCGATTTGTGGTGTATGTACACCTTTCAAATCATTTGTTGTGCTTAATTACCTAATGGTTTTGACTCCTTGAATAAGTATTAGATATATTTAAAGGATATGAATCCCTTGTATCAAACTCATTTCAAATCAAAAGATAAAATCTTCATAGTCTCTTAGGCGATTTATGGTCTATGAACACCATTCAAGTCATTTGTTGTGCTTCATTACCAAATAGTTTTGGATCCTTGAATAGGTATTGGATATATTTATATCATATTAATCTCTTGGATCAAACCCATTGAAAATCTATGGGTAAAATAGGCAGAGTCTTAGGCGATTTGTGGTGTATGAACAACTTTCAAATCATTTATTGTGCTTAATAACAAATGGTTTTGACTCTTTGAATAAGTATTAGATATATTTAAAGGATATGAATCCCTTGTATCAAACTGATTTCAAATCAAAAGGTAAAATCGTCATAGTCTCTTATGCGATTTGTTGTGTATGTAAACCTTTCAAATCATTTGTTGTGCTTAATTACCAAATGGTTTTGACTCTTTTAACAAATATTAGATACATTTAAAGGATATGAATCCCTTGTATCAAACTCATTTCAAATCAAAAAGGTAAAATCTTCATAGTCTCTTAGGCGATTTGTGGTTTATGTAAACCTTTCAAATCATTTGTTGTGCTTAAACACCAAATATTTTTGAGTGCTTGAATTGGTATTAGATATATTTAAAGCATATGAATCCCTTGGATAAAACGCATTTCAAATCAAAGGGTAAAATCGTCATAGTCCCATAGGCGATTTATGGTCTATGAACACCATTCAAATCATTTGTTGTGCTGAATTACCTAATATTTTTTAATCCTTGAATAGGCATTAGATATATTTAAAGCATATGAATCCCGTGGATCAAACGCATTTTAAATCAAAGGGTAAAATCATCATAGTCTCTTAGGCGATTTATGGTCTATGAACACCATTCAAATCATTTGTTGTGCTTAATTACCAAATATTTTTGGATCCTTTAATAGATATTAGATATATTTAAAGCATATTAATCTCTTGGATCAAACTCATTGAAAATCAATGGGTAAAATAGGCAGTCTCTTAGGCGATTTGTGGTGTATGAACAACTTTCAAATCATTTGTTGTACTTAATTACCAAATTTTTTTGACTCCTTCAATAGTTATTAGATATATCTAAAGCATATGAATCCCTTGGATAAAACTCATTGCAAATAAAAGGGTAAAATCGTCATAGTCTCTTAGGCGATTTGTGGTGTATGAACAGCTTTCAAACCATTTGTTGTGCTTAATTACCAAATATTTTGACTCGTTGAATAGTTATTAGATATATTTAAAGCATATGAATCCCTTGGAACAAACTCATTTGAAATCAAAGGGTAAAATCATCATAGTCTCTTAGGCTATTTGGGGTGTATGTACACCTTTCAAATCATTTGTTGTGCTTAATTACCAAATATTTTTGACGCCTTGAATAGGTATTAGATACATTTAAAGCATATAAATCCCTTGGATCAAACGCAATTCAAATCAAAGGGTAAAATTGTCATAGTCTCGTAGGCGATTTATGGTGTATGAACACCATTCAAATCATTTGATGTGCTTAATTACCAAATAATTTTTACTCCTTGAATGGGGATTAGATATATTAAGAGCATATGATTCCCTTGGATCAAACGCATTTTAAATCAAAGGTTAAAATCATCATAGTCTCTTAGGCGATTTATGGTATAATAACACCATTCAAATCATTTGTTGTGCTTAATTACCAAATATTTTTGACTCCTTGAATAGGTATTAGATATATTTAAAGCATATGAATCCCTTGGATCAAACGCATATTAAATCATAGTTTAAAATCGTCATAGTCTCTTAGGAGATTTGTGGTGTATGAACACCATTCAAATCATATGTTGTGCTTTATTACCAAATATTTTTGATTCCTTGCATAGGTATTAGATATATTTAAAGCATATTAATCTCTTGGATCAAACTCATTGAAAATCTATGGGTAAAATAGGCAGTCTCTTAGGCGATTTGTGGTGTATGAACAGCTTTCAAATCATTTGTTGTGCTTAATTACCTAATGGTTTTGACTCCGTGAATAGGTATTAGATATATTTAAAGGATATGAATCCCTTGTATCAAACTCATTTCAAATCAAAAGGTAAAATCTTCATAGTCTCTTAGGCGATTTATGGTCTATGAATACCATTCAAATCATTTGTTGTGCTTGATTACCAAATATTTTTTGATCCTTGAATAGGTATTAGATATATTTAATGCATATTAATCTCTTTGATCAAACTCATTGAAAATCTATGGGTAAAATAGGCAGTCTCTTAGGCGATTTGTGGTGTATGAACGACTTTCAAATCATTTGTTGTACTTAATTACCAAATTTTTTTGACTCCTTCAATAGTTATTAGATATATCTAAAGCATATGAATCCCTTGGATCAAACTCATTGCAAATCAAAGGGTAAAATCGTCATAGTCTCTTAGGCGATTTGTGGTGTATGAACAGCTTTCAAATCATTTGTTGTGCTTAATTACCAAATATTTTTGACTCCTTCAATATTTATTAGATATATTGAAAGCATATGAATCCCTTGGAACAAACTCATTTGAAATCAAAGGGTAAAATCATCATAGTCTCTTAGGCGATTGGTGGTGTATGTACACCTTTCAAATCATTTGTTGTGCTTAATCACCTAATGGTTTGGACTCCTTGAATAAGTATTAAATATATTTAAAGGATATGAATCCCTTGTATCAAACTGATTTCAAATCAAAAGGTAAAATCTTCATAGTCTCTTAGGCGATTTGTTGTGTATGTAAACCTTTCAAATCATTTGTTATGCTTAATTACCAAATAATTTTGAGCCCTTTAATAGGTATTAGATATATTTAAAGCATATTAATCTCTTGGATCAAACTCATTGAAAATCTATGGGTAAAATAGGCAGTCTCTTACGCGATTTGTGGTATATGAACAACTTTCAAATCATTTATTGTGCTTAATTACCAAATGGTTTTAACTCTTTGAATAAGTATTAGATATATTTAAAGGATATAAATCCCTTGTATCAAACTCATTTCAAATCAAAGGTAAAATCTTCATAGTCTCTTAGGCGATTTGTGGTGTATGTAAACCTTTCAAATTATTTGTTGTGCTTAAATACCAAATATTTTTGAGTCCTTGAATTGGTATTAGATATATTTAAACCATATGAATCCCTTGGATCAAACGCATTTCAAATCAATGGGTAAAATCGTCATAGTCTCATAGGCGATTTATGGTCTATGAACACCATTCAGATCATTTGTTGTGCAGAATTACCAAATATTTTTTTACTCCTGGAATAGGTATTAGATATATTTAAAGCATATGAATCCCTTGAATCAAACGCATTTTAAATCAAAGGGTAAAATCATCATAGTCTCTTAGGCGATTTATGGTCTATGAACACCATTCAAATCATTTGTTGTGCTTAATTACCAAATATTTTTGGATTCGTGAATAGGTATTAGATATATTTAAAGCATATTAATCTCTTGGATCAAACTCATTGAAAATCTATGGGTAAAACAGGCAGTCTCTTAGGCGATTTGTGGTGTATGAACAACCTTCAAATCATTTGTTGTACTTAATTACCAAATTTTTGTGATTCCTTAAATAGTTATTAGATATATCTAAAGCATATGAATCCCTAGGATTAAACTCATTGCAAATCAAAGGGTAAAATCGTCATAGTCTCTTAGGCGATTTGTGGTGTATGAACAGCTTTCAAATCATTTGTTGTGCTTAATTACCAAATATTTTTGACTCCTTTAATACTTATTAGATATATTTAAAGCATATGAATCCCTTGGAAAAAACTCATTTCAAATCAAAGGGTAAAATCATCATAGTCTCTTAGGCGATTTGTGGTGTATGTACACCTTTCAAATCATTTGTTGTGCTTAATTACCTAATGGTTTTGACTCCTTGAATAAGTATTAGATATATTTAAAGGATATGAATCCCTGGTATCAAACTCATTTCAAATCAAAAGATAAAATCTTCATAGTCTCTTAGGCGATTTATGGTCTATGAACACCATTCAAATCATTTGTTGTGCTTAATTACCAAATAGTTTTGGATCCTTGAATTGGTATTGGATATATTTAAATCATATTAATCTCTTGGATCAAACCCATTGAAAATCTATGGGTAAAATAGGCAGAGTCTTAGGCGATTTGTGGTGTATGAACAACTTTCAAATCATTTATTGTGCTTAATAACAAATGGTTTTGACTCTTTGAATAAGTATTAGATATATTTAAAGGATATGAATCCCTTGTATCAAACTGATTTCAAATCAAAAGGTAAAATCGTCATAGTCTCTTATGCGATTTGTTGTGTATGTAAACCTTTCAAATCATTTGTTGTGCTTAATAACCAAATCTTTTTGAGTCCTCTAATAGGTATTAAATATATTTAAAGCATATTAATCTCTTGGATCAAACTGATTGAAAATCTATGGGTAAAAAAGGCAGTCTCTTACGCGATTTGTGGTATATGAACAACTTTCAAATCATTTATTGTGCTTAATTACCAAATGGTTTTGACTCTTTGAATAAGTATTAGATATATTTAAAGGATATGAATCCCTTGTATCAAACTCATTTCAAATCAAAAGGTAAAATCTTCATAGTCTCTTAGGCGATTTGTGGTGTATGTAAACCTTTCAAATCATTTGTTGTGCTTAAATACCAAATATTTTTGACTCCTTGAATAGGTATTAGATATATTTAAACCATATGAATCCCTTGGATCAAACGCATTTCAAATCAAAGGGTAAAATCGTCATAGTCTCATAGGCGATTTATGGTCTATGAACACCATTCAAATCATTTGTTGTGCTGAATAACCAAATATTTTTTTACTCCTTGAATAGGTATTAGATATATTTAAAGCATATGAATCCCTTGGATCAAACGCATTTTAAATCAAAGGGTAAAATCACCATAGTCTCTTAGGCGATTTATGGTCTATGAACACCATTCAAATCATTTGTTGTGCTTAATTACCAAATATTTTTGGATCCTTGAATAGGTATTAGATATAGTTAAAGCATATTAATCTCTTGGATCAAACTCATTGAAAATCTATGGGTAAAATAGGCAGTCTCTTAGGCGATTTGAGGTGTATGAACAACTTTCAAATTATTTGTTGTACTTAATTACCAAATTGTTTTGACTCCTTCAATAGTTATTAGATATATCTAAAGCATATGAATCCCTTTGATCAAACTCATTGCAAATAAAAAGGTAAAATCGTCATAGTCTCTTATGCGATTTGTGGTGTATAAACAACTTTCAAATCATTTGTTGTGCTTAATTACCAAATATTTTGACTCATTGAATAGTTATTAGATATAATTAAAGCATATGAATCCCTTGGAACAAACTCATTTCAAATCAAAGGGTAAAATCATGATATTCTCTTAGGCCATTTGTGGTGTATGTACGCGTTTCAAATCATTTGTTGTGCTTAATTACCAAATATTTTTGACTCCTTGAATAGGTATTAGATATATTTAAAGCATATAAATCCCTTGGATCAAACGCATTTTAAATCAAAGGGTAAAATCGTCATAGTCTCGTAGGCGATTTATGGTGTATGAACACCATTCAAATCATTTGTTGTGCTTAATTACCAAATAATTTTTACTCCTTGAATGGGTATTAGATATATTAAGAGCATATGATTCCCTTGGATCAAACGCATTTTAAATCAAAGGTTAAAATCATCATAGTCTTTTAGGCGATTTATGGTGTAATAACACCATTCAAATCATTTGTTGTGCTTAATTACCAAATATTTTTGAATCCTTGAATAGGTATTAGATATATTTAAAGCATATGAATCCCGTGGATCAAACGCATATTAAATCAAAGGGTAAAATCGTAATAGTCTTTTAGGCGATTTATGGTGTATGAACACCATTCAAATCATTTGTTGTGCTTAATTACCAAATATTTTTGACTCCTAGTATAGGTATTAGATATATTTAAAGCATATTAATCTCTAGGATCAAACTCATTTAAAATCTATGGGTAAAATAGGCAGTCTCTTAGGCGATTTGTGGTGTATGAACAACTTTCAAATCATTTGTTATGCTTAATTACCAAATTTTTTTTTGATTCCTTGAATAGTTATTAGATATATCTAAAGCATATGAATCCCTTGGATCAAACTCATTGCAAATCAAAGGGTAAAATCGTCATAGTCTCTTAGGCGATTTGTGGTGTATGAACAGCTTTCAAATCATTTGTTGTGCTTAATTACCAAATATTTTTGACTCCTTCAATAGTTATTAGAAATATTTAAAGCATATGAATCCCTGGGAACAAACTCATTTCAAATCAAAGGGTAAAATCGTCATAGTCTCTTAGGCGATTTGTGGTGTATGTACACCTTTCAAATCATTTGTTGTGCTTAATTACCTAATGGTTTTAACTCCTTGAATAAGTATTAGATATATTTATACGATATGAATCCCTTGTATCAAACTCATTTCAAATCAAAAGGTACAATCTTCATAGTCTCTTAGGCGATTTGTTGTGTATATAAACCTTTCAAATCATTTGTTGTGCTTAATTAACAAATATTTTTGACTCCTTGAATAGGTATTAGATATATTTAAAGCATATTAATCTCTTGGATCAAACTCATTGAAAATCTATGGGTAAAATAGGAAGTCTCTTACGCGATTTCTGGTACATGAACAACTTTCAAATTATTTGTTGTGCTTAATTACCAAATGGTTTTGACTCTTTGAATAAGTATTAGATATAATTAAAGGATATGAAACCCTTGTATCAAACTCATTTCAAATCAAAAGGTAAAATCTTCATAGTCTCTTAGGCGATTTGTGGTGTATGTAAACCTTTCAAATCATTTGTTGTGCTTAAATACCAAATATTTTTGAGTCCTTGAATTTGTATTAGATATATTTAAAGCATATGAATCCCTTGGATCAAACGCATTTCAAATCAAAGGGTAAAATCGTCATAGTCTCATAGGCAATTTATGGTCTATGAACACCATTCAAATCATTTGTTGTGCTGAATTACCAAATATTTTTTACTCCTTGAATAGGAATTAGATATATTTAAAGCATATGAATCCCTTGGATCAAACGCATTTTAAATCAAAGGGTTAAATCATCATAGTCTCTTAGGCGATTTATGGTCTATGAACACCATTCAAATCATTTGTTGTGCTTAATTACCAAATAATTTTGGATCCTTGAATAGGTATTAGATATATTTAAAGCATATTAATCTCTTGGATCAAACTCATTGAAAATCTATGGGTAAAATAGGCAGTCTCTTAGGCGATTTGCGGTGTATGAACAACTTTCAAATCATTTGTTGTGCTTAATTACCAAATATTTTTGACTCCTTAAATAGTTATTTGATATATCTAAAGCATATGAATCCCTAGGATTAAACTCATTGCAAATCAAAGGGTAAAATCGTCATAGTCTCGTAGGCGATTTGTGGTGTATGAACAGCTTTCAAATCATTTCTTATGCTTAATTACCAAATATTTTTGACTCCTTCAATATTTATTAGATATATTTAAAGCGTATGAATCCCTTGGAACAAACTCATTTCAAATCAAAGGGTAAAATCATCATAGTCTCTTAGGCGATTTGTGGTGTATGTACACCTTTCAAATCATTTGTTGTGCTTAATTACCTAATGGTTTTGACTCCTTGAATAAATATTAGATATATTTAAAGGATATGAATCCCTTGTATCAAACTCATTTCAAATCAAAAGGTAAAATCTTCATAGTCTCTTAGGCGATTTGTTGTGTATGTAAACCATTCAAATCATTTGTTGTGCTTAATAACCAAATATTTTGGAGTCCTTTAATAGGTATTAGATATATTTAAAGCATATTAATCTCTTGGATCAAACTCATTGAAAATCTATGGGTAGAATAGGCAGAGTCTTAGGCGATTTGTGGTGTATGAACAACTTTCAAATCATTTGTTGTACTTAATTACCAAATTTTGTTGACTCCTTCAATAGTTATTAGATATATCTAACGCATATGAATCCCTTGGATCAAACTCATTGCAAATCAAAGGGTAAAATCGTCATAGTCTCTTAGGCGATTTGTGGTGTATGAACAGCTTTCAAATCATTTGTTGTGCTTAATTACCAAATATTTTTGACTCCTTCAATATTTATTAGATATATTTAAAGCATATGAATCCCTTGGAACAAACTCATTTCAAATCAAAGGGTAAAATCATCATAGTCTCTTAGGCGATTTGTGGTGTATGTACACATTTCAAATCATTTGTTGTGCTTAATTACCTAATGGTTTTGACTCCTTGAATAAATATTAGATATATTTAAAGGATATGAATCCCTTGTATCAAACTCATTTCAAATCAAAAGGTAAAATCTTCATAGTCTCTTAGGCGATTTGTTGTGTATGTAAACCATTCAAATCATTTGTTGTGCTTAATAACCAAATATTTTGGAGTCCTTTAATAGGTATTAGATATATTTAAAGCATATTAATCTCTTGGATCAAACTCATTGAAAATCTATGGGTAAAATAGGCAGTCTCTTACGCGATTTGTGGTATATGAACAACTTTCAAATCATTTGTTGTGCTGAATTACCAAATATTTTGACTCATTGAATAGTTATTAGATATATTTAAATCATATGAATCCCTTGGAACAAACTCATTTCAAATCAAAGGGTAAAATCATCATATTCTCTTAGGCGATTTGTGGTGTATGTACACCTTTCAAATCATTTGTTTTGCTTAATTACCAAATATTTTTGACTCCTTGAATAGGTATTACATATATTTAAAGCATATAAATCCCTTGGATCAAACGCATTTCAAATCAAAGGGTAAAATCGTCATAGTCTCGTAGGCGATTTATGGTGTATGAACACCATTCAAATCATTTGTTGTGCTTAATTACCAAATAATTTTGGATCCTTGAATAGGTATTAGATATATTTAAAGCATATTAATCTCTTGGATCAAACTCATTGAAAATCTATGGGTAAAATAGGCAGTCTCTTAGGCGATTTGCGGTGTATGAACAACTTTCAAATCATTTGTTGTGCTTAATTACCAAATATTTTTGACTCCTTAAATAGTTATTTGATATATCTAAAGCATATGAATCCCTAGGATTAAACTCATTGCAAATCAAACGGTAAAATCGTCATAGTCTCGTAGGCGATTTGTGGTGTATGAACAGCTTTCAAATCATTTCTTATGCTTAATTACCAAATATTTTTGACTCCTTCAATATTTATTAGATATATTTAAAGCGTATGAATCCCTTGGAACAAACTCATTTCAAATCAAAGGGTAAAATCATCATAGTCTCTTAGGCGATTTGTGGTGTATGTACACCTTTCAAATCATTTGTTGTGCTTAATTACCTAATGGTTTTGACTCCTTGAATAAATATTAGATATATTTAAAGGATATGAATCCCTTGTATCAAACTCATTTCAAATCAAAAGGTAAAATCTTCATAGTCTCTTAGGCGATTTGTTGTGTATGTAAACCATTCAAATCATTTGTTGTGCTTAATAACCAAATATTTTGGAGTCCTTTAATAGGTATTAGATATATTTAAAGCATATTAATCTCTTGGATCAAACTCATTGAAAATCTATGGGTAGAATAGGCAGAGTCTTAGGCGATTTGTGGTGTATGAACAACTTTCAAATCATTTGTTGTACTTAATTACCAAATTTTGTTGACTCCTTCAATAGTTATTAGATATATCTAACGCATATGAATCCCTTGGATCAAACTCATTGCAAATCAAAGGGTAAAATCGTCATAGTCTCTTAGGCGATTTGTGGTGTATGAACAGCTTTCAAATCATTTGTTGTGCTTAATTACCAAATATTTTTGACTCCTTCAATATTTATTAGATATATTTAAAGCATATGAATCCCTTGGAACAAACTCATTTCAAATCAAAGGGTAAAATCATCATAGTCTCTTAGGCGATTTGTGGTGTATGTACACATTTCAAATCATTTGTTGTGCTTAATTACCTAATGGTTTTGACTCCTTGAATAAATATTAGATATATTTAAAGGATATGAATCCCTTGTATCAAACTCATTTCAAATCAAAAGGTAAAATCTTCATAGTCTCTTAGGCGATTTGTTGTGTATGTAAACCATTCAAATCATTTGTTGTGCTTAATAACCAAATATTTTTGGAGTCCTTTAATAGGTATTAGATATATTTAAAGCATATTAATCTCTTGGATCAAACTCATTGAAAATCTATGGGTAAAATAGGCAGTCTCTTACGCGATTTGTGGTATATGAACAACTTTCAAATCATTTGTTGTGCTGAATTACCAAATATTTTGACTCATTGAATAGTTATTAGATATATTTAAATCATATGAATCCCTTGGAACAAACTCATTTCAAATCAAAGGGTAAAATCATCATATTCTCTTAGGCGATTTGTGGTGTATGTACACCTTTCAAATCATTTGTTTTGCTTAATTACCAAATATTTTTGACTCCTTGAATAGGTATTACATATATTTAAAGCATATAAATCCCTTGGATCAAACGCATTTCAAATCAAAGGGTAAAATCGTCATAGTCTCGTAGGCGATTTATGGTGTATGAACACCATTCAAATCATTTGTTGTGCTTAATTACCAAATAATTTTTACTCCTTGAATGGGTATTAGATATATTAAGAGCATATGATTCCCTTGCATCAAACGCATTTTAAATCAAAGGTTAAAATCATCATAGTCTTTTAGGCGATTTATTGTGTAATAACACCATTAAAATCATTTGTTGTGCTTTATTACCAAATATTTTTGATTCCTTGAATAGGTATTAGATATATTTAAAGCATATGAATCCCGTGGATCAAACGCATTTTAAATCAAAGGGTAAAATCATCATAGTCTCTTAGGCGATTTATGGTCTATGAACACCATTCAAATCATTTGTTGTGCTTAATTACCAAATATTTTTGGATGCTTGAATAGGTATTAGATATATTTAAAGCATATTAATCTCTTGGATCAAACTCATTGAAAATCTATGGGTAATATAGGTAGTCTCTTAGGCGATTTGTGGTGTATGAACAACTTTCAAATCATTTGTTGTACTTAATTACCAAAATTTTTTGACGCCTTCAATAGTTATTAGATATATCTAAAGCATATGAATCCCTTGGATAAAACTCATTGCAAATCAAAGGGTAAAATCTTCATAGTCTCTTAGGCGATTTGTGGTGTATGAACATCTTTCAAATCATTTGTTGTGCTTAATTACCAAATATTTTTGACTTCTTCAATATTTATTAGATATATTTAAAGCATATGAATCCCTTGCAACAAACTCATTTCAAATCAAAGGGTAAAATCATCATATTCTCTTAGGCGATTTGTGGTGTATGTACACATTTCAAATCATTTGTTGTGCTTAATTACCTAATGGTTTTGACTCCTTGAATAAATATTAGATATATTTAAAGGATATGAATCCCTTGTATCAAACTCATTTCAAATCAAAAGGTAAAATCTTCATAGTCTCTTAGGCGATTTGTTGTGTATGTAAACCATTCAAATCATTTGTTGTGCTTAATAACCAAATATTTTGGAGTCCTTTAATAGGTATTAGATATATTTAAAGCATATTAATCTCTTGGATCAAACTCATTGAAAATCTATGGGTAAAATAGGCAGTCTCTTACGCGATTTGTGGTATATGAACAACTTTCAAATCATTTGTTGTGCAGAATTACCAAATATTTTGACTCATTGAATAGTTATTAGATATATTTAAATCATATGAATCCCTTGGAACAAACTCATTTCAAATCAAAGGGTAAAATCATCATATTCTCTTAGGCGATTTGTGGTGTATGTACACCTTTCAAATCATTTGTTTTGCTTAATTACCAAATATTTTTGACTCCTTGAATAGGTATTACATATATTTAAAGCATATAAATCCCTTGGATCAAACGCATTTCAAATCAAAGGGTAAAATCGTCATAGTCTCGTAGGCGATTTATGGTGTATGAACACCATTCAAATCATTTGTTGTGCTTAATTACCAAATAATTTTTACTCCTTGAATGGGTATTAGATATATTAAGAGCATATGATTCCCTTGCATCAAACGCATTTTAAATCAAAGGTTAAAATCATCATAGTCTTTTAGGCGATTTATTGTGTAATAACACCATTAAAATCATTTGTTGTGCTTTATTACCAAATATTTTTGATTCCTTGAATAGGTATTAGATATATTTAAAGCATATGAATCCCGTGGATCAAACGCATTTTAAATCAAAGGGTAAAATCATCATAGTCTCTTAGGCGATTTATGGTCTATGAACACCATTCAAATCATTTGTTGTGCTTAATTACCAAATATTTTTGGATGCTTGAATAGGTATTAGATATATTTAAAGCATATTAATCTCTTGGATCAAACTCATTGAAAATCTATGGGTAATATAGGTAGTCTCTTAGGCGATTTGTGGTGTATGAACAACTTTCAAATCATTTGTTGTACTTAATTACCAAAATTTTTTGACGCCTTCAATAGTTATTAGATATATCTAAAGCATATGAATCCCTTGGATAAAACTCATTGCAAATCAAAGGGTAAAATCTTCATAGTCTCTTAGGCGATTTGTGGTGTATGAACATCTTTCAAATCATTTGTTGTGCTTAATTACCAAATATTTTTGACTTCTTCAATATTTATTAGATATATTTAAAGCATATGAATCCCTTGCAACAAACTCATTTCAAATCAAAGGGTAAAATCATCATATTCTCTTAGGCGATTTGTGGTGTATGTACACCTTTCAAATCATTTGTTTTGCTTAATTACCAAATATTTTGACTCATTGAATAGTTATTAGATATATTTAAATCATATGAATCCCTTGGAACAAACTCATTTCAAATCAAAGGGTAAAATCATCATATTCTCTTAGGCGATTTGTGGTGTATGTACACCTTTCAAATCATTTGTTTTGCTTAATTACCAAATATTTTTGACTCCTTGAATAGGTATTACATATATTTAAAGCATATAAATCCCTTGGATCAAACGCATTTCAAATCAAAGGGTAAAATCGTCATAGTCTCGTAGGCGATTTATGGTGTATGAACACCATTCAAATCATTTGTTGTGCTTAATTACCAAATAATTTTTACTCCTTGAATGGGTATTAGATATATTAAGAGCATATGATTCCCTTGCATCAAACGCATTTTAAATCAAAGGTTAAAATCATCATAGTCTTTTAGGCGATTTATTGTGTAATAACACCATTAAAATCATTTGTTGTGCTTTATTACCAAATATTTTTGATTCCTTGAATAGGTATTAGATATATTTAAAGCATATGAATCCCGTGGATCAAACGCATTTTAAATCAAAGGGTAAAATCATCATAGTCTCTTAGGCGATTTATGGTCTATGAACACCATTCAAATCATTTGTTGTGCTTAATTACCAAATATTTTTGGATGCTTGAATAGGTATTAGATATATTTAAAGCATATTAATCTCTTGGATCAAACTCATTGAAAATCTATGGGTAATATAGGTAGTCTCTTAGGCGATTTGTGGTGTATGAACAACTTTCAAATCATTTGTTGTACTTAATTACCAAAATTTTTTGACGCCTTCAATAGTTATTAGATATATCTAAAGCATATGAATCCCTTGGATAAAACTCATTGCAAATCAAAGGGTAAAATCTTCATAGTCTCTTAGGCGATTTGTGGTGTATGAACATCTTTCAAATCATTTGTTGTGCTTAATTACCAAATATTTTTGACTTCTTCAATATTTATTAGATATATTTAAAGCATATGAATCCCTTGCAACAAACTCATTTCAAATCAAAGGGTAAAATCATGATATTCTCTTAGGCAATTTGTTGTGTATGTAAACCTTTCAAATCATTTGTTGTGCTTAATAACCAAATCTTTTTGAGTCCTCTAATAGGTATTAAATATATTTAAAGCATATTAATCTCTTGAATCAAACTGATTGAAAATCTATGGGTATAAAAGGCAGTCTCTTACGCGATTTGTGATATATGAACAACTTTCAAATCATTTATTGTGCTTAATTACCAAATGGTTTTGACTCTTTGAATAAGTATTAGATATATTTAAAGGATATGAATCCCTTGTATCAAACTCATTTCAAATCAAAAGGTAAAATCTTCATAGTCTCTTAGGCGATTTGTGGTGTATGTAAACCTTTCAAATCATTTGTTGTGCTTAAATACCAAATATTTTTGATTCCTTGAATTGGTATTAGATATATTTAAACCATATGAATCCCTTGGATCAAACGCATTTCAAATCAAAGGGTAAAATCGTCATAGTCTCATAGGCGATTTATGGTCTATGAACACCATTCAAATCATTTGTTGTGCTGAATTACCAAATATTTTTTTACTCCTTGAATAGGTATTAGATATATTTAAAGCATATGAATCCCTTGGATCAAACGCATTTTAAATCAAAGGGTAAAATCATCATAGTCTCTTAGGCGATTTATAGTCTATGAACACCATTCAAATCATTTGTTGTGCTTAATTACTAAATATTTTTGGATCCTTGAACAACTATTAGATATATTTAAAGCATATTAATCTCTTGGATCAAACTCATTGAAAATCTAAGGGTAAAATAGGTAGTCTCTTAGGCGATTTGAGGTGTATGAACAACTTTCAAATCATTTGTTGTACTTAATTACCAAATTGTTTTGTCTCCTTCAATAGTTATTAGATATATCAAAAGCATATGAATCCCTTTGATCAAACTCATTGCAAATAAAAAGGTAAAATCATCATAGTCTCTTATGCGATTTGTGGTGTATGAACCACTTTTAAATCATTTGTTGTGCTTAATTACCAAATATTTTGACTCATTGGATAGTTATTAGATATATTTAAAGCATATGAATCCCTTGGAACAAACTCATTTCAAATCAAAGGGTAAAATCATGATATTCTCTTAGGCGATTTGTGGTGTATGTACGCCTTTCAAATCATTTGTTGTGCTTAATTACCAAATATTTTTGACTCCTTGAATAGGTATTAGATATATTTAAAGCATATAAATCCCTTGGATCAAACGCATTTTAAATCAAAGGGTAAAATCGTAATAGTCTTCTAGGCGATTTATGGTGTATGAACACCATTCAAATCATTTGTTGTGCTTAATTACCAAATATTTTTGACTCCTTGCATAGGTATTAGATATATTTAAAGCATATTAATCTCTTGGATTAAACTCATTTAAAATCTATGGGTAAAATAGGCAGTCTCTTAGGCGATTTGTGGTGTATGAACAACTTTCAAATCATTTGTTATGCTTAATTACCAAATTTTTTTGATTCCTTGAATAGTTATTAGATATATCTAAAGCATATGAATCCCTTGGATCAAACTCATTGCAAATCAAAGGGTAAAATCGTCATAGTCTCTTAGGCGATTTGTGGTGTATGAACAGCTTTCAAATCATTTGTTGTGCTTAATTACCAAATATTTTTGAATCCTTCAATAGTTATTAGATATATTTAAAGAATATGAATCCCTGGGAACAAACTCATTTCAAATCAAAGGGTAAAATCGTCATAGTCTCTTAGGCGATTTGTGGTGTATGTACACCTTTCAAATCATTTGTTGTGCTTAATTACCTAATGGTTTTGACTCCATGAATAAGTATTAGATATATTTATACGATATGAATCCCTTGTATCAAACTCATTTCAAATCAAAAGGTAAAATCTTCATAGTCTCTTAGGCGATTTATTGTGTATATAAACCTTTCAAATCATTTGTTGTGCTTAATTAACAAATATTTTTGACTCCTTGAATAGGTATTATATATATTTAAAGCATATTAATCTCTTGGATCAAACTCATTGAAAATCTATGGGTAAAATAGGAAGTCTCTTACGCGATTTCTGGTACATGAACAACTTTCAAATCATTTGTTGTGCTTAATTACCAAATGGTTTTGACTCTTTGAATAAGTATTAGATATATTTAAAGGATATGAATCCCTTGTATCAAACTCATTTCAAATCAAAAGGTAAAATCTTGATAGTCTCTTAGGCAATTTGTGGTGTATGTAAACCTTTCAAATCATTTGTTGTGCTTAAATACCAAATATTTTTGAGTCCTTGTATTGGTTTTAGATCTATTTCAAGCATATGAATACCTTGGATCAAACGCATTTCAAATCAAAGGGTAAAATCGTCATAGTCTCATAGGCGATTTATGGTCTATGAACACCATTCAAATCATTTGTTGTGCTGAATTACCAAATATTTTTTACTCCTTGAATAAGTATTAGATATATTTAAAGCATATGAATCCCTTGGATTAAACGCATTTTAAATCAAAGGGTAAAATCATCATAGTCTCTTAGGCGATTTATGGTCTATGAACACCATTCAAATCATTTGTTGTGCTTAATTACCAAATATTTTTGGATCCTTGAATAGGTATTAGATATATTTAAAGCATATTAATCACTTGGCTCAAACTCATTGAAAATCTATGGGTAAAATAGGCAGTCTCTGAGGCGATTTGCGGTGTATGAACAACTTTCAAATCATTTGTTGTACTTAATTACCAAATTTTTTTGACGCCTTCAATAGTTATTAGATATATCTAAAGCATATGAATCCCTTGGATCAAACTCATTGCAAATAAAAGGGTAAAATCGTCATAGTCTCTTAGGCGATTTGTGGTGTATGAACAGCTTTCAAATCATTTGTTGTGCTTAATTACCAAATATTTTTGACTCCTTCAATATTTATTAGATATATTTAAAGCATATGAATCATTTGGAACAAACTCATTTCAAATCAAAGGGTAAAATCATCATAGTCTCTTAGGCGATTTGTGGTGTATGTACACCTTTCAAATCATTTATTGTGCTTAATTACCTAATGGTTTTGACTTCTTGAATAAGTATTAGATATATTTAAAGGATATGAATCCCTTGTATCAAACTGATTTCAAATCAAAAGGTAAAATCTTCATAGTCTCTTAGGCGATTTGTTGTGTATGTAAACCTTTCAAATCATTTGTTGTGCTTAATTACCAAATATTTTTGAGTCCTTTAATAGGTATTCGATATATTTAAAGCATATTAATCTCTTGGATCAAACTCATTGAAAATCTATGGGTAAAATAGGCACTCTCTTACGCGATTTGTGGTATATGAACAACTTTCAAATCATTTGTTGTGCTTAATTACCAAATGGTTTTGACTCTTTGAATAAGTATTAGATATATTTAAAGGATATGAATCCCTTGTATCAAACTCATTTCTAATCAAAAGGTAAAATCTTCATAGTCTCTTAGGCGATTTGTGGTGTATGTAAACCTTTCAAATCATTTGTTGTGCTTAATTACCAAATATTTTTGAGTCCTTTAATAGGTATTAGATATATTTAATGCATATTAATCCCTTGGATCAAACTCATTTCAAATCAAAGGGTAATATCGTCATAGTCTTTTAGGCGATTTGTGGTGTATGTACACCTATCAAATCATTTGGTTGTGCTTAATTACCAAATATTTTTGACTCCTTAAATAGTTATTTGATATATCTAAAGCATATGAATCCCTAGGATTAAACTCATTGCAAATCAAAGGGTAAAATCGTCATAGTCTCTTAGGCGATTTGTGGTGTATGAACAGCTTTCAAATCATTTGTTGTGCTTAATTACCAAATATTTTTGACTCCTTCAATATTTATTAGATATATTTAAAGCATATGAATCCCTTGGAACAAACTCATTTCAAATCAAAGGGTAAAATCATCATAGTCTCTTAGGCGATTTGTGGTGTATGTACACCTTTCAAATCATTTGTTGTGCTTAATTACCAAATGGTTTTGGCTCCTTGAATAAGTATTAGATATATTTAAAGGATATGAATCCCTTGTATCAAACTCATTTCAAATCAAAAGGGAAAATCTTCATAGTCTCTTAGGCGATTTATGGTCTATGAAGACCATTCAAATCATTTGTTGTGCTTAATTACCAAATATTTTGGATCCTTGAATAGGTATTAGATATATTTAAAGAATATTAATCTCTTGGATCAAACTCATTGAAAATCTATGGGTAAAATAGGCAGAGTCTTAGGCGATTTGTGGTGTATGAACAACTTTCAAATCATTTGTTGTACTTAATTACCAAATTTTGTTGAATCCTTCAATAGTTATTAGATATATCTAACGCATATGAATCCCTTGGATCAAACTCATTGCAAATCAAAGGGTAAAATCGTCATAGTCTCTTAGGCGATTTGTGGTGTATGAACAGCTTTCAAATCATTTGTTGTGCTTAATTACCAAATATTTTTGACTCCTTCAATATTTATTAGATATATTTAAAGCATATGAATCCCTTGGAACAAACTCATTTCAAATCAAAGGGTAAAATCATCATAGTCTCTTAGGCGATTTGTGGTGTATGTACACCTTTCAAATCATTTCTTGTGCTTAATTACCTAATGGTTTTGACTCCTTGAATAAATATTAGATATATTTAAAGGATATGAATCCCTTGTATCAAACTGATTTCAAATCAAAAGGTAAAATCTTCATAGTCTCTTAGGCGATTTGTTGTGTATGTAAACCATTCAAATCATTTGTTGTGCTTAATAACCAAATATTTTGGAGTCCTTTAATAGGTATTAGATATATTTAAAGCATATTAATCTCTTGGATCAAACTCATTGAAAATCTATGGGTAAAATAGGCAGTCTCTTACGCGATTTGTGGTATATGAACAACTTTCAAATCATTTGTTGTGCTGAATTACCAAATATTTTTTTACTCCTTGAATAGGTATTAGATATATTTAAAGCATATGAATCCCTTGGATCAAACGCATTTTAAATCAAAGGGTAAAATCATCATAGTCTCTTCGGCGATTTATGGTCTATGAATACCATTCAAATCATTTGTTGTGCTGAATTACCAAATATTTTTGGATCCTTGAATAGGTATTAGATATATTTAAAGCATATTAATCTCTTGGATCAAACTCATTGAAAATCTATGGGTAAAATAGGCAGTCTCTTAGGGGATTTGTGGTGTATGAACAACTTTCAAATCATTTGTTGTACTTAATTACCAAATTTTTTTACTCCTTCAATAGTTAGTAGATATATCTAAAGCATATGAATCCCTTGGATCAAACTCATTGCAAATAAAAGGGTAAAATCGTCATAGTCTCTTAGGCGATTTGTGGTGTATGAACAGCTTTCAAATCATTTGTTGTGCTTAATTACCAAATATTTTGACTCATTGAATAGTTATTAGATATATTTAAATCATATGAATCCCTTGGAACAAACTCATTTCAAATCAAAGGGTAAAATCATCATATTCTCTTAGGCGATTTGTGGTGTATGTACACCTTTCAAATCATTTGTTTTGCTTAATTACCAAATATTTTTGACTCCTTGAATAGGTATTACATATATTTAAAGCATATAAATCCCTTGGATCAAACGCATTTCAAATCAAAGGGTAAAATCGTCATAGTCTCGTAGGCGATTTATGGTGTATGAACACCATTCAAATCATTTGTTGTGCTTAATTACCAAATAATTTTTACTCCTTGAATGGGTATTAGATATATTAAGAGCATATGATTCCCTTGCATCAAACGCATTTTAAATCAAAGGTTAAAATCATCATAGTCTTTTAGGCGATTTATTGTGTAATAACACCATTCAAATCATTTGTTGTGCTTTATTACCAAATATTTTTGACTCCTTGAATAGGTATTAGATATATTTAAAGCATATGAATCCCGTGGATCAAACGCATATTAAATAAAAGGGTAAAATCGTAATAGTCTTTTAGGCGATTTATGGTGTATGAACACCATTCAAATCATTTGTTGTGCTTAATTACCAAATATTTTTGACTCCTTGCATCGACATTAGATATATTTAAAGCAGATTAATCTCTTGGATCAAACTCATAGAAAATCTATGGGTAAAATAGGCAGTCTCTTAGGCGATTTGTGGTGTATGAACAACTTTCAAATCATTTGTTATGCTTAATTACTAAAATTTTTTGACTCCTTGAATAGTTATTAGATATATCTAAAGCATATGAATCCCTTTGATAAAACTCATTGCAAATCAAAGGGTAAAATCTTCATAGTCTCTTAGGCGATTTGTGGTGTATGAACAGCTTTCAAATCATTTGTTGTGCTTAATTACCAAATATTTTTGACCCCTTCAATAGTTATTAGATATATTTAAAGCATATGAATCCCTTGGAACAAACTCATTTCAAATCAAAGGGTAAAATCATCATATTCTCTTAGGCGATTTGTGGTGTATGTACACCTTTCAAATCATTTGTTTTGCTTAATTACCAAATGTTTTGACTCCTTGAATAGGTATTAGATATATTTAAATCATATGAATCCCTTGGAACAAACTCATTTCAAATCAAAGGGTAAAATCATCATAGTCTCTTAGGCGATTTGTGGTGTATGTACACCTTTCAAATCATTTGTTTTGCTTAATTACCAAATATTTTTGACTCCTTGAATAGGTATTACATATATTTAAAGCATATAAATCCCTTGGATCAAACGCATTTCAAATCAAAGGGTAAAATCGTCATAGTCTCGTAGGCGATTTATGGTGTATGAACACCATTCAAATCATTTGTTGTGCTTAATTACTAAATAATTTTTACTCCTTGAATGGGTATTAGATATATTAAGAGCATATGATTCCCTTGCATCAAACGCATTTTAAATCAAAGGTTAAAATCATCATAGTCTTTTAGGCGATTTGTTGTGTATATAACACCATTAAAATCATTTGTTGTGCTTTATTACCAAATATTTTTGATTCCTTGAATAGGTATTAGATATATTTAAAGCATATGAATCCCGTGGATCAAACGCATTTTAAATCAAAGGGTAAAATCATCATAGTCTCTTAGGCGATTTATGGTGTATGAACACCATTCAAATCATTTGTTGTGCTTAATTACCAAATATTTTTGGATGCTTGAATAGGTATTAGATATATTTAAAGCATATTAATCTCTTGGATCAAACTCATTGAAAATCTATGGGTAATATAGGTAGTCTCTTAGGCGATTTGTGGTGTATGAACAACTTTCAAATCATTTGTTGTACTTAATTACCAAAATTTTTTGACGCCTTCAATAGTTATTAGATATATCTAAAGCATATGAATCCCTTGGATAAAACTCATTGCAAATCAAAGGGTAAAATATTCATAGTCTCTTAGGCGATTTGTGGTGTATGAACATCTTTCAAATCATTTGTTGTGCTTAATTACCAAATATTTTTGACTTCTTCAATATTTATTAGATATATTTAAAGCATATGAATCCCTTGCAACAAACTCATTTCAAATCAAAGGGTAAAATCATCATATTCTCTTAGGCGATTTGTGGTGTATGTACACCTTTCAAATCATTTGTTGTGCTTAATTACCTAATGGTTTTGACTCCTTGAATAAGTATTAGATATATTTAAAGGATATGAATCCCTTGTATCAAACTGATTTCAAATCAAAAGGTAAAATCTTCATAGTCTCTTAGGCGATTTATTGTGTATGTAAACCTTTCAAATCATTTGTTGTGCTTAATTACCAAATAATTTTGAGTCCTTTAATAGGTATTCAATATATTTAAAGCATATTAATCTCTTGGATCAAACTCATTGAAAATCTATGGGTAAAATAGGCAGTCTCTTATGCGATTTGTGGTATATGAACAACTTTCAAATCATTTGTTGTGCTTAGTTACCAAATGGTTTTGACTCTTTGAATAACTATTAGATATATTTAAAGGATATGAATCCCTTGTATCAAACTCATTTGAAATCAAAAGGTAAAATCTTCATAGTCTCTTAGGCAATTTGTGGTGTATGTAAACCTTTCAAATCATTTGTTGTGCTTAAATACCAAATATTTTTGAGTCCTTGAATTGGTATTAGATATATTTAAAGCATATGATCCCTTAGATCAAACGCATTTCAAATCAAAGGGTAAAATCGTCATAGTCTCATAGGCGATTTATGGTCTATGAACACCATTCAAATCATTTGTCGTGCTTAATTACCAAATATTTTTGGATCCTTGAATAGGTATTAGATTTATTGAAAGCATATTAATTTCTTGGATCAAACTCATTGAAAGTTTATGGGTAAAATAGGCAGTCTCTTAGGCGATTATTGGTGTATGAACAATTTTCAAATCATTTGTTGTACTTAATTACCAAATTTTTTTGACTCCTTCAATAGTTATTAGATATATCTAAAGCATATGAATCCCTTGGATCAAAGTCATTGCAAATAAAAGGGTAAAAACGTCATAGTCTCTTAGGCGATTTGTGGTGTATGAACAACTTTCAAATAATTTGTTGTGCTTAATTACCAAATATTTTGACTCATTGAATAGTTATTAGATATATTTAAAGCATATGAATCCCTTGGAACAAACTCATTTCAAATCAAAGGGTAAAATCATCATAGTCTCTTAGGCGATTTGTGGTGTATGTACACCTTTCAAATCATTTGTTGTGCTTAATTACTAAATATTTTTGACTCCTTGAATAGGTATTAGATATATTTAAAGCATATAAATCCCTTGGATCAAACTCATTTCAAATCAAAGGGTAAAATCGTCATAGTCTCGTAGGCGATTTATGTTGTATGAACACCATTCAAATCATTTGTTGTGAAATAATTTTTACTCCTTGAATGGGTATTAGATATATTAAGAGCATATGATTCCCTTCGATTAAACGAATTTTAAATCAAAGGTTAAAATCATCATAGTCTTTTAGGCGATTTATGCTGTAATAACACCATTCAAATCATTTGTTGTGCTTAATTACCAAATATTTTTGACTCCTTGAATAGGTATTAGATATATTTAAAGCATATGAATCCCGTGAATCAAATGCATATTAAATCAAAGGAGAAAATCGTGATAGTCTCTTAGGCGATTTATGGGGTATGAACACCATTCAAATCATTTGTTGTGCTTAATTACCAAATATTTTTGACTCCTTGCATAGGTATTAGATATATTTAAAGCATATTAATCTCTTGGATCAAACTCATTGAAAATCTATGGGTAAAATAGGCAGTCTTTTAGGCGATTTGTGGTGTATGAACAACTTTCAAATCATTTGTTGTGCTTAATTACCAAATTTTTTTGACTCCTTGAATAGTTATTAGATATATTTAAAGCATATGAATCCCTGGGAACAAACTCATTTCAAATCAAAGGGTAAAATCGTCATAGTCTATTAGGCGATTTGTGGTCTATGAACACCATTCAAATCTTTTGTTGTGCTTAATTACCAAGTTTTTTTGGATCCTTGAATAGGTATTAGATATATTTAAAGCATATTAATCGCTTGGATCAAACTCATTGAAAATCTATGGGTAAAATAGGCAGTCTCTTAGGTGATTTGTGGTGTATGAACAAGTTTCAAGTCATTTGTTGTACTTAATTACCAAATTTTTTGGACACCTTCAATATTTATTAGATATATCTATAGCATATGAATCCCTTGGATCAAACTCATTGCAAATAAAAGGGTAAAATCGTCATAGTCTCTTAGGCGATTTGTGGTGTATGTACAGCTTTCAAATCATTTGTTGTGCTTAATTACCAAATATTTTTGACTCCTTGAATATTTATTAGATATATTTAAAGCATATGAATCCCGTGGAACAAACTCATTTCAAATCAAAGGGTAAAATCATCATAGTCTCTTAGGCGATTTATGGTGTATGTACACCTTTCAAATCATTTGTTGTGCTTAATTACCTAATGGTTTTGACTCCTTGAATAAGTATTAGATATATTTAAAGGATATGAATCCCTTGTATCAAACTGATTTCAAATCAAAAGGTAAAATCTTCATAGTCTCTTAGGCGATTTGTTGTGTATGTAAACCTTTCAAATCATTTGTTGTGCTTAATTACCAAATATTTTTGAGTCCTTTAATAGGTATTCGATATATTTAAAGCATATTAATCTCTTGGATCAAACTCATTGAAAATCTATGGGTAAAATAGGCAGTCTCTTATGCGATTTGTGGTATATGACCAACTTTCAAATCATTTGTTGTGCTTAGTTACCAAATGGTTTTGACTCTTTGAATAAGTATTAGATATATTTAAAGGATATGAATCCATTGTATCAAACTCATTTCAAATCAAAAGGTAAAATCTTCATAGTCTCTTAGGCGATTTGTGGTGTATGTAAACCTTTCAAATCATTTGTTGTGCTTAAATACCAAATATTTTTGAGTCCTTGAATTGGTATTAGATATATTTAAAGCATATGATCCCTTAGATCAAACGCATTTCAAATCAAAGGGTAAAATCGTCATAGTCTGATAGGCGATTTATGGTCTATGAACACCATTCAAATCATTTGTTGTGCTTAATTACCAAATATTTTTGGATCCTTGAATAGGTATTAGATTTATTGAAAGCATATTAATTTCTTGGATCAAACTCATTGAAAATCTATGGGTAAAATAGGCAGTCTCTTAGGCGATTTGTGGTGTATGAACAACTTTCAAATCATTTGTTGTACTTAATTACCAAATTTTTTTGACTCCTTCAATAGTTATTAGATATATCTAAAGCATATGAATCCCTTGGATCAAAGTCATTGCAAATAAAAGGGTAAAAACGTCATAGTCTCTTACGCGATTTGTGGTGTATGAACAACTTTCAAATAATTTGTTATGCTTAATTACCAAATATTTTGACTCATTGAATAGTTATTAGATATATTTAAATCATATGAATCCCTTGGAACAAACTCATTTCAAATCAAAGGGTAAAATCATCATAGTCTCTTAGGCGATTTGTGGTGTATGTACACCTTTCAAATCATTTGTTGTGCTTAATTAATAAATATTTTTGACTCCTTGAATAGGTATTAGATATATTTAAAGCTTATAAATCCCTTGGATCAAACTCATTTCAAATCAAAGGGTAAAATCGTCATAGTCTCGTAGGCGATTTATGTTGTATGAACACCATTCAAATCATTTGTTGTGAAATAATTTTTACTCCTTGAATGGGTATTAGATATATTAAGAGCATATGATTCCCTTCGATTAAACGCATTTTAAATCAAAGGTTAAAATCATCATAGTCTTTTAGGCGATTTATGCTGTAATAACACCATTCAAATCATTTGTTGTGCTTAATTACCAAATATTTTTGACTCCTTGAATAGGTATTAGATATATTTAAAGCATATGAATCCCGTGAATCAAATGCATATTAAATCAAAGGAGAAAATCGTGATAGTCTCTTAGGCGATTTATGGTGTATGAACACCATTCAAATCATTTGTTGTGCTTAATTACCAAATATTTTTGACTCCTTGCATAGGTATTAGATATATTTAAAGCATATTAATCTCTTGGATCAAACTCATTGAAAATCTATGGGTAAAATAGGCAGTCTCTTAGGCGATTTGTGGTGTATGAACAACTTTCAAATCATTTGTTGTGCTTAATTACCAAATTTTTTTGACTCCTTGAATAGTTATTAGATATATTTAAAGCATATGAATCCCTGGGAACAAACTCATTTCAAATCAAAGGGTAAAATCTTCATAGTCTATTAGGCGATTTGTGGTCTATGAACACCATTCAAATCTTTTGTTGTGCTTAATTACCAAGTTTTTTTGGATCCTTAAATAGGTATTAGATATATTTAAAGCATATTAATCTCTTGGGTCAAACTCATTGAAAATCTATGGGTAAAATAGGCAGTCTCTTAGGCGATTTGTGGTGTTTGAACAACTTTCAAATCATTTGTTGTACTTAATTACCAAATTTTTTTGACACCTTCAATATTTATTAGATATATCTATAGCATATGAATCCCTTGGATCAAACTCATTGCAAATAAAAGGGTAAAATCGTCATAGTCTCTTAGGCGATTTGTGGTGTATGTACAGCTTTCAAATCATTTGTTGTGCTTAATTACCAAATATTTTTGACTCCTTGAATATTTATTAGATATATTTAAAGCATATGAATCCCGTGGAACAAACTCATTTCAAATCAAAGGGTAAAATCATCATAGTCTCTTAGGCGATTTGTGGTGTATGTACACCTTTCAAATCATTTGTTGTGCTTAATTACCTAATGGTTTTGACTCCTTGAATAAGTATTAGATATATTTAAAGGATATGAATCACATGTATCAAACTCATTTCAAATCAAAAGGTAAAATCTTCATAGTCTCTTAGGCGATTTGTTGTGTATGTAAACCTTTCAAATCATTTGTTGTGCTTAATCAACAAATATTTTTGATCCTTGAATAGTTATTAGATATATTTAAAGCATATGAATACCTTGGATCAAACGCATTTCAAATCAAAGGGTAAAGTGGTCATAGTCTCTTAGGCGATTTATAGTCTATGAACACCATTCAAATCATTTGTTGTGCTTAATTACCAAATATTTTTAACTCCTTGCATATGTATTAGATATATTTAAAACATATTAATCTCTTGGATCAAACTCATGGAAAATCTATGGGTAAAATAGGCAGTCTCTTAGGCGATTTGTGGTGTATGAACAACTTTCAAATCATTTGTTGTGCTTAATTACCAAATTTTTTTGACTCCTTGAATAGTTGTTAGATATATCTAAAGCATATGAATCCCTTGGATCAAACTTATTGCAAATCAAAGGGTAAAATCGTCATAGTCTCTTAGGCGATTTGTGGTGTATGAACATCTTTCAAATCATTTGTTGTGCTTAATTACCAAATATTTTTGACTCCTTGAATAGGTATTAGATATATTTAAAGCATATGAATCCCGGGGAACAAACTCATTTCAAATCAAAGGGTAAAATCATCATAGTCTCTTAGGCGATTTGTGGTGTATGTACACCTTTCAAATCATTTTTTGTGCTTAATTACCTAATGGTTTTGACTCCTTGAATAAGTATTAGATATATTTAAAGGATATGAATCCCTTGTATCAAACTCATTTCAAATCAAAAGGTAAAATCTTCATAGTCTCTTAGGCGATTTGTTGTGTATGTAAACCTTTCAAATCATTTGTTGTGCTTAATTACCAAATATTTTTGACTCCTTGAATAGGTATTAGATATATTTAAAGCATATTAATCTCTTGGATCAAACTCATTGAAAATCTATGGGTAAAATAGGCAGTCTCTTAGGCGATTTGTGGTGTATGAACAACTTTCAAATCATTTGTTGTGCTTAATTACCAAATTTTTTTGACTCCTTGAATAGGTATTAGATATATTTAAAGCATATGAATCCCTGGGAACAAACTCATTTCAAATCAAAGGGTAAAATCTTCATAGTCTATTAGGCGATTTGTGGTCTATGAACACCATTCAAATCTTTTGTTGTGCTTAAATACCAAGTTTTTTTGGATCCTTAAATAGGTATTAGATATATTTAAAGCATATTAATCTCTTGGGTCAAACTCATTGAAAATCTATGGGTAAAATAGGCAGTCTCTTAGGCGATTTGTGGTGTTTGAACAACTTTCAAATCATTTGTTGTACTTAATTACCAAATTTTTTTGACACCTTCAATATTTATTAGATATATCTATAGCATATGAATCCCTTGGATCAAACTCATTGCAAATAAAAGGGTAAAATCGTCATAGTCTCTTAGGCGATTTGTGGTGTATGTACAGCTTTCAAATCATTTGTTGTGCTTAATTACCAAATATTTTTGACTCCTTGAATATTTATTAGATATATTTAAAGCATATGAATCCCGTGGAACAAACTCATTTCAAATCAAAGGGTAAAATCATCATAGTCTCTTAGGCGATTTGTGGTGTATGTACACCTTTCAAATCATTTGTTGTGCTTAATTACCTAATGGTTTTGACTCCTTGAATAAGTATTAGATATATTTAAAGGATATGAATCACATGTATCAAACTCATTTCAAATCAAAAGGTAAAATCTTCATAGTCTCTTAGGCGATTTGTTGTGTATGTAAACCTTTCAAATCATTTGTTGTGCTTAATCAACAAATATTTTTGATCCTTGAATAGTTATTAGATATATTTAAAGCATATGAATACCTTGGATCAAACGCATTTCAAATCAAAGGGTAAAGTGGTCATAGTCTCTTAGGCGATTTATGGTCTATGAACACCATTCAAATCATTTGTTGTGCTTAATTACCAAATATTTTTGACTCCTTGCATATGTATTAGATATATTTAAAACATATTAATCTCTTGAATCAAACTCATTGGAAAATCTATGGGTAAAATAGGTAGTCTCTTAGGCGATTTGTGGTGTATGAACAACTTTCAAATCATTTGTTGTGCTTAATTACCAAATTTTTTTGACTCCTTGAATAGTTGTTAGATATATCTAAAGCATATGAATCCCTTGGATCAAACTTATTGCAAATCAAAGGGTAAAATCGTCATAGTCTCTTAGGCGATTTGTGGTGTATGAACATCTTTCAAATCATTTGTTGTGCTTAATTACCAAATATTTTTGACTCCTAGAATAGGTATTAGATATATTTAAAGCATATGAATCCCGGGGAACAAACTCATTTCAAATCAAAGGGTAAAATCATCATAGTCTCTTAGGCGATTTGTGGTGTATGTACACCTTTCAAATCATTTTTTGTGCTTAATTACCTAATGGTTTTCAATCCTTGAATAAGTATTAGATATATTTAAAGGATATGAATCCCTTGTATCAAACTCATTTCAAATCAAAAGGTAAAATCTTCATAGTCTCTTAGGCGATTTGTTGTGTATGTAAGCCTTTCAAATCATTTGTTGTGCTTAAACACCAAATATTTTTGAGTCCTTGAATTGGTTTTAGATATATTTCAAGCATATGAATCCCTTGGATCAAACTCATTTCAAATCAAAGGGTAAAATCGTAATAGTCTCATAGGCGATTTATGGTCTATGAACACCATTCAAATCATTTGTTGTGCTGAATTCCAAAATATTTTTTACTCCTTGAATAAGTATTAGATATATTTAAAGCATATGAATCCCTTGGATCAAACGCATTTTAAATAAAAGTATTAGATATATTTAAAGGATATTAATCCCTTGTATCAAACTCATTTCAAATCAAAATGTAAAATCTTCATAGTCTCTTAGGCGATTTGTTGTGTATGTAAACCTTTCAAATCATTTGTTGTGCTTAATTACCAAATATTTTTGAGTCCTTTAATAGGTATTAGATATATTTAAAGCATATTAATCTCTTGGATCAAACTCATTGAAAATCTATGGGTAAAATAGGCACTCTCTTACGCGATTTGTGGTATATGAACAACTTTCAAATCATTTGTTGTGCTTAATTACCAAATGGTTTTGACTCTCTTAATAAGTATTAGATATATTTAAAGGATATGAATCCCTTGTATCAAACTCATTTCACATCAAAAGGTAAAATCTTCATAGTCTCTTAGGCGATTTGTGGTGTATGTAAACCTTTCAAATCGTTTGTTGTGCTTAAATACCAAATATTTTTGAGTTCTTGAATTGGAATTAGATATATTTAAAGCATATGAATCCCTTGGATCAAACGCATTTCAAATCAAAGGGTAAAATCATCATAGTCTCTTAGGCGATTTATGGTCTATGAACACCATTCAAATCATTTGTTGTGCTTAATTACCAAATATTTTTGGATCCTTGAATAGGTATTAGATATATTTAAAGCATATTAATCTCTTGGATCAAAGTCATTGAAAATCAATGGGTAAAATAGGTAGTCTTTTAGGCGATTTGTGGTGTATGAACAACTTTCAAATCATTTGTTGTACTTGATTTCAAAATTTTTTTGACTCCTTCAATAGTTATTAGATATATCTAAAGCATATGAATCCCTTGGATCAAACTCAATGCAAATCAAAGGTAAAATCGTCATAGTCTCATAGGCGATGTGTGGTGTATGAACATCTTTCAAATCATTTGTTGTGCTTAATTACCAAATATTTTTGACTCCTTGAATATTTATTAGATATAGCTAAAGCATATGAATCCCTTGGAACAAACTCAATTCAAATCAAAGGGTAAAGTCATCATAGTCTCGTAGGCGATTTGTGGTGTATGTACACCTTTCAAATCATTTGTTGTGCTTAATTACCTAATGGTTTTGACTCCTTGACTAAAGGATATGAATCCCTTGATTCAAACTCATTTCAAATCAAAAGGTAAAATCTTCATAGTCTCTTAGGCGCTTTGTTGTGTACGTAAACCTTTCAAATCATTTGTTGTGCTTAATTACCAAATATTTTTGAGTCCTTTAATAGGTATTAGATATATTTAAAGCATATAAATGCCTTGGATCAAACTCATTTCAAATCAAAGGCTAAAATCGTCATAGTCTCGTAGGCGATTTATGGTATATGAACGCCATTCAAGTCATTTGTTGTGCTTAATTACCAAATAATTTTTACTCCTTGAATGGGTATTAGATATATTAAGAGCATATGATTCCTTTGGATCAAACGCATTTTAAATCAAAGGTTAAAATCATCATAGTCTTTTAGGCGATTTATGGTGTAATAACACCATTCAAATAATTTGTTGTGCTTAATTACCAAAAATTTTTGACTCCTTGAATAGGTATTAGATATATTTAAAGCATATGAATCCCGTGGATCAAACGCATATTAAATCAAAGGGTAAAAAGTGTAATAGTCTCTTAGGCGATTTATGGTGTATGAACACCATTCAAATTATTTGTTGTGCTTAATTACCAAATATTTTTTAATCCTTGCATAGGTATTAGATATATTTAAAGCATATTAATCTCTTGGATCAAACTCATTGAAAATCTATGGGTAAAATAGGCAGTCTCTTAGGCGATTTGTGGTGTATGAACAACCTTTAAATCATTTGTTGTGCTTAATTACCAAATTTTTTGACTCCTTGAATAGTTATTAGATATATCTAAATCATATGAATCCCTTGGATCAAACTCATTGGAAATAAAACGGTAAAATCGTCATAGTCTCTTTGGCGATTTGTGGTGTATGAACAGCTTTCAAATCATTTGTTGTGCTTAATTACCAAATATATTTGACTCCTTGAATAGTTATTAGATATATTTAAATCATATGAATCCCTGGGATCAAACGCATTTCAAATCAAAGGGTAAAATCGTCATAGTCTCATAGGCGATTTATGGTCTATGAACACCATTCAAATCATTTGTTGTGCTGAATTACCAAATATTTTTTACTCCTTGAAAAAGTATTAGATATATTTAAAGCATATGAATCCCTTGGATCAAACGTATTTTAAATCAAAGGGTAAAATCATTATAGTCTTTTAGGCGATTTATGGTCTATGAACACCATTCAAATCATTTGTTGTGTTTAATTACCAAATATTTTTTTATCCTTGAATAGATATTAGATATATTTAAAGCATATTAATCTCTTGGATCAAACTCATTGAAAATCTATGGGTAAAATAGGCAGTCTCTTAGGCGATTTGTGGTGTATGAACAACTTTCAAATCATTTGTTGTACTTAATTACCAAATTTTTTTTGACTCCTTCAATAGCTATTAGAAATATCTAAAGCCTATGAATCCCTTGGATCAAACTCATTGCAAATAAAAGGGTAAAATCGTCATAATCTTTTAGGCGATTTGTGGTGTATGAACAGCTTTCAAATCATTTGTTGTGCTTAATTACCAAATACTTTTTACTCATTGAATATTTATTAGATATATTTAAAGCATATTAATCCCTTGGAACAAACTCATTTCAAATCAAAGGGTAAAATCATCATAGTCTCTTAGGCGATTTGTGGTGTACGTACACCTTTCAAATCATTTGTTGTGCTTAATTACCTAATGGTTTTGACTCCTTGAATAAGTATTAGAAATATTTAAAGGATATGAATCCCTTGTATCAAACTCATTTCAAATCAAAAGGTAAAATCTTCATAGTCTCTTAGGCGATTTGTTGTGTATGTAAACCTTTCAAATCATTTGTTGTGCTTAATCAACAAATATTTTTGACCCTTGAATAGTTATTAGATATATTTAAAGCATATGAATACCTTGGATCAAACGCATTTCAAATCAAAGGGTAAAGTGGTCATAGTCTCTTAGGCGATTTATGGTCTATGAACACCATTCAAATTATTTGTTGTGCTTAATTACCAAATATTTTTGACTCCTTGCATATGTATTAGATATATTTAAAGCATATTAATCTCTTGGATCAAACTCATGGAAAATCTATGGGTAAAATAGGCAGTCTCTTAGGCGATTTGTGGTGTATGAACAACTTTCAAATCATTTGTTGTGCTTAATTACCAAATTTTTTTTGACTCCTTGAATAATTGTTAGATATATCTAAAGCATATGAATCCCTTGGATCAAACTTATTGCAAATCAAAGGGTAAAATCGTCATAGTCTCTTAGGCGATTTGTGGTGTATGAACAGCTTTCAAATCATTTGTTGTGCTTAATTACCAAATATTTTTGACTCCTTGAATAGTTATTAGATATATTTAAAGCATATAAATCCTTGGGAACAAACTCATTTCAAATCAAAGGGTAAAATCATTAAAGTCTCTTAGGCGATTTGTGGTGTATGTACACCTTTCAAATCATTTTTTGTACTTAATTACCTAATGGTTTTGAATCGTTGAATAAGTATTAGATATATTTAAAGGTTATGAATCCCTTGTATCAAACTCATTTCAAATCAAAAGGTGAAATCTTCATAGTCTCTTAGGCGATTTGTTGTGTATGTAAACCTTTCAAATCATTTGTTGTGCTTAATTCACAAATATTTTTGACTCCTTGAATAGGTATTAGATATATTTAAAGCATATTAATCTCTTGGATCAAACTCATTGAAAATCTATGGGTAAAATCATCATAGTCTCTTAGGCGATTTATGGTGAATGAACACCATTCAAATCATTTGTTGTGCTTAATTACCAAATATTTTTGACTCCTTGCATTGGTATTATATATATTTAAAGCATATTAATATCTTGGATCAAACTCATTTCAAATCAAAAGGTAAAATCTTCATAGTCTCTTAGACGATTTGTTGTGTATGTAAACCTTTCAAATCATTTGTTGTTCTTATTTACCAAATATTTTTGAGTCCTTTAATAGGTATTAGATATATTTAAACTATATAAATCCCTTGGATCAAACTCATTTCAAATCAAAGGATAAAATCATCATAGTCTCGTAGGCGATTTATGGTGTATGAACACCATTCAAATCATTTGTTGTGCTTAATTACCAAATAATTTTTACTCCTTGAATGGGTATTAGATATATTAAGAGCATATGATTCCCTTGGATCAAACGCATTTTAAATCAAAGGTTAAAATCATCATAGTCTTTTAGGCGATTTATGGTGTAATAACACCATTCAAATCATTTGTTGTGCTTAATTACCAAATATTTTTGACTCCTTGAATAGGTATTAGATATATTTAAAGCATATGAATCCCGTGGATCAAACGCATATTAAATCAAAGGGTAAAATCGTAAAAGTCTTTTAGGCGATTTATGGTGTATGAACACCATTCAAATCATTTGTTGTGCTTAATTACCAAATATTTTTTACTCCTTGCATAGGCATTAGATATATTTAAAGCATATTAATCTCTTGGATCAAACTCATTGAAAATCAATGGGTAAAATAGGAAGTCTTTTAGGCGATTTGTGGTGTATGAACAACTTTCAAATCATTTGTTGTACTTGATTTCAAAATTTTTTTGACTCCTTCAATAGTTATTAGATATATCTAAAGCATATGAATCCCTTGGATCAAACTCAATGCAAATCAAAGGGTAAAATCGTCATAGTCTCATAGGCGATGTGTGGTGTATGAACATCTTTCAAATCATTTGTTGTGCTTAATTACCAAATATTTTTGACTCCTTGAATATTTATTAGATATAGCTAAAGCATATGAATCCCTTGGAACAAACTCAATTCAAATCAAAGGGTAAAGTCATCATAGTCTCGTAGGCGATTTGTGGTGTATGTACACCTTTCAAATCATTTGTTGTGCTTAATTACCTAATGGTTTTGACTCCTTGACTAAAGGATATGAATCCCTTGATTCAAACTCATTTCAAATCAAAAGGTAAAATCTTCATAGTCTCTTAGGCGCTTTGTTGTGTATGTAAACCTTTCAAATCATTTGTTGTGCTTAATTACCAAATATTTTTGAGTCCTTTAATAGGTATTAGATATATTTAAAGCATATAAATGCCTTGGATCAAACTCATTTCAAATCAAAGGGTAAAATAGTCATAGTCTCGTAGGCGATTTATGGTATATGAACGCCATTCAAGTCATTTGTTGTGCTTAATTACCAAATAATTTTTACTCCTTGAATGGGTATTAGATATATTAAGAGCATATGATTCCTTTGGATCAAACGCATTTTAAATCAAAGGTTAAAATCATCATAGTCTTTTAGGCGATTTATGGTGTAATAACACCATTCAAATAATTTGTTGTGCTTAATTACCAAATATTTTTGACTCTTTGAATAGGTATTAGATATATTTAAAGCATATGAATCCCGTGGATCAAACGCATATTAAATCAAAGGGTAAAAAGTGTAATAGTCTCTTAGGCGATTTATGGTGTATGAACACCATTCAAATTATTTGTTGTGCTTAATTACCAAATATTTTTTAATCCTTGCATAGGTATTAGATATATTTAAAGCATATTAATCTCTTGGATCAAACTCATTGAAAATCTATGGGAATAATAGGCAGTCTCTTAGGCGATTTGTGGTGTATGAACAACCTTTAAATCATTTGTTGTGCTTAATTACCAAATTTTTTGACTCCTTGAATAGTTATTAGATATATCTAAATCATATGAATCCCTTGGATCAAACTCATTGCAAATAAAACGGTAAAATCGTCATAGTCTCTTTGGCGATTTGTGGTGTATGAACAGCTTTCAAATCATTTGTTGTGCTTAATTACCAAATATATTTGACTCCTTGAATAGTTATTAGATATATTTAAATCATATGAATCCCTGGGATCAAACGCATTTCAAATCAAAGGGTAAAATCGTCATAGTCTCATAGGCGATTTATGGTCTATGAACACCATTCAAATCATTTGTTGTGCTGAATTACCAAATATTTTTTACTCCTTGAAGAAGTATTAGATATATTTAAAGCATATGAATCCCTTGGATCAAACGTATTTTAAATCAAAGGGTAAAATCATCATAGTCTTTTAGGCGATTTATGGTCTATGAACACCATTCAAATCATTTGTTGTGTTTAATTACCAAATATTTTTTTATCCTTGAATAGATATTAGATATATTTAAAGCATATTAATCTCTTGGATCAAACTCATTGAAAATCTATGGGTAAAATAGGCAGTCTCTTAGGCGATTTGTGGTGTATGAACAACTTTCAAATCATTTGTTGTACTTAATTACCAAATTTTTTTGACTCCTTCAATAGCTATTAGAAATATCTAAAGCCTATGAATCCCTTCGATCAAACTCATTGCAAATAAAAGGGTAAAATCGTCATAATCTTTTAGGCGATTTGTGGTGTATGAACAGCTTTCAAATCATTTGTTGTGCTTAATTACCAAATATTTTTGACTCCTTGAATATTTATTAGATATATTTAAAGCATATGAATCCCTTGGAACAAACTCATTTCAAATCAAAGGGTAAAATCATCATAGTCTCTTAGGCGATTTGTGGTGTACGTACACCTTTCAAATCATTTGTTGTGCTTAATTACCTAATGGTTTTGACTCCTTGAATAAGTATTAGATATATTTAAAGGATATGAATCCCTTGTATCAAACTCATTTCAAATCAAAAGGTAAAATCTTCATAGTCTCTTAGGCGATTTGTTGTGTATGTAAACCTTTCAAATCATTTGTTGTGCTTAATCAACAAATATTTTTGACCCTTGAATAGTTATTAGATATATTTAAAGCATATGAATACCTTGGATCAAACGCATTTCAAATCAAAGGGTAAAGTGGTCATAGTCTCTTAGGCGATTTATGGTCTATGAACACCATTCAAATTATTTGTTGTGCTTAATTACCAAATATTTTTGACTCCTTGCATATGTATTAGATATATTTAAAGCATATTAATCTCTTGGATCAAACTCATGGAAAATCTATGGGTAAAATAGGCAGTCTCTTAGGCGATTTGTGGTGTATGAACAACTTTCAAATCATTTGTTGTGCTTAATTACCAAATTTTTTTTGACTCCTTGAATAATTGTTAGATATATCTAAAGCATATGAATCCCTTGGATCAAACTTATTGCAAATCAAAGGGTAAAATCGTCATAGTCTCTTAGGCGATTTGTGGTGTATGAACAGCTTTCAAATCATTTGTTGTGCTTAATTACCAAATATTTTTGACTCTTTGAATAGTTATTAGATATATTTAAAGCATATAAAATCCTTGGGAACAAACTCATTTCAAATCAAAGGGTAAAATCATTAAAGTCTCTTAGGCGATTTGTGGTGTATGTACACCTTTCAAATCATTTTTGTACTTAATTACCTAATGGTTTTGAATCGTTGAATAAGTATTAGATATATTTAAAGGTTATGAATCCCTTGTATCAAACTCATTTCAAATCAAAAGGTGAAATCTTCATAGTCTCTTAGGCGATTTGTTGTGTATGTAAACCTTTCAAATCATTTGTTGTGCTTAATTCACCAAATATTTTTGACTCCTTGAATAGGTATTAGATATATTTAAAGCATATTAATCTCTTGGATCAAACTCATTGAAAATCTATGGGTAAAATCATCATAGTCTCTTAGGCGATTTATGGTGAATGAACACCATTCAAATCATTTGTTGTGCTTAATTACCAAATATTTTTGACTCCTTGCATAGGTATTATATATATTTAAAGCATATTAATATCTTGGATCAAACTCATTTCAAATCAAAAGGTAAAATCTTCATAGTCTCTTAGACGATTTGTTGTGTATGTAAACCTTTCAAATCATTTGTTGTTCTTATTTACCAAATATTTTTGAGTCCTTTAATAGGTATTAGATATATTTAAACTATATAAATCCCTTGGATCAAACTCATTTCAAATCAAAGGATAAAATCATCATAGTCTCGTAGGCGATCTTATGGTGTATGAACACCATTCAAATCATTTGTTGTGCTTAATTACCAAATAATTTTTACTCCTTGAATGGGTATTAGATATATTAAGAGCATATGATTCCCTTGGATCAAACGCATTTTAAATCAAAGGTTAAAATCATCATAGTCTTTTAGGCGATTTATGGTGTAATAACACCATTCAAATCATTTGTTGTGCTTAATTACCAAATATTTTTGACTCCTTGAATAGGTATTAGATATATTTAAAGCATATGAATCCCGTGGATCAAACGCATATTAAATCAAAGGGTAAAATCGTAAAAGTCTTTTAGGCGATTTATGGTGTATGAACACCATTCAAATCATTTGTTGTGCTTAATTACCAAATATTTTTAATCCTTGCATAGGCATTAGATATATTTAAAGCATATTAATCTCTTGGATCAAACTCATTGAAAATCTATGGGTAAAATAGGCAGTCTCTTAGGCGATTTGTGGTGTATGAACAACTTTCAAATCATTTGTTGTGCTTAATTACCAAATTTTTTTGACTCCTTGAATAGTTATTAGATATTTCTAAAGCATATGAATCCCTTGGATCAAACTCATTGCAAATCAAAGGGTAAAATCGTCATAGTCTCTTAGGCGATTTGTGGTGTATGAACAGCTTTCAAATCATTTGTTGTGCTTAATTACCAAATATTTTTGACTCCTTGAATAGTTATTAGATATATTTAAAGCATATGAATCCCTGGGAACAAACTCATTTCAAATCAAAGGGTAAAATCATCATAGTCTCTTAGGCGATTTGTGGTGTATGTACACCTTTCAAATCATTTGTTGTGCTTAATTACCTAATGGTTTTGACTCCTTGAATAAGTATTAGATATATTTAAAGGATATGAATCCCTTGTATCAAACTCATTTCAAATCAAAAGGTAAAATCTTCATAGTCTCTTAGGCGATTTGTTGTGTATGTAAACCTTTCAAATCATTTGTTGTGTTTAATTAACAAATATTTTTGACTCCATGAATAGGTATTATATATATTTAAAGCATATTAATCTCTTGGATCAAACTCATTGAAAATCTATGGGTAAAATAGGCACTCTCTTACGCGATTTGTGGTATATGAACAACTTTCAAATCATTTGTTGTGCTTAATTACCAAATTGCTTTGACTCTTTGAATAAGTATTAGATATATTTAACGGATATGAATCCCTTGTATCAAACTCATTTCAAATCAAACGGTAAAATCTTCATAGTCTCTTAGGCGATTTGTTGTGTATGTAAACCTTTCAAATCATTTGTTGTGCTTAATAACCAAATATTTTTGAGTCCTTTAATAGGTATTAGATATATTTAAAGCATATTAATCTCTTGGATCAAACTCATTGAAAATCTATGGGTAAAATAGGCGGTCTCTTACGCGATTTGTGGTATATGAACAACTTTCAAATCATTTGTTGTGCTGAATTACCAAATATTTTTTACTCCTTGAATAGGTATTAGATATATTTAAAGCATATGAATCCCTTGGATCAAACGCATTTTAAATCAAAGGGTAAAATCATCATAGTCTCTTAGGGGATTTATGGTCTATGAACACCATTCAAATCATTTGTTGTGCTTAATTAACAAATATTTTCGGATCCTTGAATAGGTATTAGATATATTTAAAGCATATTAATCTCTTGGATCAAAGTCATTGAAAATCTATGGGTAAAATAGGAAGTCTCTTATGCGATTTGTGGTGTATGAACAACTTTCAAATCATTTGTTGTACTTAATTACCAAATTTTTTTGACTCCTTCAATAGTTATTAGATATATCTAAAGCATATGATTCCCTTGGATCAAATCATTGCAAATAAAAGGGTAAAATCCTCATAGTCTCTTAGGCGATTTGTGGTGTATGAACAGCTTTCAAATCATTTGTTGTGCTTAATTACCAAATATTTTTGACTCCTTGAATATTTATTAGATATATTTAAAGCATATGAATCCCTTGGAACAAACTCATTTCAAATCAAAGGGTAAAATCATCATAGTCTCTTAGGCGATTTGTGGTGTATGTACACCTTTCAAATCATTTGTTGTGCTTAATTACCTAATGGTTTTGACTCCTTGAATAAGTATTAGATATATTTAAAGGATATGAATCCCTTGTATCAAACTCATTTCAAGTCAAAAGGTAAAATAGTCATAGTCTCTTAGGCGATTTGTTGTGTATGTAAACCTTTCAAATCATTTGTTGTGCTTAATTACCAAATATTTTTGAGTCCTTTAATAGGTATTAGATATATTGAAAGCATATTAATCTCTTGGATCTAACTTATTGAAAATCTATGGGTAAAATAGGCAGTCTCTTAGGCGATTTGTGGTGTATGAACAACTTTCAAATCATTTGTTGTGCTTAATAACCAAATGGTTTTGACTCTTTGAATAAGTATTAGATATATTTAAAGGATATGAATCCATTGTATCAAACTCATTTCAAATCAAAAGGTAAAATCTTCATAGTCTCTTAGGCGATTTGTGGTGTATGTAAACCTTTCAAATCATTTGTTGTGCTTAAATACCAAATATTTTTGAGTCCTTGAATTGGTATTAGATATATTTAAAGCATATGAATCCCTTGGATCAAACGCATTTCAAATCAAAGGGTAAAATCGTCATAGTCTCAAAGGCATCTTATGGTCTATGAACACCATTCAAATCATTTGTTATGCTTAATTACCAAATATTTTTCACTCCTTGAATAGGTATTAGATATATTTAAAGCATATGAATCCCTTGGATCAAACACATTTTAAATCAAAGGGTAAAATCATCATAGTCTCTTAGGCGATTTATGGTCTATGAACACCATTCAAATCATTTGTTGTGCTTAATTACCAAATATTTTTGGATCCTTGAATAGGTACTAGATATATTTAAAGCATATTAATCTCTTGGATCAAACTAAATGAAAATCTATGGGTAAAATAGGCATTCTCTTAGGCGATTTGTGGTGTATGAACAACTTTCAAATCATTTGTTGTACTTAATTACCAATTTTTTTTGACTCCTTCAATAGTTATTAGATATATCTAAAGCATATGAATCCCTTGGATCAAACTCATTGCAGATAAAAGGGTAAAATCGTCATTGTCTCTTAGGCGATTTGTGGTGTATGAACAGCTTTCAAATCATTTCTTGTGCTTAATTACCAAATATTTTTGACTCCTTGAATATTTATTAGATATATTTAAAGCATATGAATCCCTTGGAACAAACTCATTTCAAATCAAAGGGTAAAATCATCATAGTCTCTTAGGCGATTTGTGGTGTATGTACATCTTTCAAATCATTTGTGGTGCTTAATTACCTAATGGTTTTGACTCCTTGAATAAGTATTAGATATATTTAAAGGATATGAATCCCTTGTATCAAACTCATTTCAAATCAAAAGGTAAAATCTTCATAGTCTCTTAGGCGATTTGTTGTGTATGTAAACCTTTCAAATCATTTGTTGTGCTTAATTACCAAATATTTTTGAGTCCTTTAATAGGTATTAGATATATTTAAAGCATATTAATCTCTTGGATCAAACTCATTGAAAATCTATGGGTAAAATTGGCAGTCTCTTAGGCGATTTGTGGTGTATGAACAACTTTCAAATCATTTGTTGTACTTAATTACCAAATTTTTTTGACTCCTTCAATAGTTATTAGATATATCTAAAGCATATGAATCCCTTGGATCAAACTCATTGCAAATAAAAGGGTAAAATCCTCATAGTCTCTTAGGCGATTTGTGGTGTATGAACAGCTTTCAAATCATTTGTTGTGCTTAATTACCAAATATTTTTGACTCCTTGAATATTTATTAGATATATTTAAAGCATATGAATCCCTTGGAACAAACTCATTTCAAATCAAAGGGTAAAATCATCATAGTCTCTTAGGCGATTTGTGGTGTATGTACACCTTTCAAATCATTTGTTGTGCTTAATTACCTAATGGTTTTGACTCCTTGAATAAGTATTAGATATATTTAAAGGATATGAATCTCTTTTATCAAACTCATTTCAAATCAAAAGGTAAAATCTTCATAGTCTCTTAGGCGATTTGTTGTGTTTGTAAACCTTTCAAATCATTTGTTGTGCTTAATTACCAAATATTTTTGAGTCCTTTAATAGGTATTAGATATATTTAAAGCATATTAATCTCTTGGATCAAACTCATTGAAAATCTATGGGTAAAATAGGCAGTCTCTTAGGCGATTTGTGGTGTATGAACAACTTTCAAATCATTTGTTGTACTTAATTACCAAATTTTTTTGACTCCTTCAATAGTTATTAGATATATCTAAAGCATATGAATTCCTTGGATCAAACTCATTGCAGATAAAAGGGTAAAATCGTCATAGTCTCTTAGGCGATTTGTGGTGTATGAACAGCTTTCAAATCATTTCTTGTGCTTAATTACCAAATATTTTTGACTCGTTGAATATTTATTAGATATATTTAAAGCATATGAATCCCTTGGAACAAACTCATTTCAAATCAAAGGGTAAAATCATCATAGTCTCTTAGGCGATTTGTTGTGTATGTACACCTTTCAAATCATTTGTTTTGCTTAAATACCTAATGGTTTTGACTCCTTGAATAAGTATTAGATATATTTAAAGGATATGAATCCCTTGTATCAAACTCATTTCAAATCAAAAGGTAAAATCTTCATAGTCTCTTAGGCGATTTGTTGTGTATGTAAACCTTTCAAATCATTTGTTGTGCTTAATTACCAAATATTTTTGAGTCCTTTAATAGGTATTAGATATATTTAAAGCATATTAATCTCTTGGATCAAACTCATTGAAAATCTATGGGTAAAATAGGCTGTCTCTTACGCGATTTGTGGTATATGAACAACTTTCAAATCATTTGTTGTGCTTAATTACCAAATGGTTTTGACTCTTTAAATAAGTATTAGATATATTTAAAGGATATGAATCCATTGTATCAAACTCATTTCAAATCAAAAGGTAAAATCTTCATCGTCCCTTAGGCGATTTGTGGTGTATGTAAACCTTTCAAATCATTTGTTGTGCTTAAATACCTGATGTGAATCTAAAATTACCCTCCAAAGGATTGGATGATGATTCTAAACTTACGAACAATAGAACACTCACTTTAAAAAGAAATCACTCGAAACAAGAAATAGTTCCAAAACACAAGAACACACTCAATGTTTTGGGGTTCTAGGTCAGAGATAAGACTCGCTCAATCTCTCCTAGGCTTATCACTCAAGACTCACTCAAAGTAATAAGGGTTAGCAATACTTGAGACAAACTCAAAGTAAAAACTATAACACAAAGGTTTTTTTATCAAAACTCAAATCTGCTTTCTATTATCATTTTCTCTCCTTATATAGAGATAAGGAGCAGCAAAGGAGGAGCTGAAACACCCTAAAAACGTCCTAAGAGGAATGGCTTTGAGGAGTTACAAAACTCCTTAATTCATGCCCTAATTAAGCCTCATTTAAGGGGCGCTACAAAAGAAGGCAATCAGCAATTATGGAGCTGTAAATAACCCCTAATTAACATACCTAATCAGCCACGCCTTAGTGTCTTAAGTAATCACTAGGCTTTATTTTTAAGCTTGAAATAAAACAAAAAAAGAAATAGATTAAATAGGAATCCAAACAGAACTTGGGCTTCCTTTACAATCATGCTTGAAACCCAAACAGAACTTGGGCTCTTCAAAATGTGATGCACGCCTCAATCCACCATCCAAGTTAAACAAGTAACAAACTCGGGCTTAAGAACAAATGGAGAAAAGCCAAGAGCTTCCAAAACAAGTGCAACTGGTTCATGAACCAAAGAGCCTTTAAGTGGGCTTGACTTTGGATCATTCTCCCCTTCTTTTGAAGAGTTTGCCCTCAAACTTGAATCATCTAAGTATGGTGACAAATCCCCCACATTGAACGTAGCACTAACACCCATCAACTCATCAGGAAGCTCAATTTTGTAAGCACTATCATTCACCCCTTTCAGTCACTCTAAATGGACCATCAGAACGAGGCATGAGTTTGTTTTTGCGAAGTTTGGAAATCTCTCTTTCCTCAAATGAAGCCAAACCAAATCCCCGGGTTGAAAGATGGGTTGCTTTCGTCGTTTGTTTGCTCTCTCTTGGTATTTCTTATTCATCTCCTCAATTCTTTTCTTCACTTGCTCACAGGTTTTTTGAAAGGCTTCCACCCTCTTTTTGCATCTTTCTCCACAATATCCCCTTTAACCATAGGAATAAGATCAATAGGCACAAAGGGATTCACTCCATAAACTACTTCAAATGGGGAGCGAGAAGTAGTTAAGGAATGAGCTCGATTGTAAGCAAACTCAGCATGGGCTAGTTTCATGTCCCAATCTTTTTGCGTTTTGCTTACAAGTCCTCTCAACAACGTACCCAAAGTTCTATTTGTCACCTCCGTTTGCCCATCAGTTTGGGGATGATGAGAGGTGCTAAATAGCAACTTGGGTACCAACAAGCTTCCATAGGGTCCTCCAAAAGTGACTAAGAAACTTGGAGTCCCTATCCGAAACTATACTTCGAGGAATGCCATGAAGTTTGACAACTTCCTTAAAGTACATTTCCGCCACTTTTACAGCATCATCAGTTTTATTACAAGCTATGAAGTGAGCCATTTTAGAGAATCTATCTACAACAACCATGATGCTATCCCTTCCCCTTTGAGTTCTTGGTAATCCTACAATGAAGTCCATGCTAACACTCTCCCATGGGGCATCTGGAACTGGAAGAGGAGTGTAGAGACCTTTGGTGAAGTGACCCTTTGCTTTTTGACAAGTAGCACATCTCTCCACAACCAAAGTCACATCTTTGATCATTCTTGGCCAATAGAAATGCTCACCAAGAATATCAAGAGTCTTTTGGATGCCAAAGTGACCCGCCAAACCACCACTATGCACTTCCCTCACCAACAACTCCCTCACGCCACTCTTTGGGACACACAACTTGTTACCCTTGAAGAGGTAACCATCTTGCTGCACAAACTCTTTTGATGGACTCTCGAACTCACTTGCAAAATCAGGATCATGTTGATAGCCCTCTTTGAGTTGCTCAAAACCCAAAATCTTAGCATCCACCATAGAAAGCAAGTAGTTCCGACGAGGCAAAGCGTCGGCCACTACATTACTCTTTCCATCTTTATATTTTGAACTAAAGGTAAATGTTTGGAGAAACTCCACCCATTTAGCATGCCTTTGGTTCAACTTTTGTTGCCCATGGATGAACTTAAGCGCCTCATGGTCCGAATGAAGGACAAAAGGCTTAGGTCTTAAGTAATGAGACCAATGATCAAGAGCCCTCACAATGGCATAGAACTCACGATCATAAGTGGAATAGTTAAGCTTAGCCCCATTTAACTTTTCACTAAAGTAGCACACGGGCTTCCTCTCTTGTATCAAAACCGCACCAATCCCAATCCCACTCGCATCACACTCCACCTCAAACACTTTGTTAAAGTCGGGAAGTACAAGTATGGGAGCATTACAAAGCATATGCTTGACCTTCTCAAAGGCCTTTTGCGCACTCTCACCCCACTTAAACTCACCTTTCTTTGTTAACTCGGTGATAGGAGCCATGATAGTAGAGAAGTTCTTGATGAACCGCCTATAGAAGGAGGCTAGTCCATGGAAGCTTCTTACTTCATGCACATTGGTTGGAGCCAATCATGATTGCACAGCTTTTACTTTTTCCGGGTCTACTGCACCCCCTCTCCTGTTACAATGTATCCTAAGAATACAACACTAGGAGTCATGAATACACATTTCTCAAGCTTGCCACACAACTTCATCTCCCTCAATTTTTCAAACAACCTCCTCAAATGAATTACATGATCTTCATTGTTTTTTACTATACACAAGTATGTCATCTAAGTAAACAACAATAAAATCATTAAGGAAAGGACGGAGGACTTCATTCATCAACCGCATGAAGGGCTTGGGGCATTGCAAAGCCCAAATGGCATAACCAACCACTCATATAACCCTTGCTTTGTTTTGAAAGCCGTTTTCCACTCATCTCCCTCCCTTACTCTCATTTGATGGTATCCACTCCTTAAGTCTATTTTGGAAAAGACTAAGGAACCACTCAATTCATCTAGCATATCTTGCAAACGAGGCATAGGAAAACGATATTTGATGGTTATGTTGTTAATGGAACGACTATCAACACACATTCTCCAAGTACCATCTTTCTTTGGTACTAAGAAGGGCAGGAACCGCGCAAGGACTAAGGCTCTCTCTCACATAGCCTCTTTCAATCAATTCATTCACTTGCCTTTCAAGTTCCTTACTCTCTTCCGGATTACACCTATAGGCAGCCTTGTTGGGCAAAGGTGATCCTGGAATCAAGTCAATGGCATGCTCAATGCCCCTTATTGGAGGAGGCCCTTGGGCAAGTCATTGGGGAACACATCTTTGAACTCTTCCAACAACTCATCCAAAAGTGGTGAGTTATTGCAAGTAGTCTCATTCTCGTCTTTGGTCCTTACAACCAAAGCATACCCCCACCATTTTCTTCCACTATTTTCTCGAACTCATTACAAGATACAAGATAGTTGCTCTTTTCTTTGTCTTTCTTAGCAACTTTAGGGGGTAGGGAAGCAATTTAACTTTTCTACCATCTTTGGTAGTTACAAGATATACATTAGATTTGCCTTTATGCTCCGAATCATGGTCAAATTGCCATGGCCTTCAAGTAACAAGTGACAAGCATCCATAGGAAGAATGTCGCACCATCTCTCATCTTCAAACTTGCCAATAGAGTAAGAAACCAAAGCTTGCTTCTTCACCCTAATACCATTGCCATCATTCAACCAATTGAGCTTATAAGGCTCATCATGATCTCTAGTGGTAAGTTTCAACTTACTCACGGCTTCGGATGAAACAACATCCGTTTGAGCTCCACCATCGACTATCACATTGCAAGTCTTCTCTCCAATCTTGCATCTAGTATGAAACAAGTTGTTTCTTTGCCTCTCATCAACTTGAGGCTCACTAAACAATACTTTCCTCACAACCATCATATTGTACTCACCCTCGGGTTCTATCTCTTCTTCAAAGTCATCTTCTACATAGCCATTTTCTTCTTGTACTACAAAATTATACATTTGTTCTTCTTCATCCATTATGGCACATTGAGTGGCGGTCAAAACAGTTTTACTAGGACATTCACTAGCAATATGACCCCTCCATGGCATTTAAAACATTTTCTCCTAGTTGCAAGCTCACTAGGTGAAATCACTTGTTTTTCTTTCCCCTTATCAAATTTAGAACCGGATGAACTAGATGAAAAGGCTCTACTTTGAAAAGTACTCCCTTTAGGGTTGAAAGGAGTAAATTTTGAAGTACCCTTGAAAGAAGAAGTTTTGGGCTTCTCTTTCTCCTTTTCCTCCTTAGCTTGTGCCTCATATTTCAAAGCAAGTTTACAAACATCACTAAAAGTGGCATAGTGAGTCACTTCTACTTTCTTACTTATCTCTTTGGACAAACCTTTAACAAATCGAGCAATTTTAAAGGTTTCCTTTTCTTGCAAATCACAAATCAAGCACAAATTTTCAAACTCTTTCTTGTACTCTTCCACACTCATGTTATTTTCTTGAGAAAGGTGGGTAAGTTTTAGGTACTGCTCTTGCTCATACTCCTTACTAACCCTTTATCCCTCATCTTTTTAACTAACCCATGAGTCTATCTTCTCTTTTCCTTCTCTCCTTCTATTCGACTTGAGGTTTTCATACCGCAAGGCAGCAAGTTTAGTGAGTTTTAAGACAGCAAGTTTAAACCTTTTTCCCATCATTATACCCCTTATAATCAAAAACGGTCTAAATTTGCCTCATCCAATCAAGAAAAGCCTCACTATCATGTCCCCCATCAAATTCAGGCATCTCAATTTTCAAACCCCTATCATCATCAAAGTTTCTAGGTGTATTAACCTCACCATCCTCATTTTCAAGAAAATTCAGTTTTCTACTTGCTTGCATCAACATTTCGGACATGGCATCTAACCTAGTCTTTTGTTGAGCCTTATCTTCATCATTTGCTTCTGATTTTCTCTCTAAGTTTTCCAACTTCTCAGTAATTACTTGTAACATCCTAGCAAGATCACCTTCAACCATGATTTCACTATTTTTGCTAGACTATTACAAATACAAGATGCAAACTGCCGTAAACTTGAACAACAAAACGAAACTGTAAATGGCCTTGAGACTCTCAAAGGCTTACAGGTTAATAACACTCAGGAAATTTCAAGCGGAATCAAAAAACTCTTGAAAAGCTTTCCGTATGAAGGAGGAATTGTCGTTTGAAGTTCTGTGTGCCAGATTTGCTCCGTTTTTGGCGCAGTTGCGAAAAACGTGCCAGTTTAATATCAAAAAAATTCACAAAAATATGAAAAATTCTGTGAGTATTCTATACAAAAATTTATGCAGAATGAAAAAAGAATCAACCAATTTGGACTCCTGAAGGTTGGAAGTCGTCCTTCAAAGTCGGATGAAAAACGGGTTGAATTCTGGCAGTTTCATTTCTTCTCCAAAACTCTATTTTTCCGACGAATTTCTTCACCAAAGCTCTGATACCAGATGATGTGAATCTAAAATCACCCTCAAAGGTTGGATGATGATTCTAAACTTACGAACAATAGAACACTCACTTTAAAAAGAAATCACTCGAAACAAGAAATAGTTCCAAAACACAAGAACACACTCAATGTTTTGGGGTTCTAGGTCAGAGATAAGACTCACTCAATCTCTCCTAGGCTTATCACTCAAGACTCACTCAAAGTAATAAGGGTTAGCAATACTTGAGACAAACTCAAAGTAAAAACTATAACACAAAGGTTTTTTTTATCAAAACTCAAATCTGCTTTCTATTATCATTTTCTCTCCTTATATAGAGATAAGGAGCAGCAAAGGAGGAGCTGAAACACCCTAAAAACGTCCTAAGAGGAATGGCTTTGAGGGTTACAAAACTCCTTAATTCATGCCCTAATTAAGCCTCATTTAAGGGGCTGCTACAAAGAAGGCAATCAGCAATTATGAGCTGTAAATAACCCCTAATTACAAACCTAATCAGCCACAAAACACACGCCTACTTGCCTTAGTGTCTTAAGTAATCACTAGGCTTTATTTTTAAGCTTGAAATAAAACAAAAAAAGAAATAGATTAAATAGGAATCCAAACAGAACTTGGGCTTCCTTTACAATCATGCTTGAAACCCAAACAGAACTTGGGCTCTTCAAAATGTGATGCACGCCTCAATCCACCATCCAAGTTAAACAAGTAACAAACTCGGGCTTAAGAACAAATGGAGAAAAGCCAAGAGCTTCCAAAACAAGTGCAACTGGTTCATGAACCAAAGAGCCTTTAAGTGGGCTTGACTTTGGATCAATACCAAATATTTTTGAGTCCTTGAATTGGTATTAGATATATTTTAAGCATATGAATCCGTTGGATCAAACGCATTTCAAATAAAAGGGTAAAATCGTCATAGTCTCTTAGGCGATTTGTGGTGTATGAACAACTTTCAAATCATTTGTTGTGCTTAATTACCAAATATTTTTGACTCCTTGAATATTTATTAGATATATTTAAAGCTTATGAATCCCTTGGAACAAACTCATTTCAAATCAAAGGGTAAAATCATCATAGTCTCTTAGGCGATTTGTGGTGTATGTACACCTTTCAAATCATTTGTTGTGCTTAATTACCTATTGGTTTTGACTCCTTGAATAAGTATTAGATATATTTAAAGGATATGAATCCCTTGTATCAAACTCATTTCAAATCAAAGGTAAAATCTTCATAGTCTCTTAGGCGATTTGTTGTGTTTGTAAACCTTTCAAATCATTTGTTGTGCTTAATTACCAAATATTTTTGAGTCCTTTAATAGGTATTAGATATATTTAAAGCATATTAATCTCTTGGATCAAACTCATTGAAAATCTATGGGTAAAATAGGCTGTCTCTTACGCGATTTGTGGTATATGAAAAACTTTCAAATCATTTGTTGTGCTTAATTACCAAATGGTTGACTCTTTGAATAAGTATTAGATATATTTAAAGGATATGAATCCCTTGTATCAAACTCATTTGAAATCAAAAGGTAAAATCTTAATCGTCTCTTAGGCGATTTATGGTGTATGTAAACCTTTCAAATCATTTTTTGTGCTTAAATACCAAATATTTTTGAGTCCTTGAATTGGTATTAGATATATTTTAAGCATATGAATCCCTTGGATCAAACGCATTTCAAATAAAAGGGTAAAATCGTCATAGTCTCTTAGGCGATTTGTGGTGTATGAACAACTTTCTAATCATTTGTTGTGCTTAATTACCAAATATTATTGACTCCTTGAATATTTATTAGATATATTTAAAGCATATGAATCCCTTGGAACAAACTCATTTCAAATCAAAGGGTAAAATCATCATAGTCTCTTAGGCGATTTAAGGTGTATGTACACCTTTCAAATCATTTGTTGTGCTTAATTACCTATTGGTTTTGACTCCTTGAATAATTATTAGATATATTTAAAGGATATGAATCCATTGTATCAAACTCATATCAAATCAAAAGGTAAAATCTTCATAGTCTCTTAGGCGATTTGTTGTGTTTGTAAACCTTTCAAATCATTTGTTGTGCTTAATTACCAAATATTTTTGAGTCCTTTAATAGGTATTAGATATATTTAAAGCATATTAATCTCTTGGATCAAACTCATTGAAAATCTATGGGTAAAATAGGCAGTCTCTTACGCGATTTGTGGTATATGAACAACTTTCAAATCATTTGTTGTGCTTCATTACCTATTGGTTTGACTCCTTGAATAAGTATTAGATATGTTTAAAGGATATGAATCCCTTGTATCAAACTCATTTCAAATCAAAAGGTAAAATCTTTATAGTCTCTTAGGCGATTTGTGGTGTATGTAAACCTTTCAAATCATTTGTTGTGCTTAAATACCAAATATTTTTGAGTCCTTGAATTGGTATTAGATATATTTAAAGCATATGAATCCCTTGGATCAAACGCATTTCAAATCAATGGGTAAAATCGTCATAGTCTCATAGGCAATTTATGGTCTATGAACACCATTCAAATCCTTTGTTGTGCTGAATTACCAAATATTTTTTACTCCTTGAATAGGAATTAGATATATTTAAAGCATATGAATCCCTTGGATCAAACGCATTTTAAATCAAAGGGTTAAATCATCATAGTCTCTTAGGCGATTTATGGTCTATGAACACCATTAAAATCATTTGTTGTGCTTAATTACCAAATAATTTTTGATCCTTGAATAGGTATTAGATATATTTAAAGCATATTAATCTCTTGGATCAAACTCATTGAAAATCTATGGGTAAAATAGGCAGTCTCTTAGGCGATTTGTGGTGTATGAACAACTTTCAAATCATTTGTTGTACTTAATTACCAAATTTTTTTGACTACTTCAATAGTTATTAGATATATCTAAATCATATGAATCCCTTGGTTCAAACTCATTTCAAATCAAAGGGTAAAATCATCATAGTCATTTAGGCGATTTGTGGTGTATGTACACCTTTCAAATCATTTTTTGTGCTTAATTACCTAATGGTTTTGACTCCTTGAATAAGTATTAGATATATTTAAAGGATATGAATCCCTTGTATCAAACTCATTTCAAATCAAAAGGTAAAATCATCATAGTCTCTTAGGCGATTTGTGGTGTATGTAAACCTTTCAAATCATTTGTTGTGCTTAAATACCAAATATTTTTTAGTCCTTGAATTGGTATTAGATATATTTAAAGCATATGAATCCCGGGGATCAAACGCATTTCAAATAAAAGGGTAAAATCGTCATAGTCTCTTAGGCGATTTGTGGTGTATGAACAACTTTCTAATCATTTGTTGTGCTTAATTACCAAATATTATTGACTCCTTGAATATTTATTAGATATATTTAAAGCATATGAATCCCTTGGAACAAACTCATTTCAAATCAAAGGGTAAAATCATCATAGTCTCTTAGGGGATTTGTGGTGTAGGAACAGCTTTCAAATCATTTGTTGTGCTGAATTACCAAATAGTTTTTACTCCTTGAATAGGTATTACATATATTAAAAGCATATGAATCCCTTGGATCAAACGCATTTTAAATCAAAGGGTAAAATCATCATAGTCTCTTAGGGGATTTATGGTCTATGAACACCATTAAAATCATTTGTTGTGCTTAATTACCAAATAATTTTTGATCCTTGAATAGGTATTAGATATATTTAAAGCATATTAATCTCTTGGATCAAACTCATTGAAAATCTATGGGTAAAATAGGCAGTCTCTTAGGCGATTTGTGGTGTATGAACAACTTTCAAATCATTTGTTGTACTTAATTACCAAATTTTTTTGACTACTTCAATAGTTATTAGATATATCTAAATCATATGAATCCCTTGGTTCAAACTCATTTCAAATCAAAGGGTAAAATCATCATAGTCATTTAGGCGATTTGTGGTGTATGTACACCTTTCAAATCATTTTTTGTGCTTAATTACCTAATGGTTTTGACTCCTTGAATAAGTATTAGATATATTTAAAGGATATGAATCCCTTGTATCAAACTCATTTCAAATCAAAAGGTAAAATCATCATAGTCTCTTAGGCGATTTGTGGTGTATGTAAACCTTTCAAATCATTTGTTGTGCTTAAATACCAAATATTTTTTAGTCCTTGAATTGGTATTAGATATATTTAAAGCATATGAATCCCGGGGATCAAACGCATTTCAAATAAAAGGGTAAAATCGTCATAGTCTCTTAGGCGATTTGTGGTGTATCAACAACTTTCAAATCATTTGTTGTGCTTAATTACCAAATATTTTTGACTCCTTGAATATTTATTAGATATATTTAAAGCATATGAATCCCTTGGAACAAACTCATTTCAAATCAAAGGGTAAAATCATCATAGTCTCTTAGGGGATTTGTGGTGTAGGAACAGCTTTCAAATCATTTGTTGTGCTGAATTACCAAATATTTTTACTCCTTGAATAGGTATTACATATATTAAAAGCATATGAATCCCTTGGATCAAACGCATTTTAAATCAAAGGGTAAAATCATCATAGTCTCTTAGGGGATTTATGGTCTATGAACACCATTCAAATCCTTTGTTGTGCTGAATTACCAAATATTTTTTACTCCTTGAATAGGAATTAGATATATTTAAAGCATATGAATCCCTTGGATCAAACGCATTTTAAATCAAAGGGTTAAATCATCATAGTCTCTTAGGCGATTTATGGTCTATGAACACCATTAAAATCATTTGTTGTGCTTAATTACCAAATAATTTTTGATCCTTGAATAGGTATTAGATATATTTAAAGCATATTTAATCTCTTGGATCAAACTCATTGAAAATCTATGGGTAAAATAGGCAGTCTCTTAGGCGATTTGTGGTGTATGAACAACTTTCAAATCATTTGTTGTACTTAATTACCAAATTTTTTTGACTACTTCAATAGTTATTAGATATATCTAAATCATATGAATCCCTTGGTTCAAACTCATTTCAAATCAAAGGGTAAAATCATCATAGTCATTTAGGCGATTTGTGGTGTATGTACACCTTTCAAATCATTTTTGTGCTTAATTACCTAATGGTTTTGACTCCTTGAATAAGTATTAGATATATTTAAAGGATATGAATCCCTTGTATCAAACTCATTTCAAATCAAAAGGTAAAATCATCATAGTCTCTTAGGCGATTTGTGGTGTATGTAAACCTTTCAAATCATTTGTTGTGCTTAAATACCAAATATTTTTTAGTCCTTGAATTGGTATTAGATATATTTAAAGCATATGAATCCCGGGGATCAAACGCATTTCAAATAAAAGGGTAAAATCGTCATAGTCTCTTAGGCGATTTATGGTCTATGAACACCATTCAAATCATTTGTTGTGCTTAATTACCAAATATTTTTGACTCCTTGAATATTTATTAGATATATTTAAAGCATATGAATCCCTTGGAACAAACTCATTTCAAATCAAAGGGTAAAATCATCATAGTCTCTTAGGGGATTTGTGGTGTAGGAACAGCTTTCAAATCATTTGTTGTGCTGAATTACCAAATATTTTTTACTCCTTGAATAGGTATTACATATATTAAAGCATATGAATCCCTTGGATCAAACGCATTTTAAATCAAAGGGTAAAATCATCATAGTCTCTTAGGGGATTTATGGTCTATGAACACCATTCAAATCATTTGTTGTGCTTAATTACCAAATATTTTTGGATCCTTGAATAGGTATTAGATATATTTAAAGAATATTAATCTCTTGGATCAAACTCATTGAAAATCTATGGGAAAAATAGGAAGTCTCTTAGGCGATTTGTGGTGTATGAACAACTTAATTACCAAATTTTTTTGACTCCTTCAATAGTTATTAGATATATCTAAAGCATATGAATCCCTTGGATCAAACTCATTGCAAATAAAAGGGTAAAATCCTCATAGTCTCTTAGGCGATTTGTGGTGTATGAACAGCTTTCAAATCATTTGTTGTGCTTAATTACCAAATATTTTTTACTCCTTGAATATTTATTAGATATATTTAAAGCATATGAATCCCTGGGAAAAAACTCATTTCAAATCAAAGGGTAAAATCATCATAGTCTCTTAGGCGATTTGTGGTGTATGTACACCTTTCAAATAATTTGTTGTGCTTAATTACCTAATGGTTTTGACTCCTTGAATAAGTATTAGAAATATTTAAAGGATATGAATCCCTTGTATCAAACTCATTTCAAATCAAAAGGTAAAATCTTCATAGTCTCTTAGGTGATTTGTTGTGTATGTAAACCTTTCAAATCATTTGTTGTGCTTAATAACCAAATATTTTTGAGTCCTTTAATAGGTATTAGATATATTTAAAGCATATTAATCTCTTGTATCAAACTCATTGAAAATCTATGGGTAAAATAGGCGGACTCTTACGCGATTTGTGGTATATGAACAACTTTCAAATCATTTGTTGTGCTGAAATACCAAAGATTTTTTACTCCTTGAATAGGTATTAGATATATTTAAAGCATATGAATCCCTTGGATCAAACGCATTTTAAATCAAAGGGTAAAATCATCATAGTCTCTTAGGGGATTTATGGTCTATGAACACCATTCAAATCATTTGTTGTGCTTAATTACCAAATATTTTTGGATCCTTGAATAGGTATTAGATATATTTAAAGCATATTAATCTCTTGGATCAAACTCATTGAAAATCTATGGGTAAAATAGGAAGTCTTTTAGGCGATTTGTGGTGTATGAACAACTTTCAAATCATTTGTTGTACTTAATTACCAAATTTTTTTGACTCCTTCAATAGTTATTAGATATATCTAAAGCATATGAATCCCTTGGATCAAACTCATTGCAAATAAAAGGTAAAATCCTCATAGTCTCTTAGGCGATTTGTGGTGTATGAACAGCTTTCAAATCATTTGTTGTGCTTAATTACCAAATATTTTTGACTCCTTGAATATTTATTAGATATATTTAAAGCATATGAATCCCTGGAACAAACTCATTTCAAATCAAAGGGTAAAATCATCATAGTCTCTTAGGCGATTTGTGGTGTATGTACACCTTTCAAATCATTTGTTGTGCTTAATTACCTAATGGTTTTGACTCCTTGAATAAGTATTAGATATATTTAAAGGATATGAATCCCTTGTATCAAACTCATTTCAAATCAAAAGGTAAAATCTTCATAGTCTCTTAGGCGATTTGTTGTGTATGTAAACCTTTCAAATCATTTGTTGTGCTTAATAACCAAATATTTTTGAGTCCTTTAATAGGTATTACATATATTTAAAGCATATTAATCTCTTGTATCAAACTCATTCAAAATCTATGGGTAAAATAGGCGGACTCTTACGCGATTTGTGGTATATGAACAACTTTCAAATCATCTGTTGTGCTGAATTACCAAACATATTTTACTCCTTGAATAGGTATTAGATATATTTAAAGCATATGAATCCCTTGGATCAAACGCATTTTAACTCAAAGGGTAAAATCATCATAGTCTCTTAGGGGATTTATGGTCTATGAACACCATTCAAATCATTTGCTGTGCTTAATTACCAAATATTTTTGGATCCTTGAATAGGTATTAGATATATTTAAAGCATATTAATCTCTTGGATCAAATTCATTGAAAATCTATGGGTAAAATAGGAAGTCTCTTAGGCGATTTGTGGTGTATGAACAACTTTCAAATCATTTGTTGTACTTAATTACCAAATTTTTTTGACTCCTTCAATAGTTATTAGATATATCTAAAGCATATGAATCCCTTGGATCAACCTCATTGCAAATAAAAGGGTAAAATCCTCATAGTCTCTTAGGCGATTTGTGGTGTATGAACATCTTTAAAATCATTTGTTGTGCTTAATTACCAAATATTTTTGACTCCTTGAATATTTATTAGATATATTTAAAGCATATGAATCCCTTGGAACAAACTCATTTCAAATCAAAGGGTAAAATCATCATAGTCTCTTAGGCGATTTGTGGTGTATGTACACCTTTCAAATCATTTGTTGTACTTAATTACCTAATGGTTTTGACTCCTTGAATAAGTATTAGATATATTTAAAGGATATGAATCCCTTGTATCAAACTCATTTCAAGTCAAAAGGTAAAATCGTCATAGTCTCTTAGGCGATTTGTTGTGTATGTAAACCTTTCAAATCATTTGTTGTGCTTAATTACCAAATATTTTTGAGTCCTTTAATAGGTATTAGATATATTGAAAGCATATTAATCTCTTGGATCTAACTTATTGAAAATCTATGGGTAAAATAGGCAGTCTCTTAGGCGATTTGTGGTGTATGAACAACTTTCAAATCATTTGTTGTGCTTAATAACCAAATGGTTTTGACTCTTTGAATAAGTATTAGATATATTTAAAGGATATGAATCCATTGTATCAAACTCATTTCAAATCAAAAGGTAAAATCTTCATAGTCTCTTAGGCGATTTGTGGTGTATGTAAACCTTTCAAATCATTTGTTGTGCATAAATACCAAATATTTTTGAGTCCTTAAATTGGTATTAGATATATTTAAAGCATATGAATCCCTTGGATCAAACGCATTTCAAATCAAAGGGTAAAATCGTCATAGTCTCAAAGGCATCTTATGGTCTATGAACACCATTCAAATCATTTGTTATGCTGAATTACCAAATATTTTTCACTCCTTGAATAGGTATTAGATATATTTAAAGCATATGAATCCCTTGGATCAAACACATTTTAAATCAAAGGGTAAAATCATCATAGTCTCTTAGGCGATTTATGGTCTATGAACACCATTCAAATCATTTGTTGTGCTTAATTACCAAATATTTTTGGATCCTTGAATAGGTATTAGATATATTTAAAGCATATTAATCTCTTGGATCAAACTAAATGAAAATCTATGGGTAAAATAGGCAATCTCTTAGGCGATTTGTGGTGTATGAACAACTTTCAAATCATTTGTTGTACTTAATTACCAAAATTTTTTGACTCCTTCAATAGTTATTAGATATATCTAAAGCATATGAATCCCTTGGATAAAACTCATTGCAGATAAAAGGGTAAAATCGTCATAGTCTCTTAGGCGATTTGTGGTGTATGAACAGCTTTCAAATCATTTCTTGTGCTTAATTACCAAATATTTTTGACTCCTTGAATATTTATTAGATATATTTAAAGCATTTAAATCCCTTGGAACAAACTCATTTCAAATCAAAGGGTAAAATCATCATAGTCTCTTAGGCGATTTGTTGTGTATGTACACCTTTCAAATCATTTGTTGTGTTTAAATACCTAATGGTTTTGACTCCTTGAATAAGTATTAGATATATTTAAAGGATATGAATCCCTTGTATCAAACTCATTTCAAATCAAAAGGTAAAATCTTCATAGTCTCTTAGGCGATTTGTTGTGTATGTAAACCTTTCAAATCATTTGTTGTGCTTAATTACCAAATCTTTTTGAGTCCTTTAATAGGTATTAGATATATTTAAAGCATATTAATCTCTTGGATCAAACTCATTGAAAATCTATGGGTAAAATAGGCTGTCTCTTACGCGATTTGTGGTATATGAAAAACTTTCAAATCATTTGTTGTGCTTACTTACCAAATGGTTGACTCTTTGAATAAGTATTAGATATATTTAAAGGATATGAATCCCCTGTATCAAACTCATTTGAAATCAAAAGGTAAAATCTTCATCGTCTCTTAGGCGATTTATGGTGTATGTAAACCTTTCAAATCATTTGTTGTGCTTAAATACCAAATATTTTTGAGTCCTTGAATTGGTATTAGATATATTTTAAGCATATGAATCCCTTGGATCAAACGCATTTCAAATAAAAGGGTAAAATCGTCATAGTCTCTTAGGCGATTTGTGGTGTATGAACAACTTTCAAATCATTTGTTGTGCTTAATTACCAAATATTTTTGACTCCTTGAATATTTATTAGATATATTTAAAGCATATGAATCCCTTGGAACAAACTCATTTCAAATCAAAGGGTAAAATCATCATAGTCTCTTAGGCGATTTGTGGTGTATGTACACCTTTCAAATCATTTGTTGTGCTTAATTACCTATTGGTTTTGACTCCTTGAATATGTATTAGATATATTTAAAGGATATGAATCCCTTGTATCAAACTCATTTCAAATCAAAAGGTAAAATCTTCATAGTCTCTTAGGCGATTTGTTGTGTTTGTAAACCTTTCAAAGCATTTGTTGTGCTTAATTACCAAATATTTTTGAGTCCTTTAATAGGTATTAGATATATTTAAAGCATATTAATCTCTTGGATCAAACTCATTGAAAATATATGGGTAAAATTGGCAGTCCCTTACGCGATTTGTGGTATATGAACAACTTTCAAATCATTTATTGTGCTTAATTACCAAATGGTTTTGACTCTTTGAATAAGTATTAGATATATTTAAAGGATATGAATCCCTTGTATCAAACTCATTTCAAATCAAAAGATAAAATCTTTATAGTCTCTTAGGCGATTTGTGGTGTATGTAAACCTTTCAAATCATTTGTTGTGCTTAAATACCAAATATTTTTGAGTCCTTGAATTGGTATTAGATATATTTAAAGCATATGAATCCCTTGGATCAAACGCATTTCAAATCAAAGGGTAAAATCGTCATAGTCTCATAGGCAATTTATGGTCTATGAACACCATTCAAATCATTTGTTGTGCTGAATTACCAAATATTTTTTACTCCTTGAATAGGAATTAGATATATTTAAAGCATATGAATCCCTTGGATCAAACGAATTTTAAATCAAAGGGTTAAATCATCATAGTCTCTTAGGCGATTTATGGTCTATGAACACCATTAAAATCATTTGTTGTGCTTAATTACCAAATAATTTTGAATCCTTGAATAGGTATTAGATATATTTAAAGCATATTAATCTCTTGGATCAAACTCATTGAAAATCTATGGGTAAAATAGGCAGTCTCTTAGGCGATTTGTGGTGTATGAACAACTTTCAAATCATTTGTTGTACTTAATTACCAAATTTTTTTGACTACTTCAATAGTTATTAGATATATCTAAATCATATGATCCCCTTGGATCAAACTCATTGCAATTAAAAGGGTAAAATCGTCATAGTCTCTTAGGCGATTTGTGGTGTATGAACAGCTTTCAAATCATTTGTTGTGCCTAATTACCAAATATTTTTGACTCCTTGAATATTTATTAGATATATTTAAAGCATATGAATCCCTTATAACAAACTCATTTCAAATCAAAGGGTAAAATCATCATAGTCTTTTAGGCGATTTGTGGTGTATGTACACCTTTCAAATCATTTTTTGTGCTTAATTACCTAATGGTTTTGACTCCTTGAATAAGTATTAGATATATTTAAAGCATATGAATCCCTGGCATCAAACGCATTTCAAATAAAAGGGTATAATCGTCATAGTCTCTTAGGCGATTTGTGGTGTATGAACAGCTTTCAAATCATTTGTTGTGCTTAATTACCAAATGTTTTTGACTCCTTGAATATTTATTAGATATATTTAAAGCATATGAATCCCTTGGAACAAACTCATTTCAAATCAAAAGGTAAAATCATCATAGTCTCTTAGGCGATTTGTGGTGTATGTACACCTTTCAAATCATTTGTTGTGCTTAATTACCTAATGGTTTTGACTCCTTGAATAAGTATTTGATATATTTAAAGGATATGAATCCCTTGTATCAAACTCATTTCAAATCAAAAGGTAAAATCTTCATAGTCTCATAGGCGATTTGTTGTGTTTGTAAACCTATCAAATCATTTGTGGTGCTTAATTACCAAATATTTTTAAGTCCTTTAATAGGTATTAGATATATTTAAAGCATATTAATCTCTTGGATCAAACTCATTGAAAATCTATGGGTAAAATAGGCAGTCTCTTTCGCGATTTGTGGTATATGAACAATTTTCAAATCATTTGTTGTGCTTAATTACCAAATGGTTTTGACTCTTTGAATAAGTATTAGATATATTTAAAGGATATGAATCCCTTGTATCAAACTCATTTCAAATCAAAATGTAAAATCTTCATAGTCTCTTAGGCGATTTGTGGTGTATGTAAACCTTTCAAATCATTTGTTGTGCTTAAATACCAAATATTTTTTGAGTCCTTGAATTGGTATTAGATATATTTAAAGCATATGAATCCCTTGGCTCAAACGCATTTCAAATCAAAGGGTAAAATCGTCATAGTCTCATAGGCAATTTATGGTCTATGAACACCATTCAAATCATTTGTTGTGCTGAATTACCAAATATTTTTTACTCCTTGAATAGGTATTAGATATATTTAAAGCATATGAATCCCTTGGATCAAACGCATTTTAAATCAAAGGATAAAATCATCATAGTCTCTTAGGCGATTTATGGTCTATGAACACCATTCAAATCATTTGTTGTGCTTAATTACCAAATATTTTTGGATCCTTGAATAGGTATTAGATATATTTAAAGCATTATAATCTCTTGGATCAAACTCATTGAAAATCAATGGGTAAAATAGGCAGTCTCTTAGGCGATTTGTGTTCTATGAACAACTTTCAAATCATTTGTTGTACTTAATAACCAAATTTTTTTGACTCCTTCAATAATTATTAGATATATATAAATCATATGAATCCCTTGGATCAAACTCATTGCAAATAAAAGGGTAAAATCGTCATAGTCTCTTAGGCGATTTGTGGTGTATGAACAGCTTTCAAATCATTTGTTGTGCTTAATTACCAAATATTTTTGACTCCTTGAATATTTATTAAATATATTTAAAGTATATGAATCCCTTGGAACAAACTCATTTCAAATCAAAGGGTAAGATCATCATAGTCTCTTAGGCGATTTGTGGTGTATGTACACCTTTCAAATCATTTGATGTGCTTAATTACCTAATGTTTTTGACTCCTTGAATAAGTATTAGATATATTTAAAGGATATGAATCCCTTGTATCAAACTCATTTCAAATCAAAAGGTAAAATCTTCATAGTCTCTTAGGCGATTTGTTGTGTATGTAAACCTTTCAAATCATTTGTTGTTCTTAATTACCAAATATTTTTGAGTCCTTTAATAGGTATTAGATATATTTAAAGCATATTAATCTCTTGGATCAAACTCATTGAAAATCTGTGGGTAAAATAGGCAGTCTCTTACGCGATTTGTGGTATATGAACAACTTTCAAATCATTTATTGTGCTTAATTACCAAATGGTTTTGACTGTTTGAATAAGTATTAGATATATTTAAAGGATATGAATCCCTTGTATCAAACTCATTTCAAATCAAAAGGTAAAATCTTCATAGTCTCTTAGGCGATTTGTGGTGTATGTAAACCTTTCAAATCATTTGTTGTACTTAAATACCAAATATTTTTGAGTCCTTGAATTGGTATTAGATATATTTAAAGCATATGAATCCCTTGGCTCAAACGCATTTCAAATCAAAGGGTAAAATCGTCATAGTCTCTGAGGCGATTTATGGTCTATGAACACCATTCAAATCATTTGTTGTGCTTAATTACCAAATATTTTTGGATCCTTGAATAGGTATTAGATATATTTAAAGCATTATAATCTCTTGGATCAAACTCATTGAAAATCAATGGGTAAAATAGGCAGTCTCTTAGGCGATTTGTGTTCTATGAACAACTTTCAAATCATTTGTTGTACTTAATTACCAAATTTTTTTGACTCCTTCAATAATTATTAGATATATATAAATCATATGAATCCCTTGGATCAAACTCATTGCAAATAAAAGGGTAAAATCGTCATAGTCTCTTAGGCGATTTGTGGTGTATGAACAGTTTTCAAATCATTTGTTGTGCTTAATTACAATATATTTTGACTCATTGAATAGTTATTAGATATATTTAAAGCATATGAATCCTGGGAACAAACTCATTTCAAATCAAAAGGGTAAAATCATCATAGTCTCTTAGGAGATTGGTGGTGTATGTACACCTTTCAAATCATTTGTTGTGCTTAATTACCAAATATTTTTGACTTTTTGAATAGGTATTAGATATATTTAAAGCATATAAATCCCTTGGATCAAACGCATTTCAAATCAAAGGGTAAAGTCGTGATAGTCTCGTAGGCGATTTATGGTGTATGAAAACCATTCAAATCATTTGTGGTGCTTAATTACCAAATAATTTGTACTCCTGGAATGGGTATTAGATATATTAAGAGCATCTTATTTCCTTGGATCAAACGCATTTTAAATCAAAGGTTAAATCGTAATAGTCTCTTAGGCGTTTTATGGTGTATGAACACCATTCAAATCATTTGTTTTGCTTAATTACCAAATATTTTTGACTCCTTGCATAGGTATTAGATATATTTAAAGCATATTATTCTCTTAGATCAAACTCATTGAAAATCTATGGGTAAAATAGGCAGTCTCTTAGGCGATTTGTGGTGTATGAACAATTTTCTAATCATTAATTGTGCTTAATTACCAAATTTTTTTGACTCCTTGAATAGTTATTAGATATATCTAAAGCATATGAATCCCATGGATCAAACTCATTGCAAATCAAAGGGTAAAATCGTCATAGTCTCGTAGGCGATTTATGGTCTATGAACACCATTTAAATCATTTGTTGTGGTTAATTACCAAATATTTTTTACTCCTTGAATAGGTATTAGATATATTTAAAGCATATGAATCCCTTGGATCAAACGCATTTTAAATCAAAGGGTAAAATCATCATAGTCTCTTAGGCGATTTATGGTCTATGAACACCATTCAAATCATTTGTTGTGCTTAATTACCAAATATTTTTGGATCCTTGAATATGTATTAGATATATTTGAAGCATATTAATATCTTGGATCAAACTCATTGAAAATCTATGGGTAAAATAGGCAGTCTCTTAGGCGATTTGTGCTGTATGAACAACTTTCAAATCATTTTTTGTACTTAATTACCAAATTTTTTTGACTCCTTCAATAATTATTAGATATATCTAAATCATATGAATCCCTTGGATCAAACTCATTGCAAATAAAAGGGTAAAATCGTCATAGTCTCTTAGGCGATTTGTGGTGTATGAGCAGCTTTCAAATCATTTGTTGTACTTAATTACCAAATATTTTTGACTCCTCTAATATTTATTAGATATATTTAAAGCATATGAATCCCTTGGAACAAACTCATTTCAAATCAAAGGGTAAGATCATCATAGTCTCTTAGGCGATTTGTGGTGTATATACAACTTTCAAATAATTTGATGTGCTTAATTACCTAATGGTTTTGACTCCTTGAATAAGTATTAGATATATTTAAAGGGGTATGAATCCCTTGTATCAAACTCATTTGAAATGAATAGGTAAAATCTTCATAGTCTCTTAGGCGATTTGTTGTGTATGTAAACCTTTCAAATCATTTGTTGTTCTTAATTACCAAATATTTTTGAGTCCTTTAATACGTATTAGATATATTTAAAGCATATTAATATCTTGGATCAAACTGAATGAAAATCTATGGGTAAAACAGGTAGTCTCTTACGCGATTTGTGGTATATGAACAACTTTCAAATCATTTGTTGTGCTTAATTACCAAATGGTTTTGACTGTTTGAAGAAGTATTAGATATATTTAAAGGATATGAATCCCTTGTATCAAATTCATTTCAAATCAAAAGGTAAAATCTTCATAGTCTCTTAGGCGATTTGTGGTGTATGTAAACCTTTCAAATCATTTGTTGTGCTTAAATACCAAATAGTTTTTAGTCCTTGAATTGGTATTAGATATATTTAAAGCATATGAATCCCTGGGATCAAACGCATTTCAAATAAAAAGTGTAAAATCGTCATAGTCTCTTAGGCGATTTGTGGTGTATGAACAGCTTTCAAATCATTTGTTGTGCTTAATTACCAAATATTTTTGACTCCTTGAATATTTATTAGATATATTTAAAGCATATGAATCCCTTGGAACAAACTCATTTCAAATCAAAAGGTAAAATCATCATAGTCTCTTAGGCGATTTGCTTGGTGTATGTACACCTTTCAAATCATTTGTTGTGCTTAATTACCTAATGGTTTTGACTCCTTGAATATGTATTTGATATATTTAAAGGATATGAATCCCTTGTATCAAACTTCATTTCAAATCAAAAGGTAAAATCTTCATAGTCTCTTAGGCGATTTGTTTGTGTTTGTAAACCTATCAAATCATTTGTGGTTCTTAATTACCAAATATTTTTTGAGTCCTTCAATAGGTATTAGATATATTTAAAAGCATATTAATCTCTTGGATCAAACTCATTAAAAATCTATGGGTAAAATAGGCAGTCTCTTACGCGATTTGTTGTATATGAACAATTTTCAAATCATTTGTTGTGCTTAATTACCAAATGGTTTTGACTCTTTGAATAAGTATTAGATATATTTAAAGGATATGAATCCCTTGTATAAAACTCATTTCAAATCAAAAGGTAATATCTTCATAGTCTCTTAGGCGATTTGTGGTGTATGTAAACCTTTCAAATAATTTGTTGTGCTTAAATACCAAATATTTTTGAGTCCTTGAATTGGTATTAGATATATTTAAAGCATATGAATCCCTTGGCTCAAACGCATTTCAAATCAAAGGGTAAAATCGTCATAGTCTCATAGGCAATTTATGGTCTATGAACACCATTCAAATCATTTGTTATGCTGAATTACCAAATATTTTTACTCCTTGAATAGGTATTAGATATATTTAAAGCATATAAATCCCTTGGATCAAGCATTTTTTAAATCAAACGGTAAAATCATCATAGTCTCTTAGGCGATTTATGGTCTATGAACACCATTCAAATCATTTGTTGTGCTTAATTACCAAATGTTTTTGGATCCTTGAATAGGTATTAGATATGTTTAAAGCATATTATTGTCTTGGATCAAACTCATTGAAAATCTATGGGTAAAATAGGCAGTCTCTTAGGCGATTTGTGGTGTATGAACAACTTTCAAATCATTTGTTTGACTTAATTACCAAATTTTTTTGACTCCTTCATTAGTTATTAGATATATCTAAAGCATATGGATCCCTTGGATCAAACTCATTGCAAATAAAAGGGTAAAACCGTCATAGTCTCTTAGGCGATTTGTGGTGTATGAACAGCTTTCAAATCATTTGTTGTTCTTAATTACAAAATATTTTGACTCATTGAATAGTTATTAGATATATTTAAAGCATATGAATCCTGGGAACAAACTCATTTCAAATCAAAAGGGTAAAATCATCATAGTCTCTTAGGAGATTTGTGGTGTATGTACACCTTTCAAATCATTTGTTGTGCTTAATTACCAAATATTTTTGACTCCTTGAATAGGTATTAGATATATTTAAAGCATATAAATCCCTTGGATCAAACGCATTTCAAATCAAAAGGTAAAGTCGTGATAGTCTCGTAGGCGATTTATGGTGTATGAACACCATTCAAATCATTTGTTGTGCTTAATTACCAAATAATTTGTACTCCTGGAATGGGTATTAGATATATTAAGAGCATATGATTCCCTTGGATCAAACGCATTTTAAATCAAAGGTTAAATCATCATAGTCTCTTAGGCGATTTATGGTGTAATAACACCATTCAAATCATTTGTTGTGCTTAATTACCAAATATTTTTGACTCCTTGAATAGGTATCAGATATATTTAAAGCAAATGAATCCCTTGGATCAAACGCATATTAAATCAAAGGGTAAAATCGTAATAGTCTCTTAGGCGATTTATGGTGTATGAACACCATTCAAATCCTTTGTTTTGCTTAATTACCAAATATTTTTGAATCCTTGCATAGGTATTAGATATATTTAAAGCATACTAATCTCTTGGATATAACTCATTGAAAATCTATGGGTAAAATAGGCAGTCTCTTAGGCGATTTGTGGTGTATGAACAACTTTCAAATCATTTGTTGTGCTTAATAAAAAAAAATTTGACTCCTTGAATAGGTATTAGATATATTTAAAGCATATAAATCCCTTGGATCAAACGCATATTAAATCAAAGGGTAAAATCATCATAGTCTCTTAGGCGATTTATGGTGTATGAACACCATTCAAATCATTTGTTGTGCTTAATTACCAAATATTTTTGACTCCTTGCATAGGTATTAGATATATTTAAAGCATATTAATCTCTTAGATCAAACTCATTGAAAATCTACGGGTAAAATAGGCAGTCTCTTAGGCGATTTGTGGTGTATGAACAATTTTCAAATCATTTGTTGTGCTTAATTATCAAATTTTTTGACTCCTTGAATAGTTATTAGATATATGTAAAGCATATGAATCCCTTGGATCAAACTCATTGCAAATCAAAGGGTAAAATCGTCATAGTCTCTTTGGCGATTTGTGGTGTATGAACAGCTTTCAAATCATTTGTTGTGCTTAATTACCAAATATTTTTGACTCCTTGAATAGTTATTAGATATATTTAAAGCATATGAATCCCTTGGATCAAAAGCATTTCAAATCAAAGGGTAAAATCGTCATAGTCGCGTAGGCGATTTATGGTCTATGAACACCATTTAAATCATTTGTTGTGGTTAATTACCAAATATTTTTTACTCCTTGAATAGGTATTAGATATATTTAAAGCATATAATTCCCTTGGATCAAACGCATTTTAAATCAAAGGGTAAAATCATCATAGTCTCTTAGGCTATTTATGGTCTATGAACACCATTCAAATCATTTGTTGTGCTTAATTACCAAATATTTTTGAATCCTTGAATAGGTATTAGATATATTTAAAGCATATTAATACCTTGGATCAAAGTCACTGAAAATCTAAGGGTAAAATAGGTAGTCTCTTAAGCGATTTGTGGTGTATGAACAGCTTTCAAATCATTTGTTGTGCTTAATTACTATATTTTTTTGACTCCTTAATACTTATTTGATATATTTAAATCATATGAATCCCTTGGAACAAACTCATTTCAAATCAAAGGGTAAAATCATCATAGTCTCTTAGCCGATTTATGGAGTATGAACATTCAAATCATTTGTTGTGCTTAATTACCAAATTTTTTTGACTCCTGGCATATGTATTAGATATATTTAAAAATCCCTTGGATCAAACGCATTTCAAATCAAAGGGTAAAATAGTCATAGTCTCGTAGGTGATTTATGGTCTATGAACACCATTCAAATCATTTGTTCTGCTTAATTACCAAATATTTTTTACTCGTTGAATAGGTATTAGATATATTTGGAGCATATGAATCCCTTTGATCAAACGTATTTTTGAATCAAATGGTAAAATCCCTTTGTGCTTAATTACCAAATATTTTTGAATCCTTGAATAGGTATTAGATATATTTAAAGTTATATTAATTTATTGGATCAAACTCATTGAAAATCTATGGGTAAAATAGGCAGTCTCTTAGGCGATTTGGGGTGTATGAACAATTTTAAAATCATTTGTTGTGCTTAATTACCAAATTTTTTTGACTCCTTGAATAGTTATTAGATATATCTAAAGCATATGAATCCCTTGGATCAAACTCATTGCAAATAAAAGGGTAAAATCGTCGTAGTCTCTTAGGCGATTTGTGGTTTATGAACAGCCTTCAAATCATTTGTTGTGCTTAATTACCAAATATTTTTTTACTCCTTGAATAGGTATTAGATATATTTAAAGCATATGAATCCCTTGGATCAAACGCCTTTCAAATCAAAGGGTAAAATCGTCAAAGTCTCTTAGGCGATTTATGGTCTATGAACACCTTTCAAATCATTTGTTGTGCTTAATTACCAAATGGGTTTGACTCCTTGAATAAGTATTAGATATATTTAAAGGATATGAATCCCTTGTATCAAACTCATTTCAAATCAAAAGGTAAAATCTTCATAGTCTCTTAGGCGATTTGTGGTGTATGTAAACCGTTCAAATCATTTGTTGTGCTTAATTAACAAATATTTTTGACTCCTTGAATAGGTATTAGATATATTTAAAGAATAGGAATCCCTTAGATCAAACGCATTTGAAATCAAAGGGTAAAATTATCATAGTCTAGTAGGCGATTTATGGTGTTTGAACACCATTCAAATCATTTGTTGTGCTTAATTACCAAATAATTTTTCTCCTTGAATTGGTATTAGATATATTAAGAGCATATGAATCCCTTGGATCAAACGCATTTTAAATCAAAGGGTAAAATCGTCATTGTCTCTTAGGCGATTTATGGTGTCTGAACACCATTCAAATCATTTGTTGTGCTTAATTACCAAATATTTTTGACTCCTTGAATAGGTATTAGATATCTTTAAAGCATATTATTCTCTTGGATCAAATTCTTTGAAAATCTATGGGTAAAATAGGCAGTCTCATAGGCGATTTGTGGTGTATGAACAACTTTCAAATCATTTGTTGTGCTTAATTACCAAATAGTTTTGACTCCATGAATTGGTATTAGATATATTGAAAGCATATGAATCCCTTGGATCAACCTCATTTCAAATCAAAGGCTAAAATCATCATAGTCTCTTAGGCGATTTGTCGTGTATGTAAACCTTTCAAATAATTTGTTGTGTGCTTAATTACCAAATGGTTTTGACTCCTTGAATAGGTATTAGATATATTTATAGGATATGAATCCCCTGTATCAAACTCATTTCAAATCAAAGGGTAAAATCATCATAGTCTCTTAGGCGATTTGTGGTGTATGAAACCTTTCAAATCATTTGTTGCGCTTAATTACCAAATAATTTTTACTCCTTGAATGGGTATTAGATATATTAAGAGCATATGAATCCCTTGGATCAATCGCATTTTAAATCAAAGGTTAAAATCATCATAGTCTCTTAGGCGATTTATGGTGTAATAACACCATTCAAATCATTTGTTGTGCTTAATTACCAAATATTTTTGACTGCTTGAATAGGTATTAGATATATTTTAAGCATATGAATCCCTTGGATCAAACGCATTTTAAATCAAAGGGTAAAATCGTCATAGTCTCTTAGGCGATTTATGGTGTCTGAACACCATTCAAATCATTTGTTGTGCTTAATTACCAAATATTTTTGACTCCTTGCATAGGTATTAGATATCTTTAAAGCATATTATTCTCTTGGATCAAACTCATTGAAAATCTATGGGTAAAATTGGCAGTCTCTTGGGCGATTTGTGGTGTATGAACAAATTTCAAATCATTAATTGTGCTTAATTACCAAATTTTTTTGACTCCTTGAATAGTTATTAGATATATCTAAAGCATATGAATCCCTTGGATCAAACTCATTGCAAATCAAAGGGTAAAATCGTCATAGTCTCGTGGGCGATTTATGGTCTATGAACACCATTTAAATCATTTGTTGTGGTTAGTTAGCAAATATTTTTGACTCTTTGAATATGTATTAGATATATTTAAAGCATATGAATCCCCTTGGATCAAACGCATTTTAAATCAAAGGGTAAAATCATCATAGTCTCTTAGGCGATTTATGGTCTATGAACACCATTCAAATCATTTGTTGTGCTTGATTACCAAATATTTTTGGATCCTTGAATATGTATTAGATATATTTGAAGCATATTAATCTCTTGGATCAAACTCATTGAAAATCTATGGGTAAAATCGGCAAGTCTCTTAGGCGATTTGTGGTGTATGAACAACTTTCAAATCATTTTTTGTACTTAATTACCAAATATTTTTGACTCCTTCAATAATTATTAGATATATCTAAATCATATGAATCCCTTGGATCAAACTCATTGCAAATAAAAGGGTAAAATCGTCATAGTCTCTTAGGCGATTTGTGGTGTATGAGCAGCTTTCAAATCATTTGTTGTGCTTAATTACCAAATATTTTTGACTCCTTGAATATTTATTAGATATATTTAAAGCATATGAATCCCTTGGAACAAACTCATTTCAAATCAAAGGGTAAGATCATCATAGTCTCTTAGGGGATTTGTGGTGTATATACAACTTTCAAATCATTTGATGTGCTTAATTACCTAATGGTTTTGACTCCTTGAATAAGATTAGATATATTTAAAGGGTATGAATCCCTTGTATCAAACTCATTTAAATGAATAGGTAAATCTTCATAGTCTCTTAGGCGATTTGTTGTGTATGTAAACCTTTCAAATCATTTGTTGTTCTGTAATTACCAAATATTTTTGGGTCCTTTAATAGGTATTAGATATATTTAAAGCATATTAATATCTTGGATCAAACTGAATGAAAATCTATGGGTAAAATAGGTGTCTCTTACGCGATTTGTGGTATATGAACAACTTTCAAATCATTTGTTGTGCTTAATTACCAGATGGTTTTGACTGTTTGAAGAAGTATTAGATATATTTAAGGTATGAATCCCTTGTATCAAACTCATTTCAAATCAAAAGGTAAAATCTTCATAGTCTCTTAGGCGATTTGTGGTGTATGAAACCTTTCAAATCATTTGTTGTGCTTAAATACCAAATATTTTTGACTCCTTGAATTGGTATTAGATATATTTAAAGCATATGAATCCCTTGGATCAAACGCATTTCAAATAAAAGTGTAAAATCGTCATAGTCTCTTAGGCGATTTGTGGTGTATGAACAGCTTTCAAATCATTTGTTGTGCTTAATTACCAAATATTTTTGACTCCTTGAATATTTATTAGATATATTTAAAGCATATGAATCCCTTGGAACAAACTCATTTCAAATCAAAAGGTAAAATCATCATAGTCTCTTAGGCGATTTGTGGTGTATGTACACCTTTCAAATCATTTGTTGTGCTGAATTACCTAATGGTTTTGACTCTTTGAATATGTATTTGATATATTTAAAGGATATGAATCCCATGTATCAAACTCATTTCAAATCAAAGGGTAAAATCTTCATAGTCTCTTAGGCGATTAGTTGTGTTTGTAAACCTATCAAATCATTTGTGGTGCTTAATTACCAAATATTTTGAGTCCTTTAATAGGTATTAGATATATTTAAAGCATATTAATCTCTTGGATCAAACTCATTGAAAATCTATGGGTAAAATAGGCAGTCTCTTACGCGATTTGTGGTATATGAACAATTTTCAAATCATTTGTTGTGCTTAATTACCAAATGGTTTTGACTCTTTGAATAAGTATTAGATATATTTAAAGGATATGAATCCCTTGTATAAAACTCATTTCAAATCAAAAGGTAATATCTTCATAGTCTCTTAGGCGATTTGTGGTGTATTTAAACCTTTCAAATCATTTGTTGTGCTTAAATACCAAATATTTTTAAGTCCTTGAATTGGTATTAGATATATTTAAAGCATATGAATCCCTTGGCTCAAACGCATTTCAAATCAAAGGGTAAAATCGTCATAGTCTCATAGGCAATTTATGGTCTATGAACACCATTCAAATCATTTGTTATGCTGAATTACCAAATATTTTTTACTCCTTGAATAGGTATTAGATATATTTAAATCATATAATCCCCTTGGATCAAACGCATTTTAAATTAAAGGGTAAAATCATCATAGTCTCTTAGGCGATTTATGGTCTATGAACACCATTCAAATCATTTGTTGTGCTTAATTACCAAATATTTTTGGATCCTTGAATAGGTATTAGATATGTTTAAAGCATATTATTCTCTTGGATCAAACTCATTGAAAATCTATGGGTAAAATAGGCAAGTCTCTTAGGCGATTTGTGGTGTATGAACAACTTTCAAATCATTTGTTTTGCTTAATTACCAAATTTTTTTGACTCCTCATTAGTTATTAGATATATCTAAAGCATATGGATCCCTTGGATCAAACTCATTGCAAATAAAAGGGTAAAACCATCTAGTCTCTTTGGCGATTTGTGGTGTAGTGAACAGCTTTCAAATCATATGTTGTTCTTAATTACAAAATATTTTGACTCATTGAATAGTTATTAGATATATTTAAAGCATATGAATCCCTGGGAACAAACTCATTTCAAATCAAAAGGGTAAAATCATCATAGTCTCTTAGGAGATTTGTGGTGTATGTACACCTTTCAAATCATTTGTTGTGCTTAATACCAAATATTTTGACTCCTTGAATAGGTATTAGATATATTTAAAGCATATAAATCCCTTGGATCAAAAACGCATTTCAAATCAAAGGGTAAAGTCGTGATAGTCTCGTAGGCGATTTATGGTTAGGAACACCATTCAAATCATTTGTTGTGCTTAATTACCAAATAATTTGTACTCCTGGAATGGGTATTAGATATATTAAGAGCATATGATTCCCTTGGATCAAACGCATTTTAAATCAAAGGTTAAATCATCATAGTCTCTTAGGCGATTTATGGTGTAATAACACCATTCAAATCATTTGTTGTGCTTAATTACCAAATATTTTTTGACTCCTTGAATAGGTATCAGATATATTTAAAGCATATAGATCCCTTGGATCAAGCGCATATTAAATCAAAGGGTAAAATCGTAATAGTCTCTTAGGCGATTTATGGTGTATGAACACCATTCAAATCCTTTGTTTTGCTTAATTACCAAATATTTTTGAATCCTTGCATAGGTAGATATATTTAAAGCATACTAATCTCTTGGATATAACTCATTGAAAATCTATGGGTAAAATAGGCAGTCTCGTAGGCGATTTGTGGTGTATGAACAACTTTCAAATCATTTGTTGTGCTTAATTAAAAAAAAATTTTGACTCCTTGAATAGGTATTAGATATATTTAAAGCATATAAATCCCTTGAATCAAACGCATATTAAATCAAAGGGTAAAATCATCATAGTCTCTTAGGCGATTTATGGTGTATGAACACCATTCAAATCATTTGTTGTGCTTAATTACCAAATATTTTTGACTCCTTGCATAGGTATTAGATATATTTAAAGCATATTAATCTCTTAGATCAAACTCATTGAAAATCTACGGGTAAAATAGGCAGTCTCTTAGGCGATTTGTGGTGTATGAACAATTTTCAAATCATTTGTTGTGCTTAATTACAATTTTTTTTGACTCCTTTTGAATAGTTATTAGATATATGTACAGCATATGAATCCCTTGGATCAAGCTCATTGCAAATCAAAGGGTAAATCGTCAGTGTAGTCTCTTAGGCGATTTGTGGTGTATGAACAGCTTTCAAATCATTTGTTGTGCTTAATTACCAAATATTTTTGACTCCTTGAATAGTTATTAGATATATTTAAAGCATATGAATCACTTGGATCAAAACCATTTCAAATCAAAGGGTAAAATCGTCATAGTCGCGTAGGCGATTTATGGTCTATGAATACCATTTAAATCATTTGTTGTGGTTAATTACCAAATATTTTTACTCCTTGAATAGGTATTAGATATATTTAACGCATATAATCCCTTGGATGAAACGCATTTTAAATCAAAGGGTAAAATCATCATAGTCTCTTAGGCTATTTATGGTTTATGAACACCATTCAAATCATTTGTTGTGCTTAATTACCAAATATTTTTGAATCCTTGAATAGGTATATAGATATATTTAAAGCATATTAATACCTTGGATCAAAGTCACTGAAAATCTAAGGGTATAGGGTAGTCTCTTAAGCGATTGTGGTGTATGAACAGCTTTCAAATCATTTGTTGTGCTTAATTACTAAATTTTTTTGACCTCCTTCAATAATTATTTGATATATTTCAATCATATGAATCCCTTGGAACAAACTCATTTCAAATCAAAGGGTAAAATCATCATAGTCTCTTAGCCGATTTATGGAGTATGAAACATTCAAATCATTTGTTGTGCTTAATTACAAAATATTTTTGACTCCTTCAATACTTAATTGATATATTTAAGGATATGAATCCCTTGTATCAAACTCATTTCAAATCAAAGGATAAAATCTTCATAGTCTCTTAGGCGATTTGTGGTGTATGTAAACCGTTCAAATCATTTGTTGTGCTTAGGTACCAAATATTTTTGACTCCTGGAATATGTATTAGATATATTTAAAAATCCCTTGGATCAAACGCATTTCAAATCAAGGGTAAAATAGTCATAGTGTCGCCGGCGATTTATGGTCTATGAACACCATTCAAATCATTTGTTCTGCTTATTTACCAAATATTTTGTACTCGTTGAATAGGTATTAGATATATTTGGAGCATATGAATCCCTTTGATCAAACGTATTTTGAATCAAATGGTAAAATCCCTTTGTGCTTAATTACCAAAATATTTTTGAATCCTTGAATAGGTATTAGATATATTTTAAGTATATTAATTTATTTGATCAAACTCATTTGAAAATCTATGGGGTAAAATAGGCAGTCTCTTAGGCGATTTGGGGTGTATGAACAATTTTAAAAATCATTTGTTGATGCTTAATTACCAAATTTTTTGACTCCTTGAATAGTTATTAGATATATCTAAAGCATATGAATCCCTTGGATCAAACTCATTGCAAATAAAAGGGTAAAATCGTCATAGTCTCTTAGGCGATTTGTGGTTTATGAACAGCCTTCAAATCATTTGTTGTGCTGAATTACCAAATATTTTTTTACTCCTTGAATAGGTATTAGATATATTTAAAGCATATGAATCCCTTGGATCAAACGCCTTTCAAATCAAAGGGTAAAATCGTCATAGTCTCATAGGCAATTTATGGTCTATGAACCCCATTCAAATCATTTGTTATGCTGGTACCAAATGTTATTTTTTACTCCCTTGAATAGGTATTGGATATATTTGAATCATATAAATCCCTTGGATCAAACGCATTTTAAATCAAAGGGTAAAATCATCATAGTCTCTTAGGCGATTTATGGTCTATGAACACCATTCAAATCATTTGTTGTGCTTAATTACCAAATATTTTTAGATCCTTAAATAGGTATTAGGTATGGTTTAAGCATATTATTCTCTTGGATCAAACTCATTGAAAATCTATGGGTAAAATAGGCAGTCTCTTAGGCGATTTGTGGTGTATGAACAACCTTTCAAATCATTTGTTTTACTTAATTACAACAAATTTTTTTGACTCCCTTCATTAGTTATTAGATATATCTAAAGCATATGGATCCCTTGGATCAAACTCATTGCAAATAAAGGGTAAACCGTCATAGTCTCTTAGGCGATTTGTGGTGTATGAACAGCTTTCAAATTTTTTGTTGTTCTTAATTACAAAATATTTTGACTCATTGAATAGTTATTAGATATATTTAAAGCATATGAATCCCTGGGAACAAACTCATTTCAAATCAAAGGGTAAAAATCATCATAGTCTCTTAGGAGATTTGTGGTGTATGTACACCTTTCAAATCATTTGTTGTGCTTAATTACCAAATATTTTTGACTCCTTGAATAGGTATTAGATATATTTAAAGAATATAAATCCCTTGGATCAAACGCATTTCAAATCAAAGGGTAAAGTCGTGATAGTCTCGTAGGCGATTTATGGTGTATGAACACCATTCAAATCATTTTTTGTGCTTAATTACCAAATATTTTTGACTCCTTGGATAGGTATTACATATATATAAAGCATCTGAATACCTTGGATCAAACGCATTTCAAATTAAAAGGTAAAATCGTCATAGTCTCTTAGGCGATTTATGGTGTATGAACACCATTCAAATAATTTGTTTTGCTTAATTACCAAATATTTTTGACTCCTTGAATAGGTATTAGTATTTAAAGCATATGAATCCCTTGTATCAAACACATTTCAAATTAAAAGGTAAAATCGTCACAGTCTCTTAGGTGATTTATGGTGTATGAACACCATTCAAATCATTTTTTGTGCTCAATTACCAAATATTTCTGACTCCTTGAATAGGTATTAGATTGATTTAAAGCATCTGAATCCCTTGGATCAATTTCATTTCAAATCAATAGGTAAAATCGTCATAGTCTCTTAGGCAATTTATGGTGTATGAACACCATTTAAATAATTTGTTGTGCATAATTACCAAATTTTTTGATTCCTTGAATAGGTATTAGATATATTTAAAGCATATGAATACCTTGGATCAAACGCATTACAAATCAAAGGGTAAAATCGTCATATTCTCTTAGGCGATTTATGGTGTATGAACACCATTCAAATCATTTTTTGTCCTTAATTACCAAATGTTTTAAACTCCTTGAATAGGTATTAGATATATTTAAAGCACATTAATCCCTTGGATCAAACGCATTTCAAATCAATTAAAATCGTCATAATCTCTTAGGCGATTTATGGTGTATGAACACCACTCAAATCATTGGTTGTGCTTAATTACTAAATATTTTTGACTCCTTGAATAGGTATTAGATATATTTAAAGCATATGAATCCCTTGGATCAAACGCATTTCAAATTAAAAGGTAAAATCGTCATAGTCTCTTAGGCGATTTATGGTGTATGAACACCATTCAAATAATTTGTTGTGCTTAATTACCAAATATTTTTGACTCCTTGAATAGGTATTAGATATATTTAAAGCATATAAATCCCTTGGATCAAACGCATTTCCAATCAAAGGGTAAAATCGTCATAGGTCCTGGGACTGATTTATGGTGTATGAACACCATTCAAATCATTGGTTGTGCTTAATTACCAAATATTTTTGACTCCTTGAATAGGTATTAGATATATTTAAAGCATATGAATCCCTTGGATCAAAAGCATTTCAAATTAAAAGGTAAAATCGTCATAGTCTCTTAGGCGATTTATGGTGTATGAACACCATTCAAATCATTTTTTGTGCTTAATTACCAAATATTTTTGACTCCTTCAATAGGTATTAGATTAATTAAAAGCATTTGAATCCCTTCGATCAAATGCATTTCAAATCAATTGGTAAAATCGTCATAGTCTCTTAGGCGATTTATGGTGTATGAACACCATTCAAATAATTTGTTGTGCTGAATAACAAAAATTTTTGACTCCTTGAATAGGTATTAGATATATTTAAAGCATATGAATCCCTTGGATCAAATGCATTTCAACTCAAAGGGTAAAATCGTCATAGTCTCCTAGGCGATTTATGGTGTATGAACACCATTCAAATCATTTTTTGTGCTTAATTACCAAATATTTTTGACTCCTTGAATAGGTATTAGATATATTTAAAGCATATGAATACCTTGGATCAAACGCATTTCAAATCAAAGGGTAAAATCGTCATAGTCTCTTAGGCGATTTATGGTGTATGAACACCATTCAAATTATTTTTTGTCCTTAATTACCAAATGTTTTAAACTCCTTGAATAGGTATTAGATATATTTAAAGCATATGAATCCCTTGGATCAAACGCATTTCAAATCAAAGGGTAAAATCGTCATAGTGTCCTAGGCGGTTTATGGTGTATGAACACCATTCAAATCATTTGTTGTGCTTAATTACCAAATATTTTTGACTCCTTGAATAGGTATTAGATATATTTAAAGCATATGAATCCCTTGGATCAAACGCATTTCAAATCAAAGGGTAAAATCGTCATAGTCTCTTAGGCGATTTATGGTGTATGAACACCATTCAAATCATTTTTTGTGCTTAATTACCAAATATTTTTGATTCCTTGAATAGGTATTAGATATATTTAAAGCATATGAATCCCTTGGATCAAATGCATTTCAAATCAAAGGGTAAAATCATCATAGTCTCGTAGGCGATTTATGGTGTATGAACACCACTCAAATAATTTGTTGTGCTTAATTACCAAATATTTTTGACTCCTTGAATAGGTATTAGATATATTTAAAGCATATGAACCCCTTGGATCAAACGCATTTCAAATTAAAAGGTAAAATCGTCATAGTCTCTTAGGCGATTTATGGTGTATGAACACCATTCAAATCATTTTTTGTGCTTAATTACCAAATATTTTTGACTCCTTGGATAGGTATTACATATATATAAAGCATCTGAATCCCTTGGATCAAACGCATTTCAAATTAAAAGGTAAAATCGTCATAGTCTCTTAGGCGATTTATGGTGTAGGAACACCATTCAAATAATTTGTTGTGCTTAATTACCAAATATTTTTGACTCCTTGAATAGGTATTAGATATATTTAAAGCATATGAATCCCCTTTATCAAACGCATTTCAAATTAAAGGGTAAAAATCGTCATAGTCTCTTAGGCGATTTATGGTGTATGAACACCATTCAAATCATTTTTTGTGCTTAATTACCAAATATTTTTGACTCCTTGGAATAGGTATTAGATTTATTTAAAGCATATGAATCCCTTGGATCAAATTCATTTCAAATCAAAGGGGTAAAATCGTCATAGTCTCTTAGGCGATTTATGGTGTATGAACACCATTCAAATAATTTGTTGTGCTTAATTACCAAATATTTTTGACTCCTTGAATAGGTATTAGATATATTTAAAGCATATGAATCCCTTGGATCAAACGCATTTCAAATACAAAGGGGTAAAATCGTCATAGTCTCTTAGGCGATTTATGGTGTATGAACACCATTCAAATCATTTTTTGTGCTTAATTACCAAATATTTTTGACTCCTTGAATAGGTATTAGATATATTTAAAGCATATGAATCCCTTGGATCAAACGCATTTCAAATCAAAGGGTAAAATCGTCATAGTCTCTTAGGCGATTTATGGTGTATGAACACCATTCAAATCATTTGTTGTGCTTAATTACCAAATATTTTTGACTCCTTGAATAGGTATTAGATATATTTAAAGCATATGAATCCCTTGGATCAAACGCATTTCAAATCAAAGGGTAAAATCGTCATAGTCTCTTAGGCGATTTATGGTGTATGAACACCATTCAAATAATTTGTTGTGCTTAATTACCAAATATTTTTGACTCCTTGAATAGGTATTAGATATATTTAAAGCATATGAATCCCTTGGATCAAACGCATTTCAAATCAAAGGGAAAATCGTCATAGTCTCCTAGGCGATTTATGGTGTATGAACACCATTCAAATCATTTGTTGTGCTTAATTACCAAATATTTTTGACTCCTTGAATAGGTATTAGATATATTTAAAGCATATGAATCCCTTGGATCAAACGCATTTTAAATACAAAGGGTAAAATCGTCATAGTCTCTTAGGCGATTTATGGTGTATGAACACCATTCAAATCATTTGTTGTGCTTAATTACCAAATATTTTTGACTCCTTGAATAGGTATTAGATATATTTTAAGCATATGAATCCCTTGGATCAAACGCATTTCAAATCAAAGGGTAAAATCGTCATAGTCTCTTAGGCGATTTATGGTGTATGAACACCATTCAAATCATTTGTTGTGCTTAATTACCAAATATTTTTGACTCCTTGAATAGGTATTAGATATATTTAAAGCATATGAATCCCTTGGATCAAACGCATTTCAAATCAAAGGGTAAAATCGTCATAGTCTCTTAGGCGATTTATGGTGTATGAACACCATTCAAATCATTTGTTGTGCTTAATTACCAAATATTTTTGACTCCTTGAATAGGTATTAGATATATTTAAAGCATATGAATCCCTTGGATCAAACGCATTTCAAATCAAAGGGTAAAATCGTCATAGTCTCTTAGGCGATTTATGGTGTATGAACACCATTCAAATCATTTGTTGTGCTTAATTACCAAATATTTTTAACTCCTTGAATAGGTATTAGATATATTTAAAGCATATGAATCCCTTGGATCAAACGCATTTCAAATCAAAGGGTAAAATCGTCATAGTCTCTTAGGCGATTTATGGTGTATGAACACCATTCAAATCATTTGTTGTGCTTAATTACCAAATGTTTATGACTCCTTGAATAGGTATTAGATATATTTAAGGCATATGAATCCCTTGGATTGAACTCATTTTAAATCAAAGGGTTAAAATCGTCATAGTCTCTTAGGCGATTTATGGTGTATGAACACCATTCAAATAATTTGTTGTGCTTAATTACCAAATATTTTTGACTCCTTGAATAGGTATTAGATATATTTAAAGCATATGAATCCCTTGGATCAAACGCATTTCAAATCAAAGGGTAAAATTGTCATAGTCTCTTAGGCGATTTATGGTGTATGAACACAATTCAAATAATTTGTTGTGCTTAATTACCAAATATTTTTGACTCCTTGAATAGGTATTAGATATATTTAAAGCATATGAATCTCCTTTGATCAAACGCATTTCAAATTAAAGGGTAAAATCGTCATAGTCTCTTAGGCGATTTATGGTGTATGAACACCATTCAAATCATTTGTTGTGCTTAATTACCAAATATTTTTGACTCCTTGAATAGGTATTAGATATATTTAAAGCATATGAATCCCTTGGATCAAACGCATTTCAAATCAAAGGGTAAAATCATTGCATAGTCTCTTAGGCGATTTATGGTGTATGAACACCATTTAAATAATTTGTTGTGCTTAATTACCAAATTTTTTTGACTCCTTTAATAGGTATTAGATATATTTAAAGCATATGAATACCTTGGATCAAACGCATTACAAATCAAAGGGTAAAATCGTCATATTCTCTTAGGCGATTTATGGTGTATGAACACCATTCAAATCATTTGTTGTGCTTAATTACCAAATATTTTTGACTCCTTGAATAGGTTTTAGATATATTTAAAGCATATGAATCCCTTGGATCAAATGCATTTCAAATTAAAAGGTAAAATCGTCATAGTCTCTTAGGCGATTTATGGTGTATGAACACCATTCAAATCATTTGTTGTGCTTAATTACCAAATATTTTTGACTCCTTGAATAGGTATTAGATATATTTAAAGCATATAAATCCCTTGGATCAAACGTATTTCAACTCAAAGGGTGAAATTGTCATAGTCTCCTGGGAGATTTATGGTGTATGAACAACATTCAAATCATTGGTTGTGCTTAATTACCAAATATTTTTGACTCCTTGAATAGGTATTAGATATATTTAAGGCATATGAATCCCTTGGATCAAACGCATTTCAAATTAAAAGGTAAAATCGTCATAGTCTCTTAGGCGATTTATGGTGTATGAACACCATTCAAATCATTTGTGTGCTTAATTACCAAATATTTCGACTCCTTGAATAGGTATTAGATTGATTAAAAGCATTTGAATCCCTTGGATCAAATGCATTTCAAATCAATGGGTAAAATCGTCATAGTCTCTTAGGCGATTTATGGTGTATGAACACCATTCAAATAATTTGTTGTGCTTAATTACCAAATATTTTTGACTCCTTGAATAGGTATTAGATATATTTAAAGCATATGAATCCCTTGTATCAAACACATTTCAAATTAAAAGGTAAAATCGTCATAGTCTCTTAGGTGATTTATGGTGTATGAACACCATTCAAATCATTTTTTGTGCTTAATTACCAAATATTTCTGACTCCTTGAATAGGTATTAGATTGATTTAAAGCATCTGAATCCCTTGGATCAAATGCATTTCAAATCAATGGGTAAAATCGTTATAGTCTCTTAGGCGATTTATGGTGTATGAACACCATTTAAATAATTTGTTGTGCTTAATTACCAAATTTTTTGACTCCTTGAATAGGTATTAGATATATTTAAAGCATATGAATACCTTGGATCAAACGCATTACAAATCAAAGGGTAAAATCGTCATATTCTCTTAGGCGATTTATGGTGTATGAACACCATTCAAATCATTTTTTGTCCTTAATTACCAAATGTTTTAAACTCCTTGAATAGGTATTAGATATATTTAAAGCACATTAATCCCTTGGATCAAACGCATTTCAAATCAATTAAAATCGTCATAATCTCTTAGGCGATTTATGGTGTATGAACACCATTCAAATCATTGGTTGTGCTTAATTACCAAATATTTTTGACTCCTTGAATAGGTATTAGATATATTTAAAGCATATGAATCCCTTGGATCAAACGCATTTCAAATTAAAATGTAAAATCGTCATAGTCTCTTAGGCGATTTATGGTGTATGAACACCATTCAAATAATTTGTTGTGCTTAATTACCAAATATTTTTAACTCCTTGAATAGGTATTAGATATATTTAAAGCATATAAATCCCTTGGATCAAACGTATTTCAAATCAAAGGGTAAAATTGTCATAGTCTCCTAGGAGATTTATGGTGTATGAACAACATTCAAATCATTGGTTGTGCTTAATTACCAAATATTTTTGACTCCTTGAATAGGTATTAGATATATTTAAATCATATGAATCCCTTGGATCAAACGCATTTCAAATTAAAAGGTAAAATCGTCATAGTCTCTTAGGCGATTTATGGTGTATGAACACCATTCAAATCATTTTTTGTGCTTAATTACCAAATATTTCTGACTCCTTGAATAGGTATTAGATTGATTAAAAGCATCTGAATCCCTTGGATCAAATGCATTTCAAATCAATGGGTAAAATCGTCATAGTCTCTTAGGCGATTTATGGTGTATGAACACCATTCAAATAATTTGTTGTGCTTAATTACCAAATATTTTTGACTCCTTGAATAGGTATTAGATATATTTAAAGCATATGAATCCCTTGGATCAAACGCATTTCAAATCAAAGGGTAAAATCGTCATAGTCTCTTAGGCGATTTATGGTGTATGAACACCATTCAAATCATTGGTTATGCTTAATTACCAAATATTTTTGACTCCTTGAATAGGTATTAGATATAGTTAAAGCATATGAATCCCTAGGATCAAACGCATTTGAAATCAATGGGTAAAATCGTCATAGTCTCCTAGGAGATTTATGGTGTATGAACACCATTCAAATCATTGGTTGTGCTTAATTACCAAATATTTTTGACTCCTTGAATAGGTATTAGATATATTTAAAGCATATGAATCCCTTGGATCAAACGCATTTCAAATTAAAAGGTAAAATCGTCATAGTCTCCTAGGCGGTTTATGGTGTATGAACACCATTCAAATCATTTTTTGTGCTTAATTACCAAATATTTTTGACTCCTTGAATAGGTATTAGATATATTTAAAGCATATGAATACCTTGGATCAAACGCATTACAAATCAAAGGGTAAAATCGTCATAGTCTCTTAGGCGATTTATGGTGTATGAACACCATTCAAATCATTTTTTGTCCTTAATTACCAAATGTTTTAAACTCCTTGAATAGGTATTAGATATATTTAAAGCATATGATTCCCTTGGATCAAACGCATTTCAAATCAAAGGGTAAAATCGTCATAGTCTCCTAGGCGGTTTATGGTGTATGAACACCATTCAAATCATTTGTTGTGCTTAATTACCAAATGTTTTTGACTCCTTGAATAGGTATTAGATATATTTAAAGGATATGAATCCCTTGGATCAAACTCATTTCAAATCAAAGGGTACATTCGTCATAGTCTCTTAGGCGATTTATGGTGTATGAACACCATTCAAATCATTTTTTGTGCTTAATTACCAAATATTTTTGATTCCTTGAATAGGTATTAGATATATTTAAAGCATATGAATCCCTTGGATCAAACGCATTTCAAATCAAAGGGTAAAATCATCATAGTCTCGTAGGCGATTTATGGTGTATGAACACCACTCAAATAATTTGTTGTGCTTAATTACCAAATATTTTTGACTCCTTGAATAGGTATTAGATATATTTAAAGCATATGAACCCCTTTGATCAAACGCATTTCAAATTAAAAGGTAAAATCGTCATAGTCTCTTAGGCGATTGATGGTGTGTGAACATTTTTTGTGCTTAATTACCAAATATTTTTGACTCCTTGGATAGGTATTACATATATATAAAGCATCTGAATCCCTTGGATCAAATGCATTTCTAATCAAAGGGTCAAATCGTTAGTAGTCCCTTTGGCGATTTGTGGTGTTTAGTTTGCTTCAAATCATTTGTTGTGCTTAATTACCAAATATTTTTGACTCCTTGAATAGGTTTTAGATTTATTTAAAGCATATGAATCCCTTGGATCAAATGCATTTCAAATCAAAGGGTAAAATCGTCATAGTCTCTTAGGCGATTTATGGTGTATGAACACCATTCAAATCATTTTTTGTGCTTAATTACCAAATATTTTTGACTCCTTGAATAGGTATTAGATATATTTAAAGCATATAAATCCCTTGGATCAAACGCATTTCAAACCAAGGGTAAAATCATCACTGTCTCTTAGGCGATTTGTGGTGTATGTACACCTTTCAAATCATTTGTTCTGCATAATTAACAAATATTTTGCCTCCTTGAATAGGTATTAGATATTTTTAAAGCATATGAATCCCTTGGACCAAATGCATTTCAAATCAAAGGGTAAAATCGTCATAGTCTCTTAGGCGATTTATGGTGTATGAACACCATTCAAATAATTTGTTGTGCTTAATTACCAAATGTTTTTGACTCCTTGAATAGGTATTAGATATATTTAAAGCACATGAATCCCTTGGATCAAACGCATTTCAAATCAATTAAAATCGTCATAATCTCTTAGTGGATTTATTGTGTATGAACACCATTCAAATCATTTTTTGTGCTTAATTACCAAATATTTTTGACTCCTTGAATAGGTATTAGATATATTTAAAGCATATGAATCCCTTGGATCAAACGCATTTCAAATTAAAAGGTAAAATCGTCATAGTCTCTTAGGCGATTTATGGTGTATGAACACCATTCAAATCATTTTTTGTGCTTAATTACCAAATATTTCTGACTCCTTGAATACGTATTAGATTGATTTAAAGCATCTGAATCCCTTGGATCAAATGCATTTCAAATCAAAGGGTAAAATCGTCATAGTCTCTTAGGCGATTTATGGTGTATGAACACCATTCAAATAATTTGTTGTGCTTAATTAACAAAATTTTTTGACTCCTTGAATAGGTATTAGATATATTTAAAGCATATGAATACCTTGGATCAAACGCATTACAAATCAAAGGGTAAAATTGTCATAGTCTCTTAGGCGATTTATGGTGTATGAACACCATTCAAATCATATTTTGTCCTTAATTACCAAATGTTTTAAACTCCTTGAATAGGTATTAGATATATTTAAAGCATATGATTCCCTGGGATCAAACGCATTTCAAATCAAAGGGTAAATTCGTCTTAGTCTCCTAGGCGGTTTATGGCGTATGAACACCATTCAAATCATTTGTTGTGCTTAATTACCAAATGTTTTTGACTCCTTAAATAGCTTTTAGATATATTTAAAGGATATGAATCTCTTGGATCAAACGCATTTCAAATCAAAGGGTAAAATCATCATAGTCTCGTAGGCGATTTATGGTGTATGAACACCATTCAAATAATTTGTTGTGCTTAATTACCAAATATTTTTGACTCCTTGAATTGGTATTAGATATATTTAAAGCATATGAATACCTTGGATCAAACGCATTACAAATCAAAGGGTAAAATCGTCATATTCTCTTAGGCGATTTATGGTGTATAAACACCATTCAAATCATTTTTTGTCCTTAATTACCAAATGTTTTAAACTCCTTGAATAGGTATTAGATATATTTAAAGCATATGATTCCCTGGGATCAAACGCATTTCAAATCAAAGGGTAAAATCGTCATAGTCTCGTAAGCGGTTGATGGTGTATGAACACCATTCAAACCATTTTTTTTGCTTAATTACCAAATGTTTTTGACTCCTTGAATAGGTATTAGATATATTTAAAGGATATGAATCTCTTGGATCAAACTCATTTCAAATCAAAGGGTAAAATCGTCATAGTCTCTTAGGCGATTTATGGTGTATGAACACCATTCAAATCATTTTTTGTGCTTAATTACCAAATATTTTTGATTCCTTGAATAGGTATTATATATATTTAAAGCATATGAATCCCTTGGATCAAACGCATTTCAAATCAAAGGGTAAAATCATCATAGTCTCGTAGGCGATTTATGGTGTATGAACACCATTCAAATAATTTGTTGTGCTTAATTACCAAATATTTTTGAATTCTTGAATAGGTATTAGATATATTTAAAGCATATGAATACCTTGGATCAAACGCATTACAAATCAAAGGGTAAAATCGTCTTATTCTCTTAGGTGATTTATGGTGTATGAACACCATTCAAATCATTTTTTGTCCTTAATTACCAAATGTTTTAAAATCCTTGAATAGGTATTAGATATATTTAAAGCATATGATTCCCTTTGATCTAACGCATTTCAAATCAAAGGGTAAAATCCTCATAGTCTCCTAGGCGGTTTATGGTGTATGAACACCATTCAAATCATTATTTGTGCTTAATTACCAAATATTTTTGACTCCTTGAATAGGTATTAGATATATTTAAAGCATATGAATACCTTGGATCAAACGCATTACAAATCAAAGGGTAAAGTCGCCATAGTCTCTTAGGCGATTTATGGTGTATGAACACCATTCAAATCATTTTTTTCCTTAATTACCAAATGTTTTAAACTCCTTGAATAGGTATTAGATATATTTAAAGCATATGATTCCCTTGGAGCAAACGCATTTCAAATCAAAGGGTAAAATCATCATAGTCTCCTAGGCGGTTTATGGTGTATGAACACCATTCAAATCATTTGTTGTGCTTAATTACCAAATGTTTTTGACTCCTTGAATAGGTATTAGATATATTTAAAGGATATGAATCTCTTGGATCCAAACTCATTTCAAATCAAAGGGGACATTTCGTCATAGTCTCTTAGGCGATTTATGGTGTATGAACACCATTCAAATCATTTTTTGTGCTTAATTACCAAATATTTTTTATTCCTTGAATAGGTATTAGATATATTTAAAGCATATGAATCCCTTAGATCAAACGCATTTCAAATCAAAGGGTAAAATCATCATAGCATCGTTGGCGATTTATGGTGTATGAACACCACTCAAATAATTTGTTGTGCTTAATTATCAAATATTTTTGACACCTTGAATAGGTATTAGATATATTTAAAGCATATGAACCCCTTTGATCAAACGCATTTCAAATTAAAAGGTAAAATCGTCATAGTCTCTTAGGCGATTGATGGTGTATGAACACCATTCAAATCATTTTTTGTGCTTAATTGCCAAATATTTTTGACTCCTCGGATAGGTATTACATATATATAAAGCATCTGAATCCCTTGGATCAAATGCATTTCGAATCAAAGGGTAAAATCGTCATAGTCTCTTTGGTGATTTGTGGTGTATGTACACCTTTCAAATCATTTGTTGTGCTTAATTACCAAATATTTTTTACTCCTTGAATAGGTTTTATATTTATTTAAAGCATATGAATCCCTTGGATCAAATGCATTTCAAATCAAAGGGTAAAATCGTCATAGTCTCTTAGGCGATTTATGGTGTATGAACACCATTCAAATCATTTTTTGTGCTTAATTACCAAATATTTTTGACTCCTTGAATAGGTATTAGATATATTTAAAGAATATAAATCCCATGGATCAAACGCATTTCAAACCAAGGGTAAAATCATCACTGCCTCTTAGGCGATTTGTGGTGTATGTACACCTTTCAAATCAATTGTTGTGCTTAATTACCAAATATTTTTGACTCCTTGAATAGGTTTTAGATTTATTTAAAGCATATGAATCCCTTGGATCAAATGCATTTCAAATCAAAGGGTAAAATCGTCATAGTCTCTTAGGCGATTTATTGTGTATGAAAACCATTCAAATCATTTTTTGTGCTTAATTACCAAATATTTTTGACTCCTTGAATAGGTATTAGATATATTTAAAGCATATGAATCCCTTGGATCAAACGCATTTCAAATTAAAAGGTAAAATCGTCATAGTCTCTTAGGCGATTTATGGTGTATGAACACCATTCAAATCATTTTTTGTGCTTAATTACCAAATATTTGTGACTCCTTGAATAGGTATTAGATTGATTTAAAGCATCTGAATCCCTTGGATCAAATGCATTTCAAATCAAAGGGTAAAATCGTCATAGTCTCTTAGGCGATTTATGGTGTATGAACACCATTCAAATTATTTTCTTGTGCTTAATTACCAAATTTTTTGACTCCTTGAACAAGTATTAGATATGTTTAAAGCATATGAATACCTTGGATCAAACGCATTACAAATCAAAGGGTAAAATCGTCATAGTCTCTTAGGCGATTTATGGTGTATGAACACCATTCAAATCATTTTTTGTCCTTAATTACCAAATGTTTTAAACTCCTTGAATAGGTATTAGATATATTTAAAGCATATGATTCCCTGGGATCAAACGCATTTCAAATCAAAGGGTAAAATCGTCATAGTCTCGTAGGCGGTTTATGGTGTATGAACACCATTCAAACCATTTTTTGTGCTTAATTACCAAATGTTTTTGACTCCTTGAATAGGTATTAGATATATTTAAAGGATATGAATCTCTTGGATCAAACTCATTTCAAATCAAAGGGTAAAATCGTCATAGTCTCTTAGGCGATTTATGGTGTATGAACACCATTCAAATCATTTTTTGTGCTTAATTACCAAATATTTTTGATTCCTTGAATAGGTATTAGATATATTTAAAGCATATGAATCCCTTGGATCAAACGCATTTCAAATCAATGGGTAAAATCATCATAGTCTCGTAGGCGATTTATGGTGTATGAACACCATTCAAATAATTTGTTGTGCTTAATTACCAAATATTTTTGACTCCTTGAATAGGTATTAGATATATTTAAAGCATATGAATACCTTGGATCAAACGCATTACAAATCAAAGGGTAAAATCGTCTTATTCTCTTAGGTGATTTATGGTGTATGAACACCATTCAAATCATTTTTTGTCCTTAATTACCAAATGTTTTAAAATCCTTGAATAGGTATTAGATATATTTAAAGCATATGATTCCCTTTGATCTAACGCATTTCAAATGAAAGGGTAAAATCCTCATAGTCTCCTAGGCGGTTTATGGTGTATGAACACCATTCAAATCATTATTTGTGCTTAATTACCAAATATTTTTGACTCCTTGAATAGGTATTAGATATATTTAAAGCATATGAATACCTTGGATCAAACGCATTACAAATCAAAGGGTAAAGTCGCCATAGTCTCTTAGGCGATTTATGGTGTATGAACACCATTCAAATCATTTTTTTCCTTAATTACCAAATGTTTTAAACTCCTTGAATAGGTATTAGATATATTTAAAGCATATGATTCCCTTGGAGCAAACGCATTTCAAATCAAAGGGTAAAATCGTCATAGTCTCCTAGGCGGTTTATGGTGTATGAACACTAACAAATCATTATTTATGCTTAATTACCAAATATTTTTGACTCCTTGAATAGGTATTAGATATATTTAATGAATATTCACCTTGGATCAAACGCATTACAAATCAAAGGATTAAATCGCCATAGTCTCTTAGGCGATTTATGGTGTATGAACACCATTCAAATCATTTTTTTTCCTTAATTACCAAATGTTTTAATCTCCTTGAATAGGTATTAGATATATTTAAAGCTATATGATCCCCCTTGGAGCAAACGCATTTCAAATCAAAGGGTAAAATCGTCATAGTCTCCTAGGCGGTTTATGGTGTATGAACACCATTCAAATCATTTGTTGTGCTTAATTACCAAATGTTTTTGACTCTTTGAATAGGTATTAGATATATTTAAAGGATATGAATCCCTTGGATCAAACTCATTTCAAATCAAAGGGTACATTCGTCATAGTCTCTTAGGGGATTTATGGTGTATGAACACCATTCAAATCATTTTTTGTGCTTAATTACCAAATATTTTTGACTCCTTGAATAGGTATTAGATATATTTAAAGCATATGAATCACTTGGATCAAACGCATTTCAAATTAAAAGGTAAAATCGTCATAGTCTCTTAGGCGATTTATGGTGTATGAACACCATTCAAATCATTTTTTGTGCTTAATTACCAAATATTTCTGACTCCTTGAATACGAATTAGATTGATTTAAAGCATCTGAATCCCATGTATCAAATGCATTTCAAATCAAAGGGTAAAATCGTCATAGTCTCTTAGGCGATTTATGGTGTATGAACACCATTCAAATAATTTGTTGTGCTTAATTACCAAATTTGTTGAATCCTTGAATAGGTATTAGATATATTTAAAGCATATGAATACCTTGTATCAAACACATTACAAATCAAAGGGTAAAATCGTCATAGTCTTTTAGGCGATTTATGGTGTATGAACACCATTCAAATCATTTTTTGTCCTTAATTACCAAATGTTTTAAACTCCTTGAATAGGTATTAGATATATTTAAAGCATATGATTCCCTGGGATCAAACGCATTTCAAATCAAAGGGTAAAATCGTCATAGTCTCGTAGGCGATTTATGGTGTATAAACACCATTCAAATCATTTTTTTCCTTAATTACCAAATGTTTTAATTTCCTTGAATAGGTATTAGATATATTTAAAGCATATGATTCCCTTGGAGCAAACGCATTTCAAATCAAAGGGTAAAATCGTCATAGTCTCCTAGGCGGTTTATGGTGTATGAACACCATTCAAATCATTTGTTGTGCTTAATTACCAAATGTTTTTGACTCTTTGAATAGGTATTAGATATATTTAAAGGATATGAATACCTTGGATCAAACTCATTTCAAATCAAAGGGTACATTCGTCATAGTCTCTTAGGGGATTTATGGTGTATGAACACCATTCAAATCATTTTTTGTGCTTAATTACCAAATATTTTTTATTCCTTGAATAGGTATTAGATATATTTAAAGCATATGAATCCCTTGGATCAAACGCATTTCAAATCAAAGGGTAAAATCATCATAGTCTCGTAGGCGATTTATGGTGTACGAACACCACTCAAATAATTTGTTGTGCTTAATTATCAAATATTTTTGACACCTTGAATAGGTATTAGATATATTTAAAGCATATGAACCCCTTTGATCAAACTCATTTCAAATTAAAAGGTAAAATCGTCATAGTCTCTTAGGCGATTGATGGTGTATGAACACCATTCAAATTATTTTTTGTGTTTAATTACCAAATATTTTTGACTCCTCGGATAGGTATTACATATATATAAAGCATCTGAATCCCTTGGATCAAATGCATTTCGAATCAAAGGGTAAAATCGTCATAGTCTCTTTGGCGATTTGTGGTGTATGTACACCTTTCAAATCATTTGTTGTGCTTAATTACCAAATATTTTTGACTCCTTGAATAGGTTTTAGATTTATTTAAAGCATATGAATCCCTTGGATCAAATGCATTTCAAATCAAAGGGTAAAATCGTCATAGTCTCTTAGGCGATTTATGGTGTATGAACACCATTCAAATCATTTTTTGTGCTTAATTACCAAATATTTTTGACTCCTTGAATAGGTATTAGATATATTTAAAGCATATAAATCCCTTGGATCAAACGCATTTCAAACCAAGGGTAAAATCATCACTGTTTCTTAGGCGATTTGTGGTGTATGTACACCTTTCAAATCATTTGTTCTGCATAATTAACAAATATTTTGCCTCCTTGAATAGGTATTAGATGTTTTTAAAGCATATGAATCCCTTGGACCAAATGCATTTCAAATCAAAGGGTAAAATCGTCATAGTCTCTTAGGCGATTTATGGTGTATGAACACTATTCAAATAATTTGTTGTGCTTAATTACAAATGTTTTTGACTCCTTCAACAGGTATTAGATATATTTAAAGCACATGAATCCCTTGGATCAAACGCATTTCAAATCAATTAAAATCGTCATAATCTCTTAGTGGATTTATTGTGTATGAATACCATTCAAATCATTTTTTGTGCTTAATTACCAAACAGTTTTGACACCTTGAATAGGTATTAGATATATTTAAAGCATATGAATCCCTTGGATCAAACGCATTTCAAATTAAAAGGTAAAATCGTCATAGTCTCTTAGGCGATTTATGGTGTATGAACACCATTCAAATCATTTTTTGTGCTTAATTACCAAATATTTCTGACTCCTTGAATAGGTATTAGATTGATTTAAAGCATCTGAATCCCTTGGATCAAATGCATTTCAAATCAAAGGGTAAAATCGTCATAGTCTCTTAGGCGATTTATGGTGTATGAACACCATTCAAATAATTTGTTGTGCTTAATTACCAAATATTTTGACTCCTTGAATAGGTATTAGATATATTTAAAGCATATGAATACCTTGGATCAAACGCATTACAAATCAAAGGGTAAAATTGTCATAGTCTCTTAGGCGATTTATGGTGTATGAACACCATTCAAATCATATTTTGTCCTTAATTACCAAATGTTTTAAACTCCTTGAATAGGTATTAGATATATTTAAAGCATATGCTTCCCTGGGATCAAACGCATTTCAAATCAAAGGGTAAATTCGTCTTAGTCTCCTAGGCGGTTTATGGCGTATGAACACCATTCAAATCATTTGTTGTGCTTAATTACCAAATGTTTTTGACTCCTTGAATAGCTTTTAGATATATTTAAAGGATATGAATCTCTTGGATCAAACGCATTTCAAATCAAAGGGTAAAATCATCATAGTCTCGTAGGCGATTTATGGTGTATGAACACCATTCAAATAATTTGTTGTGCTTAATTACCAAATATTTTTGACTCCTTGAATAGGTATTAGATATATTTAAAGCATATGAATACCTTGGATCAAACGCATTACAAATCAAAGGGTAAAATCGTCATATTCTCTTAGGCGATTTATGGTGTATGAACACCATTCAAATCATTTTTTGTCCTTAATTACCAAATGTTTTAAACTCCTTGAATAGGTATTAGATATATTTAAAGCATATGATTCCCTGGGATCAAACGCATTTCAAATCAAAGGGTAAAATCGTCATAGTCTCGTAAGCGGTTTATGGTGTATGAACACCATTCAAACCATTTTTTGTGCTTAATTACCAAATGTTTTTGACTCCTTGAATAGGTATTAGATATATTTAAAGGATATGAATCTCTTGGATCAAACTCATTTCAAATCAAAGGGTAAAATCGTCATAGTCTCTTAGGCGATTTATGGTGTATGAACACCATTCAAATCATTTTTTGTGCTTAATTACCAAATATTTTTGACTCCTTGAATAGGTATTAGATATATTTAAAGCATATGAATCCCTTGGATCAAACGCATTTCAAATCAAAGGGTAAAATCATCATAGTCTCGTAGGCGATTTATGGTGTATGAACACCATTCAAATAATTTGTTGTGCTTAATTACCAAATATTTTTGACTCCTTGAATAGGTATTAGATATATTTAAAGCATATGAATCCCTTGGATCAAACGCATTTCAAATCAAAGGGTAAAATCGTCATAGTCTCTTAGGCGATTTATGGTGTATGAACACCATTCAAATCATTTGTTGTGCTTAATTACCAAATGTTTTAAAATCCTTGAATAGGTATTAGATATATTTAAAGCATATGAATCCCTTGGATCAAACGCGTATTTCAAATCAAAGGGTAAAATCGTCATAGTCTCTTAGGCGATTTATGGTGTATGAACACCATTCAAATCATTTTTTGTGCTTAATTACCAAATATTTTTGACTCCTTGAATAGGTATTAGATATATTTAAAGCATATGAATCCCTTGGATCAAACGCATTTCAAATCAAAGGGTAAAATCGTCATAGTCTCTTAGGCGATTTATGGTGTATGAACACCATTCAAATCATTTTTTGTCCTTAATTACCAAATATTTTTGACTCCTTGAATAGGTATTAGATATATTTAAAGCATATGAATCCCTTGGATCAAACGCATTTCAAATCAAAGGGTAAAATCATCATAGTCTCCTAGGCGGTTTATGGTGTATGAACACCATTCAAATCATTTGTTGTGCTTAATTACCAAATGTTTTTGACTCCTTGAATAGGTATTAGATATATTTAAAGCATATGAATCTCTTGGATCAAACTCATTTCAAATCAAAGGGTAAAATCGTCATAGTCTCTTAGGCGATTTATGGTGTATGAACACCATTCAAATCATTTGTTGTGCTTAATTACCAAATATTTTTGATTCCTTGAATAGGTATTAGATATATTTAAAGCATATGAATCCCTTGGATCAAACGCATTTCAAATCAAAGGGTAAAATCATCATAGCCTCGTAGGCGATTTATGGTGTATGAACACCATTCAAATAATTTGTTGTGCTTAATTACCAAATATTTTTGACTCCTTGAATAGGTATTAGATATATTTAAAGCATATGAACCCCTTGGATCAAACGCATTTCAAATTAAAAGGTAAAATCGTCATAGTCTCTTAGGCGATTTATGGTGTATGAACACCATTCAAATTATTTGTTGTGCTTAATTACCAAATATTTTTGACTCCTTGAATAGGTATTAGATATATTTAAAGCATATGAATCCCTTGGATCAAACGCATTTCGAATCAAAGGGTAAAATCGTCATAGTCTCTTAGGCGATTTGTGGTGTATGAACACCATTCAAATCATTTGTTGTGCTTAATTACCAAATATTTTTGACTCCTTGAATAGGTTTTAGATATATTTAAAGCATATGAATCCCTTGGATCAAACGCATTTCAAATCAAAGGGTAAAATCGTCATAGTCTCTTAGGCGATTTATGGTGTATGAACACCATTCAAATCATTTGTTGTGCTTAATTACCAAATATTTTTGACTCCTTGAATAGGTATTAGATATATTTAAAGCATATGAATCCCTTGGATCAAACGCATTTCAAATCAAAGGGTAAAATCGTCATAGTCTCTTAGGCGATTTATGGTGTATGAACACCATTCAAATCATTTTTTGTGCTTAATTACCAAATATTTTTGACTCCTTGAATAGGTATTAGATATATTTAAAGCATATGAATCCCTTGGATCAAACGCATTTCAAATCAAAGGGTAAAATCGTCATAGTCTCTTAGGCGATTTATGGTGTATGAACACCATTCAAATCATTTGTTGTGCTTAATTACCAAATATTTTTGACTCCTTGAATAGGTATTAGATATATTTAAAGCATATGAATCCCTTGGATCAAACGCATTTCAAATCAAAGGGTAAAATCGTCATAGTCTCTTAGGCGATTTATGGTGTATGAACACCATTCAAATCATTTGTTGTGCTTAATTACCAAATGTTTTTGACTCCTTGAATAGGTATTAGATATATTTAAAGGATATGAATCCCTTGGATCAAACTCATTTCAAATCAAAGGGTAAAATCGTCATAGTCTCTTAGGCGATTTATGGTGTATGAACACCATTCAAATCATTTGTTGTGCTTAATTACCAAATATTTTTGACTCCTTGAATAGGTATTAGATATATTTAAAGCATATGAATCCCTTGGATCAAACGCATTTCAAATCAAAGGGTAAAATCGTCATAGTCTCTTAGGCGATTTATGGTGTATGAACACCATTCAAATAATTTGTTGTGCTTAATTACCAAATATTTTTGACTCCTTGAATAGGTATTAGATATATTTAAAGCATATGAATCCCTTGGATCAAACGCATTTCAAATCAAAGGGTAAAATCGTCATAGTCTCTTAGGCGATTTATGGTGTATGAACACCATTCAAATCATTTTTGTGCTTAATTACCAAATATTTTTGACTCCTTGAATAGGTATTAGATATATTTAAAGCATCTGAATCCCTTGGATCAAACGCATTTCAAATCAAAGGGTAAAATCGTCATAGTCTCTTAGGCGATTTGTGGTGTATGAACACCATTCAAATCATTTGTTGTGCTTAATTACCAAATATTTTTGACTCCTTGAATAGGTATTAGATATATTTAAAGCATATGAATCCCTTGGATCAAATGCATTTCAAATCAAAGGGTAAAATCGTCATAGTCTCTTAGGCGATTTATGGTGTATGAACACCATTCAAATCATTTGTTGTGCTTAATTACCAAATATTTTTGACTCCTTGAATAGGTATTAGATATATTTAAAGCATATGAATCCCTTGGATCAAACGCATTTCAAATCAAAGGGTAAAATCGTCATAGTCTCTTAGGCGATTTATGGTGTATGAACACCATTCAAATCATTTGTTGTGCTTAATTACCAAATATTTTTGACTCCTTGAATAGGTATTAGATATATTTAAAGCATATGAATCCCTTGGATCAAACGCATTTCAAATCAAAGGGTAAAATCGTCATAGTCTCTTAGGCGATTTATGGTGTATGAACACCATTCAAATCATTTGTTGTGCTTAATTACCAAATATTTTTGACTCCTTGAATAGGTATTAGATATATTTAAAGCATATGAATCCCTTGGATCAAACGCATTTCAAATCAAAGGGTAAAATCGTCATAGTCTCTTAGGCGATTTATGGTGTATGAACACCATTCAAATAATTTGTTGTGCTTAATTACCAAATATTTTTACTCCTTGAATAGGTATTAGATATATTTAAAGCATATGAATCCCTTGGATCAAACGCATTTCAAATCAAAGGGTAAAATCGTCATAGTCTCTTAGGCGATTTATGGTGTATGAACACCATTCAAATCATTTTTTGTGCTTAATTACCAAATATTTTTGACTCCTTGAATAGGTATTAGATATATTTAAAGCATATGAATCCCTTGGATCAAACGCATTTCAAATCAAAGGGTAAAATCGTCATAGTCTCTTAGGCGATTTATGGTGTATGAACACCATTCAAATCATTTGTTGTGCTTAATTACCAAATATTTTGACTCCTTGAATAGGTATTAGATATATTTAAAGCATATGAATCCCTTGGATCAAACGCATTTCAAATCAAAGGGTAAAATCGTCATAGTCTCTTAGGCGATTTATGGTGTATGAACACCATTCAAATCATTTGTTGTGCTTAATTACCAAATATTTTTGACTCCTTGAATAGGTATTAGATATATTTAAAGCATATGAATCCCTTGGATCAAACGCATTTCAAATCAAAGGGTAAAATCGTCATAGTCTCTTAGGCGATTTATGGTGTATGAACACCATTCAAATCATTTGTTGTGCTTAATTACCAAATGTTTTTGACTCCTTGAATAGGTATTAGATATATTTAAAGCATATGAATCCCTTGGATCAAACGCATTTCAAATCAAAGGGTAAAATCGTCATAGTCTCCTAGGCGATTTATGGTGTATGAACACCATTCAAATCATTTGTTGTGCTTAATTACCAAATGTTTTTGACTCCTTGAATAGGTATTAGATATATTTAAAGCATATGAATCCCTTGGATCAAACGCATTTCAAATCAAAGGGTAAAATCGTCATAGTCTCTTAGGCGATTTATGGTGTATGAACACCATTCAAATCATTTGTTGTGCTTAATTACCAAATATTTTTGACTCCTTGAATAGGTATTAGATATATTTAAAGCATATGAATCCCTTGGATCAAACGCATTTCAAATCAAAGGGTAAAATCGTCATAGTCTCTTAGGCGATTTATGGTGTATGAACACCATTCAAATCATTTTTTGTGCTTAATTACCAAATATTTTTGACTCCTTGAATAGGTATTAGATATATTTAAAGCATATGAATCCCTTGGATCAAACGCATTTCAAATCAAAGGGTAAAATCGTCATAGTCTCGTAGGCGATTTATGGTGTATGAACACCATTCAAATCATTTGTTGTGCTTAATTACCAAATATTTTTGACTCCTTGAATAGGTATTAGATATATTTAAAGCATATGAATCCCTTGGATCAAACGCATTTCAAATCAAAGGGTAAAATCGTCATAGTCTCGTAGGCGATTTATGGTGTATGAACACCATTCAAATCATTTGTTGTGCTTAATTACCAAATATTTTTGACTCCTTGAATAGGTATTAGATATATTTAAAGCATATGAATCCCTTGGATCAAACGCATTTCAAATCAAAGGGTAAAATCGTCATAGTCTCTTAGGCGATTTATGGTGTATGAACACCATTCAAATCATTTGTTGTGCTTAATTACCAAATATTTTTGACTCCTTGAATAGGTATTAGATATATTTAAAGCATATGAATCCCTTGGATCAAACGCATTTCAAATCAAAGGGTAAAATCGTCATAGTCTCTTAGGCGATTTATGGTGTATGAACACCATTCAAATCATTTGTTGTGCTTAATTACCAAATGTTTTTGACTCCTTGAATAGGTATTAGATATATTTAAAGCATATGAATCCCTTGGATCAAACGTATTTCAAATGAAAGGGTAAAATCGTCATAGTCTCCTAGGAGGTTTATGGTGTATGAACACCATTCAAATCATTTTTTGTGCTTAATTACCAAATATTTTTGACTCCTTGAATAGGTATTAGATATATTTAAAGCATATGAATACCTTGGATCAAACGTATTACAAATCAAAGGGTAAAATCGCCATAGTCTCTTAGGCGATTTATGGTGTATGAACACCATTCAAATTATTTTTTTTCCTTAATTACCAAATGTTTTAAACTCCTTGAATAGGTATTAGATATATTTAAAGCATATGATTCCCTTGGATCAAACGCATTTCAAATCAAAGGGTAAAATCATCATAGTCTCCTAGGCGGTTTATGGTGTATGAACACCATTCAAATCATTTGTTGTTCTTAATTACCAAATGTTTTTGACTCCTTGAATAGGTATTAGATATATTTAAAGGATATGAATCTCTTGGATCAAACTCATTTCAAATCAAAGGGTAAAATCGTCATAGTCTCTTAGGCGATTTATGGTGTATGAACACCATTCAAATCATTTTTGTGCTTAATTATCAAATTTTTTTATTCCTTGAATAGGTATTAGATATATTTAAAGCATATGAATCCCTTGGATCAAACGCATTTCAAATCAAAGGGTAAAATCATCATAGCCTCTTAGGCGATTTATGGTGTATGAACACCATTCAAATAATTTGTTGTGCTTAATTATCAAATATTTTTGACACCTTGAATAGGTATTAGATATATTTAAAGCATATGAACCCCTTGGATCAAACGCATTTCAAATCAAAGGGTAAAATCGTCATAGTCTCTTAGGCGATTTATGGTGTATGAACACCATTCAAATCATTTGTTGTGCTTAATTACCAAATATTTTTGACTCCTTGAATAGGTATTAGATATATTTAAAGCATATGAATCCCTTGGATCAAATGCATTTCAAATCAAAGGGTAAAATCGTCATAGTCTCTTAGGCGATTTATGGTGTATGAACACCATTCAAATCATTTGTTGTGCTTAATTACCAAATATTTTTGACTCCTTGAATAGGTATTAGATATATTTAAAGCATATGAATCCCTTGGATCAAACGCATTTCAAATCAAAGGGTAAAATCGTCATAGTCTCTTAGGCGATTTATGGTGTATGAACACCATTCAAATCATTTTTTGTGCTTAATTACCAAATATTTTTGACTCCTTGAATAGGTATTAGATATATTTAAAGCATATGAATCCCTTGGATCAAACGCATTTCAAATCAAAGGGTAAAATCGTCATAGTCTCTTAGGCGATTTATGGTGTATGAACACCATTCAAATCATTTGTTGTGCTTAATTACCAAATATTTTTGACTCCTTGAATAGGTATTAGATATATTTAAAGCATATGAATCCCTTGGATCAAACGCATTTCAAATCAAAGGGTAAAATCATCATAGTCTCTTAGGCGATTTATGGTGTATGAACACCATTCAAATCATTTGTTGTGCTTAATTACCAAATATTTTTGACTCCTTGAATAGGTATTAGATATATTTAAAGCATATGAATCCCTTGGATCAAACGCATTTCAAATCAAAGGGTAAAATCGTCATAGTCTCTTAGGCGATTTATGGTGTATGAACACCATTCAAATCATTTTTTGTGCTTAATTACCAAATATTTTTGACTCCTTGAATAGGTATTAGATATATTTAAAGCATATGAATCCCTTGGATCAAACGCATTTCAAATCAAAGGGTAAAATCGTCATAGTCTCTTAGGCGATTTATGGTGTATGAACACCATTCAAATCATTTGTTGTGCTTAATTACCAAATATTTTGACTCCTTGAATAGGTATTAGATATATTTAAAGCATATGAATCCCTTGGATCAAACGCATTTCAAATCAAAGGGTAAAATCGTCATAGTCTCTTAGGCGATTTATGGTGTATGAACACCATTCAAATCATTTTTGTGCTTAATTACCAAATGTTTTTGACTCCTTGAATAGGTATTAGATATATTTAAAGCATATGAATCCCTTGGATCAAACGCATTTCAAATCAAAGGGTAAAATCGTCATAGTCTCTTAGGCGATTTATGGTGTATGAACACCATTCAAATCATTTGTTGTGCTTAATTACCAAATGTTTTAGACTCCTTGAATAGGTATTAGATATATTTAAAGCATATGAATCCCTTGGATCAAACGCATTTCAAATCAAAGGGTAAAATCATCATAGTCTCCTAGGCGATTTATGGTGTATGAACACCATTCAAATCATTTGTTGTGCTTAATTACCAAATATTTTTGACTCCTTGAATAGGTATTAGATATATTTAAAGCATATGAATCCCTTGGATCAAACGCATTACAAATCAAAGGGTAAAATCGTCATAGTCTCTTAGGCGATTTATGGTGTATGAACACCATTCAAATCATTTTTGTCCTTAATTACCAAATATTTTATACTCCTTGAATAGGTATTAGATATATTTAAAGCATATGATTCCCTTGGATCAAACGCATTTCAAATCAAAGGGTAAAATCGTCATAGTCTCCTAGGCGGTTTATGGTGTATGAACACCATTCAAATCATTTGTTGTGCTTAATTACCAAATATTTTTGACTCCTTGAATAGGTATTAGATATATTTAAAGCATATGAATCCCTTGGATCAAACTCATTTCAAATCAAAGGGTAAAATCGTCATAGTCTCTTAGGCGATTTATGGTGTATGAACACCATTCAAATCATTTTTTGTGCTTAATTACCAAATATTTTTGACTTCCTTGAATAGGTATTAGATATATTTAAAGCATATGAATCCCTTGGATCAAACGCATTTCAAATCAAAGGGTAAAATCGTCATAGTCTCTTAGGCGATTTATGGTGTATGAACACCATTCAAATAATTTGTTGTGCTTAATTACCAAATATTTTTGACTCCTTGAATAGGTATTAGATATATTTAAAGCATATGAATCCTTGGATCAAACGCATTTCAAATCAAAGGGTAAAATCGTCATAGTCTCTTAGGCGATTTATGGTGTATGAACACCATTCAAATCATTTGTTGTGCTTAATTACCAAATATTTTTGACTCCTTGAATAGGTATTAGATATATTTAAAGCATATGAATCCCTTGGATCAAACGCATTTCAAATCAAAGGGTAAAATCGTCATAGTCTCTTAGGCGATTTATGGTGTATGAACACCATTCAAATCATTTGTTGTGCTTAATTACCAAATATTTTTGACTCCTTGAATAGGTATTAGATATATTTAAAGCATATGAATCCCTTGGATCAAACGCATTTCAAATCAAAGGGTAAAATCGTCATAGTCTCCTAGGCGATTTATGGTGTATGAACACCATTCAAATCATTTGTTGTGCTTAATTACCAAATTTTTTGACTCCTTGAATAGGTATTAGATATATTTAAAGGATATGAATCCCATGGATCAAACGCATTTCAAATCAAAGGGTAAAATCATCATTGTCTCTTAGGCGATTTATGGTGTATGAACACCATTCAAATCATTTGTTGTGCTTAATTACCAAATATTTTTGACTCCTTGAATAGGTTTTAGATTTATTTAAAGCATATGAATCCCTTGGATCAAACGCATTTCAAATCAAAGGGTAAAATCGTCATAGTCTCTTAGGCGATTTATGGTGTATGAACACCATTCAAATCATTTTTTGTGCTTAATTACCAAATATTTTTGACTCCTTGAATAGGTATTAGATATATTTAAAGCATATGAATCCCTTGGATCAAACGCATTTCAAATCAAAGGGTAAAATCGTCATAGTCTCTTAGGCGATTTATGGTGTATGAACACCATTCAAATCATTTGTTGTGCTTAATTACCAAATATTTTTGACTCCTTGAATAGGTATTAGATTTATTTAAAGCATATGAATCCCTTGGATCAAATGCATTTCAAATCAAAGGGTAAAATCGTCATAGTCTCTTAGGCGATTTATGGTGTATGAACACCATTCAAATCATTTGTTGTGCTTAAGTACCAAATATTTTTGACTCCTTGAATAGGTATTAGATATATTTAAAGCATATGAATCCCTTGGATCAAACGCATTTCAAATCAAAGGGTAAAATCGTCATAGTCTCTTAGGCGATTTATGGTGTATGAACACCATTCAAATCATTTTTTGTGCTTAATTACCAAATATTTTTGACTCCTTGAATAGGTATTAGATATATTTAAAGCATATGAATCCCTTGGATCAAACGCATTTCAAATCAAAGGGTAAAATCGTCATAGTCTCTTAGGCGATTTATGGTGTATGAACACCATTCAAATCATTTTTGTGCTTAATTACCAAATATTTTTGACTCCTTGAATAGGTATTAGATATATTTAAAGCATATGAATCCCTTGGATCAAACGCATTTCAAATCAAAGGGTAAAATCGTCATAGTCTCTTAGGCGATTTATGGTGTATGAACACCATTCAAATCATTTTTGTGCTTAATTACCAAATATTTTTGACTCCTTGAATAGGTATTAGATATATTTAAAGCATATGAATCCCTTGGATCAAACGCATTTCAAATCAAGGGTAAAATCATCATAGTCTCGTAGGCGATTTATGGTGTATGAACACCATTCAAATAATTAGTTGTGCTTAATTACAAATATTTTTGACTCCTTGAATAGGTATTAGATATATTTAAAGCATATGAATACCTTGGATCAAACGCATTTCAAATCAAAGGGTAAAATCGTCATAGTCTCTTAGGCGATTTATGGTGTATGAACACCATTCAAATCATTTTTTGTCCTTAATTACCAAATGTTTTAAACTCCTTGAATAGGTATTAGATATATTTAAAGCATATGATTCCCTTGGATCAAACGCATTTCAAATCAAAGGGTAAAATCGTCATAGTCTCCTAGGCGGTTTATGGTGTATGAACACCATTCAAATCATTTGTTGTGCTTAATTACCAAATATTTTTGACTCCTTGAATAGGTATTAGATATATTTAAAGCATATGAATCCCTTGGATCAAACGCATTTCAAATCAAAGGGTACATTCGTCATAGTCTCTTAGGCGATTTATGGTGTATGAACACCATTCAAATCATTGTTTGTGCTTAATTACCAAATTTTTTGACTCCTTGAATAGGTATTAGATATATTTAAAGCATATGAATCCCTTGGAGCAAACGCATTTCAAATCAAAGGGTAAAATCATCATAGTCTCGTAGGCGGTTTATGGTGTATGAACACCTATCAAATCATTAGTTGTGCTTAATTAGCAAATATTTTTGACTCCTTGAATAGGTATTAGATATATTTAAAGCATATGAATCCCTTGGATCAAACGCATTTCAAATCAAAGGGTAAAATCGCCATAGTCTCTTAGGCGATTTATGGTGTATGAACACCATTCAAATCATTTTTTGTGCTTAATTACCAAATATTTTTAACTCCTTGAATAGGTATTAGATATATTTAAACCATATCCCTTGGATAATCCCTGGAAGCATTTCGAATCAAAGGGTAAAATCGTCATAGTCTCTTAGGCGATTTATGGTGTATGAACACCATTCAAATCATTTGTTGTGCTTAATTACCAAATATTTTTGACTCCTTGAATAGGTTTTAGATATATTTAAAGGATATGAATCCCTTGGATCAAACTTTTCAAATCAAAGGGTAAATTCGGCTTAGTCTCTTAGGGGATTTTGGTGTATGAACACCATTCAAATCATTTTTGTGCTTAATTACCAAATATTTTTGACTCCTTGAATAGGTATTAGATATATTTAAAGCATATGAATCCCTTGGATCAAACGCATTTCAAATCAAAGGGTAAAATCATCATTGTCTCTTAAGCGATTTATGGTGTATGAACACCATTCAAATCATTTGTTGTGCTTAATTACCAAATATTTTGACTCCTTGAATAGGTATTAGATATATTTAAAGCTCTGAATCCCATGTATCAAACGCATTTCAAATCAAAGGGTAAAATCGTCATAGTCTCTTAGGCGATTTATGGTGTATGAACAACCATTCAAATCATTTGTTGTGCTTAATTACCAAATTTTTTGACTCCTTGAATAGGTATTAGATATATTTAAAGCATATGAATCCCTTGGATCAAACACATTTCAAATCAAAGGGTAAAATCGTCATAGTCTTTTAGGCGATTTATGGTGTATGAACACCATTCAAATCATTTTTTGTGCTTAATTACCAAATATTTTTGACTCCTTGAATAGGTATTAGATATATTTAAAGCATATGAATCCCTTGGATCAAACGCATTTCAAATCAAAGGGTAAAATCGTCATAGTCTCGTAGGCGATTTATGGTGTATAAACACCATTCAAATCATTTGTTTCCTTAATTACCAAATTTTTGATTCCTTGAATAGGTATTAGATATATTTAAAGCATATGAATCCCTTGGAGCAAACGCATTTCAAATCAAAGGGTAAAATCGTCATAGTCTCCTAGGCGATTTATGGTGTATGAACACCATTCAAATCATTTGTTGTGCTTAATTACCAAATGTTTTTGACTCCTTGAATAGGTATTAGATATATTTAAAGGATATGAATCCCTTGGATCAAACTCATTTCAAATCAAAGGTACAATCGTCATAGTCTCTTAGGCGATTTATGGTGTATGAACACCATTCAAATCATTTGTTGTGCTTAATTACCAAATATTTTTGACTCCTTGAATAGGTATTAGATATATTTAAAGCATATGAATCCCTTGGATCAAACGCATTTCAAATCAAAGGGTAAAATCATCATAGTCTCTTAGGCGATTTATGTGTGTGCGAACACCACTCAAATAATTTGTTGTGCTTAATTACCAAATATTTTTGACTCCTTGAATAGGTATTAGATATATTTAAAGCATATGAATCCCTTGGATCAAACGCATTTCAAATTAAAGGGTAAAATCGTCATAGTCTCTTAGGCGATTGATGGTGTATGAACACCATTCAAATTATTTTTTGTGTTTAATTACCAAATATTTTTGACTTCCTCGGATAGGTATTAGATATATTTAAAGCATATGAATCCCTTGGATCAAACGCATTTCGAATCAAAGGGTAAAATCGTCATAGTCTCTTAGGCGGTTTATGGTGTATGAACACCTTTCAAATCATTTGTTGTGCTTAATTACCAAATATTTTTGACTCCTTGAATAGGTTTTAGATATATTTAAAGCATATGAATCCCTTGGATCAAACGCATTTCAAATCAAAGGGTAAAATCGTAATAGTCTCTTAGGCGATTTATGGTGTATGAACACCATTCAAATCATTTTTTGTGCTTAATGACCAAATATTTTTGACTCCTTGAATAGGTATTAGATATATTTAAAGCATATAAATCCCTTGGATCAAACGCATTTTAAATCCAAGGGTAAAATCATCATTGTTTCTTAGGCGATTTATGGTGTATGACACCATTCAAATCATTTTTTATCCATAATTACCAAATATTTTTACCTCCTTGAATAGGTATTAGATATATTTAAAGCATATGAATCCCTTGGACCAAATGCATTTCAAATCAAAGGGTAAAATCGGAAGTCTCTTAGGCGGTTTATGGTGTATGAACACCAATTCAAATAATTTGTTGTGCTTAATTACCAAATATTTTTGACTCCTTGAATAGGTATTAGATATATTTAAAGGATATGAATCCCTTGGATCAAACGCATTTCAAATCAAAGGGTAAAATCGTCATAGTCTCTTAGGCGTTTTATGGTGTATGAACAATTCAATTTTTGTGCTTAATTACCAAAATTATTTGACTCGCTTGAATAGGTATTAGATATATTTAAAGCATATGAATCACTTGGATCAAACGCATTTCAAGTTAAGGGTAAAATCCAGTAATAGTCTCTTAGGAGATTTATGGTGTATGAACACCATTCAAATCATTTGTTGTGCTTAATTACCAAATATTTTTACTCCTTGAATAGGTATTAGATATATTTAAAATCATATGAATCCCTTGGATCAAACGCATTTCAAATCAAAGGGTAAAATCATCATGGTCTCTTAGGCGATTTATGGTGTATGAACACCATTCAAATAATTTGTTGTGCTTAATTACCAAATATTTTTGACTCCTTGAATAGGTATTAGTATATATTTAAAGCATATGAATCCCTTGGATCAAATGCATTTCAAATCAATGGGAAAATCGTCATAGTCTCTTAGGCGATTTATGGTGTATGAACACCATTCAAAAATAATTTGTTGTCCTTAATTACCAAATATTTTTTGACTCCTTGAATAGGTATTAGATATATTTAAAGCATATGAATCCCTTGGATCAAACGCATTTCAAATCAAAGGGTAAAATCGTCATAGTCTCTAGGCGATTTATGGTGTATGAACACCATTCAAATCATTTGTTGTCTTAATTACCAAATGTTTTTGACTCCTTGAATAGGTATTAGATATATTTAAAGCATATGAATCCTTTGGATCAAACGCATTTCAAATCAAAGGGTAAAATCGTCATAGTCTCTTGGGGATTTATGGGTGTATGAACACAATTCAAATCATTTGTTTTCCTTAATTACCAAGTATTTTAGACTCTTTGAATAGGTATTAGATATATTTAAAGCATATGAATTCCTTGGAGCAAACGTATTTCAAATCAAAGGGTAAAATCGTCTTATTCTCTTAGGCCGTTTATGGTGTATGAGCACAATTCAAATCATTTGTTGTCCTTAATTACCAAATTTTTTAACACTCCTTGAATAGGTATTAGATATATTTAAAGACATATGATTCACTGGATCAAACTCATTTCAAATCAATGGGTACAATCGTCATAGTCTCTTAGGCGATTTATGGTGTCCATGAACACCATTCAAACCATTTTTTGTTCTTAATTACCAAATATTTTTACTCCCTGAATAGGTATTAGATATATTTAAAGCATATGAATCCCCTTGGATCAAACTCCATTTCAAATCAAAGGGTAAAATCATCATAGTCTCTTAGGCGATTTATGGTGTACGAACACCATTCAAATAATTTGTTGTGCTTAAGTACCAAATATTTTTGACTCCTTGAATAGGTATTAGATATATTTAAAGCATATGGAAGCCCCTTGGATCAAACACATTTTCTAATCTAAGGGTAAAATCCGATAGTCTCTTAGGCGATTTATGGTGTATGAACACCATTCAAATCATTTTTTGTGCTTAATTACCAAATATTTTTGACTCCTTGGATAGGTATTAGATATATTTAAAGCATATGAATCCCATGGATCAAAGCATTTCGAATCAAAGGGTAAAATCATCATATTCTCTTTGGTGATTTTAGGTGTATGTACACCATTCAAATCATTTTTTGTCCTTAATTACCAAATATTTTAAACTCCTTGAATAGGTTTTAGTTATTTTAAAGCATATGAATCCTTGGATCAAATGCATTTCAAATCAAAGGGTAAAATCGTCATAATCTCTTAGGCGATTTATGGTGTATGAACACCATTCAAATCATTTTTTGTGCTTAATTACCAAATATTTTTGACTCCTTGAATATGTATTAGATATATTTAAAGCATATAAATCCCTTGGATTAAACGCATTTCAAACCAAGGGTAAAATCATCACTGTCTCTTAAGCGATTTTTGGTGTATGAACACCATTCAAATAATTTGTTGTGCTTAATGACCAAATATTTTTGACTACTTGAATAGGTAATAGATATATTTAAAGCATATGAATACCTTGGATCAAACGCATTACAAATCAAAGGGTAAAATCTTCATATTCTCTTAGGCGATTTATGGTGTATGAACACCATTCAAATCATTTTTGTCCTTAATTACCAAATGTTTTAAACTCCTTGAATAGGTATTAGATATATTTAAAGCATATGATTCCCTGGGATCAAACGCATTTCAAATCAAAGGGTAAAATCGTCATAGTCTCCTAGGCGGTTTATGGTGTATGAACACCATTCAAATCATTTGTTGTGCTTAATTACCAAATTTTTTTGGCTCCTTGAATAGGTATTAGATATATTTAAAGGATATGAATCCCTTGGATCAAACTCATTTCAAATCAATGGGTACATTCGTCATAGTCTCTTAGGCGATTTATGGTGTATGAACACCATTCAAATCATTTTTTGTTCTTAATTACCAAATATTTTTGATTCCTTGAATAGGTATTAGATATATTTAAAGCATATGAATCCCTTGGATCAAACGCATTTCAAATCAAAGGGTAAAATCATCATAGTCTCGTAGGCGATTTATGGTGTATGAACACCACTCAAATAATTTGTTGTGCTTAATTATCAAATATTTTTGACTCCTTGAATAGGTATTAGATATATTTAAATCATATGAACCCCTTTGATCAAACGCATTTCAAATTAAAAGGTAAAATCGTCATAGTCTCTTAGGCGATTGATGGTTTATGAAGACCATTCAAATCCTTTTTTGTGCTTAATTACCAAATATTTTTGACTCCTCGGATAGGTATTACATATATATAAAGCATCTGAATCCCTTGGATCAAATGCATTTCGAATCAAAGGGTAAAATCGTCATAGTCTCTTTGGAGATTTTAGGTGTATGTACACCTTTCAAATCATTTGTTGTGCTTAATTACCAAATATCTTTGACTCCTTGAATAGGTTTTAGATTTATTTAAAGCATATGAATACCTTGGATCAAACGCATTTACAAATTAAAGGGTAAAATCGTCATGATCTCTTGTGGGCGATTTATGGTGTATGAACACCATTCAAATCATTTTTTGTCCTTAATTACCAAATGTTTTAAACTCCTTGAATAGGTGTTAGATATATTTAAAGCATATGATTCCCTGGGATCAAAGCATTTCAAATCAAAGGGTAAAATCGTCATAGTCTCCTAGGCGGTTTATGGTGTATGAACACCATTCAAATCATTTGTTGTGCCTGAGTACCAAATATTTTTGACTCCTTGAATAGCTTTAGTTATATTTAAAGGATATGAATCTCTTGGATCAAACGCATTTCAAATCAAAGGGGTAAAATCATCATAGTCTCGTAGGCGATTTATGGTGTATGGCTGCAATTCAAATAATTTGTTGTGCTTAATGACCAAATATTTTTGACTACTTGAATAGGTAATAGATATATTTAAAGCATATGAATACCTTGGATCAAACGCATTACAAATCAAAGGGTAAAATCGTCATATTCTCTTGGGCGATTTATGGTGTATGGGGGGCTTGTCGTCAAATCATTTTTTGTCCTTAATTACCAAATGTTTTAAACTCCTTGAATAGGTATTAGATATATTTAAAGCATATGATTCCCTGGGATCAAACGCATTTAGAATCAAAGGGTAAAATCGTCATAGTCTCCTAGGCGGTTTATGATGTAGAACACCATTCAAATCATTTTTTGTGCTTAATTACCATGTTTTTGACTCCTTGAATAGGTATTAGATATATTTAAAGGATATGAATCTCTTGGATCAAACTCATTTCAAATCAAAGGGTAAAATCGTCATAGTCTCTTAGGCGATTTATGATGTGTAAATACCATTCAAATCATTTTTGTGCCCAATTACCAAATATTTTGATTCACTTGAATAGGTATTAGATATATTTAAATCATATGAATCCCTTGGATCAAGGGCATTTCAAATCAAAGGGTAAAATCATCATTGTCTCGTAGGCGATTTATGGTGTATGAACACAATTCAAATAATTTATTGTGTGCTTAGTGGGCAAATATTTTTGAATCCTTGAATAGGTATTAGATATATTTAAAGCATATGAATACCTTGGATCAAACGCATTACAAATCAAAGGGTAAAATCGTCTTATTCTCTTAGGCGATTTATGGTGTATGAAACATGGAAATTCAAATCATTTTTGTCCTTAATTACCAAATGTTTTAAACTCCTTGAATAGGTATTGGATATATTTAAAGCATATGATTCCCTTGGATCACGCATTTCAAATCAAAGGGTAAAATCGTCATAGTCTCTAGGCGGTTTATGGTGTATGAACACCATTCAAATCATTTGTTGTGCTTAATTACCAAATTTTTTGGGCTCCTTGAATAGGTATTAGATATATTTAAAGGATATGAATCACTTGGATCAAACTCATTTTCAAATCAATGGGTACATTCGTCATAGTCTCTTAGGCGATTTATGGTGTATGAACCTCATTCAAATCATTTTTGTTCTTAATTACCAAATATTTTTGATTCCTTGAATAGGTATTAGATATATTTAAAGCATATGAATCCCTTGAGTCAAACGCATTTCAAATCAAAGGGTAAAATCATCATAGTCTCGTAGGCGATTTATGGTGTATGAACACCACTCAAATAATTTGTTGTGCTTAATTATCAAATATTTTGACTCCTTGAATAGGTATTAGATATATTTAAATCATATGAACCCCTTTGATCAAACGCATTTCAAATTAAAAGGTAAAATCGTCATAGTCTCTTAGGCGATTGATGGTTTATGAAGACCATTCAAATCCTTTTGTGCTTAATTTACCAAATATTTTGAGTCATAGGATAGGTATTACATATATATAAAGCATCTGAATCCCTTGGATCAAATGCATTTCGAATCAAAGGGTAAAATCGTCGCCGTCTCTTTGGAGATTTTAGGTGTATGTACACCTTTCAAATCATTTGTTGTGCTTAATTGCCAAATGTCTTTGACTCCTTGAATAGGTTTTGGGTTATTTAAAGCATATGAATACCTTGGATCAAACGCATTACAAATTAAAGGGTAAAATCGTCATAGTCTCTTGGCGATTTATGGTGTATGAACACCATTCAAATCATTTTTTGTCCTTAATTACCAAATGTTTAAACTTTTATCCTTGAATAGGTATTAGATATATTTAAAGCATATTATTCCCTGGGATCAAACGCATTTCAAATCAAAGGGTAAAATCGTCATAGTCTCTAGGCGGTTTATGGTGTATGAACACCATTCAAATCATTTGTTGTGCTTAATTACCAAATGTTTTTGACTCCTTGAATAGCTTTTAGATATATTTAAAGGATATGAATCCCTGGATCAAACTCATTTCAAATCAAAGGTAAAATCGTCATAGTCTCTTAGGCGATTTGTGGTGTATGAACACCTTTCAAATCATTTGTTGTGCTTAATTACCAAATATTTTTGACTCCTTGAATAGGTATTAGATATATTTAAAGCATATGAATCCCTTGGATCAAACGCATTTCAAATCAAAGGGTAAAATCATCATAGTCTCTTAGGCGATTTGTGGTGTATGAACACTTTCAAATCATTTGTTGTGCTTAATTACCAAATATTTTGACTCCTTGAATAGTTATTAGATATATTTAAAGCATATGAATCCTTGGATCAAACTCATTTCAAATCAAAGGTAAAATCATAGTCTCTTAGGCGATTTGTGGTGTATGTACACCAAATCATTTGTTGTGCTTAATTACCAAATATTTTTGACTCCTTGAATAGGTATTAGATATATTTAAAGCATATGAATCCCTTGGATCAAACTCATTTCAAATCAAAGGGTAAAATCGTCATAGTCTCTTAGGCGATTTGTGGTGTATGAACACCTTTCAAATCATTTGTTGTGCTTAATTACCAAATATTTTTACTCCTTGAATAGGTATTAGATATATTAAAGCATATGAATCCCTTGGATCAAACTCATTTCAAATCAAAGGGTAAAATCATCATAGTCTCTTAGGCGATTTATGGTGTATAACACCTTTCAAATCATTTGTTGTGCTTAATTACCAAATATTTTTGACTCCTTGAATAGGTATTAGATATATTTAAAGCATATGAATCCCTTGGATCAAACGCATTTAAATCAAAGGGTAAAATCGTCATAGTCTCTTAGGCGATTTATGGTGTATGAACACCATTCAAATCATTTGTTGTGCTTAATTACCAAATATTTTTGACTCCTTGAATAGGTATTAGATATATTTAAAGCATATAATCTCTTGGATCAAACTCATTGAAAATCAATGGGTAAAATAGGCAGTCTCTTAGGCGATTTGTGGTGTATGAACAACTTTCAAATCATTTGTTGTGCTTAATTACCAAATTTTTTTGACTCCTTGAATAGGTATTAGATATATTTAAAGCATATGAATCCCTTGGATCAAACTCATTTCAAATCAAAGGGTAAAATCGTCATAGTCTCTTAGGCGATTTATGGTGTATGAACAATTCAAATCATTTGTTGTGCTTAATTACCAAATATTTTTGACTCCTTGAATAGGTATTAGATATATTTAAAGCATATTAATCTCTTGGATCAAACTCATTGAAAATCAATGGGTAAAATAGGCAGTCTCTTAGGCGATTTGTGGTGTATGAACACCTTTCAAATCATTTGTTGTGCTTAATTACCAAATATTTTTGACTCCTTGAATAGTTATTAGATATATTTAAAGCATATGAATCCCTTGGATCAAACTCATTTCAAATCAAAGGTAAAATCGTCATAGTCTCTTAGGCGATTTGTGGTGTATGAACAGCTTTCAAATCATTTGTTGTGCTTAATTACCAAATATTTTTGACTCCTTGAATAGGTATTAGATATATTTAAAGCATATGAATCCTTGGATCAAACTCATTTCAAATCAAAGTAAAATCATCATAGTCTCTTAGGCGATTTATGGTGTATATGACAACTTTCAAATCATTTGTTGTGCTTAATTACCAAATGGTTTGACTCCTTGAATAAGTATTAGATATATTTAAAGGATATGAATCCCTTATCAAACTCATTTCAAATCAAAGGTAAAATCTTCATAGTCTCTTAGGCGATTTGTGGTGTATGAACACCTTTCAAATCATTTGTTGTGCTTAATTACCAAATATTTTTGACTCCTTGAATAGGTATTAGATATATTTAAAGCATATGAATCCTTGGATCAAACTCATTTCAAATCAAAGGGTAAAATCGTCATAGTCTCTTAGGCGATTTATGGTGTATGAACACCTTTCAAATCATTTGTTGTGCTTAATTACCAATATTTTTGACTCCTTGAATAGGTATTAGATATATTTAAAGCATATGAATCCCTTGGATCAAACATTTTAAATCAAAGGGTAAAATCATCATAGTCTCTTAGGCGATTATGGTGTATGAAACCATTCAAATCATTTGTTGTGCTTAATTACCAAATATTTTTGATCCTTGAATAGGTATTAGATATATTTAAAGCATATTAATCCCTTGGATCAAACTCATTTCAAATCAAAGGGTAAAATCGCATAGTCTCTTAGGCGATTTGTGGTGTATGAACAACTTTCAAATCATTTGTTGTGCTTAATTACCAAAATTTTTGACTCCTTGAATAGGTATTAGATATATTTAAAGCATATGAATCCCTTGGATCAAACGCATTTTAAATCAAAGGGTAAAATCATCATAGTCTCTTAGGCGATTTATGGTGTATGAACACCATTCAAATCATTTGTTGTGCTTAATTACCAAATATTTTTGACTCCTTGAATAGGTATTAGATATATTTAAAGCATATGAATCCCTTGGATCAAACTCATTTCAAATCAAAGGGTAAAATCATCAGTCTCTTAGGCGATTTGTGGTGTATGAACACCTTTCAAATCATTTGTTGTGCTTAATTACCAAATTTTTTGACTCCTTGAATAGTTATTAGATATATTTAAAGCATATGAATCCCTTGGATCAAACTCATTTCAAATCAAAGGGTAAAATCGTCATAGTCTCTTAGGCGATTTGTGGTGTATGAACACCTTTCAAATCATTTGTTGTGCTTAATTACCAAATATTTTTGACTCCTTGAATAGTTATTAGATATATTTAAAGCATATGAATCCCTTGGATCAAACTCATTTCAAATCAATGGGTAAAATCATCATAGTCTCTTAGGCGATTTATGGTGTATGAACACCTTTCAAATCATTTGTTGTGCTTAATTACCAAATATTTTTGACTCCTTGAATAGGTATTAGATATATTTAAAGCATATGAATCCCTTGGATCAAACTCATTTCAAATCAAAGGGTAAAATCGTCATAGTCTCTTAGGCGATTTGTGGTGTATGAAAACCTTTCAAATCATTTGTTGTGCTTAATTACCAAATATTTTTGACTCCTTGAATAGGTATTAGATATATTTAAAGCATATGAATCCCTTGGATCAAACTCATTTCAAATCAAAGGGTAAATCATCATAGTCTCTTAGGCGATTTATGGTGTATGAACACCATTCAAATCATTTGTTGTGCTTAATTACCAAATATTTTGACTCCTTGAATAGGTATTAGATATATTTAAAGCATATGAATCCCTTGGATCAAACTCATTTCAAATCAATGGGTAAAATATCATAGTCTCTTAGGCGATTTGTGGTGTATGAACAACTTTCAAATCATTTGTTGTGCTTAATTACCAAATATTTTTGACTCCTTGAATAGGTATTAGATATATTTAAAGCATATGAATCCCTTGGATCAAACTCATTTCAAATCAAAGGGTAAAATCGTCATAGTCTCTTAGGCGATTTGTGGTGTATGAACAACTTTCAAATCATT
>CANSGD010000129.1:0-128086 GCA_947645195.1 Patellifolia procumbens
TGAACCTCAAACCCTGGTAAGATTTCTTGGTGGTTTGATGTTAAAATTGCTAACATAGCTGAATTACATCCTTTTTCTAGTTTGAGTACTCTGATCATCTTGGCTCACAAGGTGGAGAAACAACAAAAGAAGCAAAGTAAAGGCTGAATTGTCTGGTTTCACCGAAAACCTAACACCTACTCTAAGCCAAACACGAACTTTCTAAAACTACCCCCAAACTCGAACCAAAATTTCAAACACCCCAAATACCTTCACCCCAAACACGTTCACCCCAAATATCTACTAGAAAGTGCTTAGATGTCAAGGAGGAGGACATATTGCTTCGGAGTGTCCTAACAAAAGAATTGTGACCCTAGTAGAGTATGAAACCCTAGAGGAGGCAGATGATGTAGTCATGGAGGTGTGTGATGATGAGGAGTATGGAGAAGAGATTGTTGGCCCTGATGAGGGTGAATGCTTGGTTGTTAGGGAGAGCTTGAGCTGCGTGATAGATGAAGAGAATTCACAACAACGAGAAGCCATATTCCATACTAGATGCATCATTGGTGAACAAGGTGCGCACCTTGATTATTGATGGAGGGAGTTGTACCAACGTGGCGTCTCAAATCATGGTGGATAAGTTGAAGAATCAACTTTTCCTCATCCCAAGCCATATGTGATTCAATGGCTCAATCAAGGTAAAGGTATCCAAGTTACTCATCGTTTACTATTATCTTTTAGTATTGGTAGTAACTACTAAGAGGAGATTTGGTGTGATATTTAACCTATGGATGCTTGTCATTTGTTGTTAGGGGCGTCCTTGGTTGTTTGATAGGAGAGTCATACATGATGGTTATAAGAACACATATTCATTCACTAAAGATCGCAAAAACCCTAACCCCTATCATGTCTATCCCTACTTCTAAACAACATTCGACTAAAGAGAAATATCACTCACTCACCACCTTATTGAAATCTGATTATCATGAACTTAGTCCTTTTCGTGAATTGTTGTTGAATATAGATCAAAAGGAACAAGTTGATAGTAATCTACATCACCCTTACTTGTCCCATTGCTTGAAAACTACAAAGATGTCTTCCCACAAATACCCCACGGCCTACCTCAAAAGAGACATCCAACACAAAATTGACCTAATGCCTGGCGCCATGTTACCCAATGGTTCGCCTATAGAACCAACCCTAAAGAAACTGAAGAAATAAGGAGGCAAGTGAATGAATTGTTGTCCAAGGGCATGATTAGAGAGTCTTTTTGTCCTTTAGCTCTAACTTTAGTGCCAAAGAAGAAAATGGAGAGTGGCATATGTGTGTGGATAGTAGGGCTATCAACAAGATCACTATCAAGTACAGATTTCCAATTCCAAGATTGAATGACTTGTTAGATGATCTCAATGGATCTAATGTGTTCTCTAAGATCGATTTGAGAAGTGGATACCATCAAATTCGCATTTGTAAAGGGGATGAATGGAATCTCACTAAAGACAAAGGAGGGTTTGTAAGAGTGGTTTGTTATGCCATTTGGATTGTCTAATGTCTAAGTACTTACATGCGCTTAATGAATCAAGCCATGGTGCCTTTTTGGGCAGATTTGTAGTAGTTTATTTTGATGATATATCTATAGCATGAATGAATGTGAGCATGCAAAACACTTAGCATCAAGTGTTTAGTGTTTTGAGAGCGAAAGCTTGTATGGGAACTTAGAAAAATGTCACTTCTTTTCTAGTCAAGTTGTATTTTTAGGTTTCATTATCTCTAAAGATGGAATCAAGGTTGATTTGAAGAAAGTGCAAGCAATCAAGGAGTGGTCTACTCTTACCAATACAACAAGTTCGAAGCTTTTATTGACTAGGCCCTTTTATAGGAGGTTTGTTCGAGGGCCCAGTGCTATCATGATTCTAATTACCGAGATCACAAAGCTAAAGAAGTTTGAGTGGATGGATCAAGCCAACAAGGCGTTTGAGGAGGTAAAAGCTCAATTGATTAGTGCTCCTATTCTAGCTATACCTAACTTTAATGAAGTTTTTGAGGTTGAATGTGATGCATCTGGCGTGGGAATTGGAGCTGTGCTGGCTCCCCCTGTTTCCAAGGCCTTTGGCCTACTTTAGTGAGAAATTAAACGAGGCAAAAGAGATTAAAGGACAAAGAATTCTATGCTTTGGTTCGTGCTTTGGACCATTGGAGACACTATCTCATTGCAAAGGAGTTTATTCTCCATTCAGATCATGAGGCACTCCTTAAGTACCTCCAAAGCCAACAGAAATTGCAGCCTAGACATGCTAAATGGGTACCAACAAACATTCATTCTTACTATTAAGCATAAAGCAGGGAAGATGAACAAAGGTGCTGATGCCTTATCTATGAGGTACTTGCTTTTTCACCTTGGGTTCTAAGGTGACGGGGCTTGAGTTGTTGAAAGAATGTTATGTAGAGGACAAGGACTTTGGTGTTTTGTTTGAAAAGTTCCATAATCGCCCAAGTGGTGATTATTATCTCTTAAAGGGGTTTCTTTTTAAAGGAAATCGCCTTTGTATTCCTAGGCACAGTATGAGAGTGTCCTTAGTCAAGGAGTTTCAAGGAAGGTGGGCTTGCTGGCCACTTTGGAATAGAAAAGACTGTTATGCTTGTGAGTGAGTATTTCTTTTGGCCTAGATTAACAAGAGATGTAGAGTTCTTTGATCAAAAGGTGCTTGATATGCCAAAAGGCTAAGGGACATTTACTACCTCAAGGGTTGTTTATGCCCTTCGGAAACCTCAAGCACCATGGGAAGATGTGAGTTTGGATTTCATTACAAAGATTACCTAGAACCCAACGCCAAAAAGATTCAATCATGGTGGTGGTTGATAGGTTTTCCAAGATGGCACACTTTGTGGCGTGCCATACTACTAACGATGCTGTTTCTTGTGCTAACTTGTATTTCAGGGACATTGTTAGGTTGCATGGAGTGCCAAAGACGATGGTTAGTGATCGGTGACCCAAAGTTCTTAAGTCACTTCTTGGCTTACACTTGGGAAGAAGATGGGAACGAAGCTGAAATTTAGTACCTCTAGCCATCCTCAAACTGATGGCAATGCAGAGGTCACCAATAGAACCCTAGGAACCCTAATTCGAGCCCTAGCTACAGCCCCCAACTACGGGAGGAGATGCCACCACGCTGAGTTTGCCTACAATCGAGTTCCTAGCAAGACTACTGGCCTTAGTCCATTCTTTTGTGGTCTATGGTCAAAACCCTTGCACCCCTATTGACTTAGCCCTTCCCTACCACCACAAAATATAGCCATGAAGCCGAAAATAGAGTGAAAGAGATCCAAAAGCTACATGAATACGTGATGAAAGATTGAGAAAAGCCAGGCGAGAACCTATGAGAGGATTGATAAGAAAAAGAGAGATGTCCAATTCAAAGAGGGTGACATGGTTTGGATTCATCATGGCAAAGGAACGCCCTTCTAAACGAAAATCCAAACTTAGTCCTCGAGCTGATGGTCCATTTAGAGTGATTGAGAAGGTCAACAATGCCTATAAGATCGAGTTGCCTGAGGACTATGGAGTTTCAGCCACTTTCAACGTTGCTGATTTGAGCCTGTTCTATGATGATGAAGAAGAGCTACCAAGTTTGAGGTCAAACTCCTCCAAAGAAGGAGAGTGATGATGGAGGTCCATCTAGCTCCATTGATTCCAAGACCAAGAACATGGTTGCTTGTGTGTTACATTGCTCAATTCCCTTAAGAGTATTGAGTCCTTTAAGTCCCTTGAAAACTCTTAGCTTAGTTAATTGATTATTGACTAAGTTACTATCTTTATTGCTTTATTAGGAGTCTAGTTAATAAAATGTACTCTTAGTTAATTTAATGATATTAGATTAACTAGAAAGTCTTAGTTGAGTTGTAATTTCCATTTCTAGAAAGTAGAAAGTCAACTAGGGTTACAAGGAAGGTATGGACGTGACGAAGCAAGGAAAATGATTAAAATGGCGCCTAAATATATCAGAAAATGGCGCCTAGGGTTTACTAAAGATAAGATAGACATTCCTCTATCTTCTACACAAATGGCGCCCAAAGCCTATCTTATACGTCAAAATGGGCGCCAAGCCTATAAGGATCAAAGGAAAAGGAATCATTTTCCCTCCAAAGCTTATCTTAGGCGCCTAACCTAATCAGATTAGGGTTTGGTGTCCTACTTGAAGGGATAAGTGAGAATATCACATCCTCATCAACTGCGACCATGTACAATGGTTACCCTCTGATTATCAATAGATATTGTATTTTTGCATCTTTCAATATCTGCATAGTGTGAAAGTTGAGTTGCCATATTTATTTGACTCTAAACAAAAATAATTTTGTATGTAGTGCATATTACAACTCTTATTTTGTTCATAGTTGAATTTCCCCCTTAATCATATGTTACTCTTCCTTTTTAATATAATTAATTATACCTTCCAATATCCCACCTTAAGTCAGACTTATGTAATACTACTCCATTTTTCCTAGTTGCCCGTATAGCGTGCTTTAACGAAATGCTAAATAAAAATCAACATGCAATACAATACTCACATCTTAAAAAAAACCATTGTTTCAAAACAACAAATTCCAGTCAAATTGTCCAAAATAAACCAATAAAGGCACAAAAACAAAAGCAAGAAAATAGAAACAAAAATTTAACCAAACCCAATTAACCAATGCAGATTAAATAAATAAACAACAAAATAAATTCAGCAAAGATGATTCCGCAAAGGAAAGATTAAAAAAAAGCAATAAGATTATCAAGAAAAGATGCACGAAAAACCGTTAGAAAAATACGATTTTGCTTTTTATGTAAATCAAAGTTTCTTGGCTTCTCGCATACTCCAACAATGATCCACTTCAATGCTTCATCTACTATAGACCCAAATCCCAATTTTTCTAATTGTTCCAAATTATCCTAGAAAGAAACCAAATCAAAACTCAAAACTTATTCTTTCTTAAACTACACCATGAACACTACAATACAAAAACTCAACATCAAAATTTTTCGCATAAACAAAGGGAAAATAGAGGAATTACCTTTATCACTGAAGAATTGATTATAGAGAGGAGGAAGTTAGAGAAGGGTAAGAGTAATTAGGAGAAGAAAGGAAGAGGAAATAAGAGAATATATGTTTCATGAAAGGAAATAAAAAGAAGGAAGATGGAGAGTGAGTTTGGGGAGTAACCGTGGAATTATGGAGGGCTTCTTAAAATGAAATGGGAAGTTTAGAATTCTGAACAGTTACTTCTTTTTTGTTTGAAAAAATTAGAAATGTTAAAAACTTAACTACCTTCATGAAATTACATTACCCAACTAACACATCTAATTTTGTGAACCCTTTGGCTTTATTCCATCATACTGTAGTTAAAGAACATGAATTTTATGGGGATGAAACAAATTACCCAATTAAGATTGAAAAGCAGGACAATAAAAATAAACATTTAACAATGAAGAAAGAGATGAATACATACCTGATACCTTAAGTAGTAATGGGTGTTGTGTAGATTGTTGCTTTCCCTGCTAAACTAAACCTTAGCACTTCCATTACCGAGTTCCTTTAACAAAAGCAGTTGTTCTTCTTAACAATCTCCCAAACCTAAACTCCTGGTATTGTCGCCATTTCTTCTCCCGCAACAACTTCAACTATATTACGATTAATTTCTATGGAGAACCATATAATCTGATTATCAAATTGATATACAAAAATTCAAAAAATGAGAAAAAAGCATTAAAAAAATATTTAAAAAACGTGAAAATAGTAGATGAAATTAATATAAGAGACCTGGAGAAGGATTGGAATCGGGGAATAATAAATGAGGAATATCATTGTCGACTTGTTTGAGCTTCGGATTGATTTACTTCAACTGTAAGGAAACCAAAAAATGGAGAATTCAAAAAATAATGGATAGGAATGATGAAAGGGAATATGAATAATGGAAGAGAGTAAAGAGAGAAGAGAGATTACGCTAAAAAATGGAGTGAAGTTGGTTGAGGCTCAGTGGTTTCTTCTTCTTCGTTGTTGTTAACCTCTTGAGAAAAAAATTGGCAGCTTGAGTGATGAGTGAAGAAAATGGCAATGAGAACTGAGAATGGGAGGTTTCCTTATTTTGCTTGTGAATAAAAATAGGAGGTTGCAAATTATGGTTTATTGGCTGAACTAGTTTTTAGACCCGTGCAAAAATGCACGGGAAAGTGTTTTTGTAAATAGATTTTGAGATATTTAAGACGATCGTAAGATTACAAACTAAATTGAAGATGAATAATGTAAATTGATCTAATAAAAAAAATTAATCAAGTTAAGAATATAAATAGACACAAACAATAATTTTGGTTCATTATATATAACCTTTTCACAATATATAAGATAAGGTCGAATAAGGATTAATTAAATTCAATCGGTTTTACAAACTATTTTCAATACAAGGACGGTTTATTATAATATAACTCTTCTTTGCAGATTCAAAAACTTTTCTGGGAGTTTGTTAAACAACTCATGAACTACCCCGTCATAAGTATAAAATAAAACAATCATCGTTCGTTAGAAGTCCACAATAATCTTCAACCTAGATCTTTTGTGATAAAAAATTACTAAAGTTATGAGGAGATTTGAACAATGAAAGTTTCAAAAAGTAATGCAAATAGATAGTTACTAAGATTAGTCTCTCTTAACAATGTGATCTATCTTTTGGCCAAATTTGTCCTTACCATCTTTAATAACTTTAGTAGCACATCTTATATAAGCTTGATACCACTACCCAAAATCAAAAATCAATGTCCACTATAGTTGCCAAGCAAATAACTTTCCCAATTAATTAGTTTTTTTTTTGTACTTTTAAAGTCATAAATTTAACTGATACCTTTTTGTTTTCTGGTATTTCGCTAAGGCAACTAATTTCGGGATCATCTCGTAAGCAAAAATTTGAATGCCAACCTAACGGGGTATAAAATCATTTCTTACTTCTTGGCCATAAAGTCTTCGTTTCGCAAACAATAAACAAACGCGCGACAAATCTCATATTTGTCACATATATATCACCTATTTAAGTAAGGGATAACTATTATTGTATTTAAACAAAACAGTAGTATATTCAAACAGAATATTATACATATTAGACGATGATTTTATGGCAAAAGGATAGTTATATGCTGATTGTACGTTTTGTTAACTCGTCATCAATACTTCCCACTTCATTAGGAAGTGATATAGTCATTCCTTTCCCATACACGTATTATTCGAACCCTTATGGTGTAAAGTTTCTTCTCTTTGCTTATTTCATCTATACTGATTATTTGACATAGACGATCCATTGTAGATTTAATTTGAAAGAACTTAAATATGATTCTGTAAAGTTGGGAAAATGCAAACAAATTTGTTAAAAATATTATCATATTTATACATAATATTAAGTAGGTAGTGACTTAATTAAAGGAAAAACTTCAAACAAGCAAACCGAAAAATTACGGAAAATTTGTAAAAGTAAAATAACAAAAAAGATAGCATGTTCATATAAATTTCCGAAAATAATATGGATATTATGTTCTTCTAGAAAATTAGATTATCTTAATTGCATTTAGTAGTCTAATCTATTAGACACTCCTAAAATCTTCCCTAATTTAAAGAAAAACTTTAAATAAGGGAAATCCTAAAAGGTGACATGTAGATTGTAGCATTGACAAATATGGTGATTATTATGGTGATTTTTTTGTAGGAGAATCTTAAATATGGGTATCATCTATTACGTAGTGAAAAGTCGGATTATCTTAATTGTATTTAATAGTCCTAATCTATTGGATACTCCTAAAATCTTCAATAAGTAAAGGAAAAACATGAAATAAGGAAATCCTAAAACGAGTATAATAATAAATTGACAGATATGGTGATTTTTTAAGTGATTTTTTGTAAGGGAATCTTTATTTATGTTTTTTTAGAATTATTATTTATGGTGATTTATCTTATTACTACATAATTTATGAGAAACTTTATTTTGTGCGTGTTGCATTGTACTCCCTCCGTTTTTTTACTATGCACATTTCTCCATTTTGTGAGTGTTTTTCTTTATTGGTACATTTCTTACCTTTTGCCATAACGGGCTTAAGGTTGGCCCACCTAATTATTACACTTCTCTCATACTTTTTCTTTCCTTCTCTCTACCCTTTTCACTTTTTCCTTTCACTTTACTAACCTTCTCTCATACTTTTGCACTTTTTCCTAGGTTGCTAGTGAAAACATTAAAAACGGATATTAAAAAACGGAGGAAGTAATGTTTATGCTGGAAATTTAGGAAAATACTTAATGATGGCCATACAATTGCTTCAGTTTTCCCTTTCAGTGTAAAAATATTTTTTATTCTTTGATAATAAAATTTGAAACAACATCTGATAGTAACATTTTTTTATTCTTTGTATCAAATGTTTTTATCGAAGAAATATAAAATATGTTATCATCAAATGTTAACCTAAATAAAATTATAACGTCCATAATTAAACTAAATAAAATCAAGATATTTGAGGAAAAAATTTAAGCAGATGGATTATTATGGTTAATTGACCTAATAAAAAGATTATGGGTTTAATATTATCAAAAGTTAACGGCTAAATATTATTATTAATAAGTTATGACTTTATGTTTGATTATACTATAATGAGTCTGTTCTAAGAGAACAATAGCCGCGGAGGTAGCGGTCAGATGGAGGGGAAATCGTCAGCTGTCTGGGTAGCTGTCATCGTAGTAGCAGCTGTGAGTTGTTAAATGGGTCAAAGTAATTGCGTAAAATATCGGCGTTCGGTAAAAGTAATGGGGTTGGAGTAGCTGTTAATAAATATTTTCTTTATTATTTATTAAAAACTTTATTATATATATTCCAACCTCTACTGCTACTTTCAACCACTACTTTTTTTAGCTTTACACAAACACTACCTAAACTCTACCTCTACCTCTAACAGCTACCTCTACCACTACCTTGCCAAACACTTAAATTAATAAATAAAAAAATTGACCCCTACTTTAACCACTACCTCTACCTCTACCACTACTTGCCGAACACGCAGAATATATTATATAATTATATTATGATATGATTTGAAACAATGTAGGTGATTAGGAAACTTATTAATCTTATGATAATCAATCACATTTTAATGACAACTTTATACATATTATCTCAGTCTTTTTCATAGGGATGGTTGCCTTTCCACTCGGTTCAAGAAAAGTGCAAATTAAGAGAGGGATGGTAAAAGTAAGGAAAAAGTAAAAAAAGGTAGAGAGAAGGAGAGAAGTGTAATAATTAAGTGAACCAACCTACCATTTATGGTAAAAGGTAGGAGTGTCTCAATTGAATAAAAAGACCTCTAAATGAAAAAATGTCCCTATTATAAAAATGGGTGTAGTATTATATAATTAATCTATATAGACTACATGGTTGCTAATCAATCTATATATATAAGTGGATGGATTATAGTTAATTGACCTTATAAAAAGACTGTGGGCTTGAAAATCAAAATAGGAATTTTAGTTGTTTAATGGATTGATAAATATCATCTATAAAAATATATAATTTCCTTTAAATTAAAGTATAAGAATGTGATTGATAAAAAATAGGAAGTTTAGTTTGATTAATAATTATCGTTTAGAAAGTGGATAATTTCATTTAAATTAAACTCTAAAGATCGTTTATAAATGGTAAAGATAAGTATAATCTATGACACAACCATGGAAAATTGTAAGTGCTTAGTGTTTAGGTTTGAATTTAAAATTTGAACTTAAGTGGATAAAAACGAACTTAGATTATGATTAATGTACCTAATTAAAATATTATGGGCATGAATATCACAAGATAACGACTAAATATTATGTATCTAAATTATATTATTATTAATAAGTTACGATTTTATAATTGGTTATACTATAATATATTAAATGATTATATTATATGATCTGATTTAAATCAATATAATGAGATTTCATTACTATATTTACTTTAAAAAAAAAATATAATAACTAAGTGATTAGTCAACTTATTAATTCATTGGCAGTCAATCACTCTCTTAATGGTAATTTAATACAAGTTTTAAAAAACAAATTTAAATTATTATAATTACAATATTTAAAATATTATAATCGTTTTTTATAATAGGAGTAGGATTACAATTGTTGATTGATTGATTATGTGATAATTTGATTGAATTATGGAATATTTAATTGATTTAATTTATTAGTTGATTCAACTTAATCAATCAATATCCTATCAAATTGATTGATTTAATTGAAACCGTGATTGATTTCTTGATAGGAAGTTTAGTTGTTTAGCTGAATGATAATTACCATTTATAATACTTGATTGATTGAGTCCGTGATTGATCTATTTGATAGGTTATTGTTTGATTGGGATAAGCTAAATGATTGATTGATATCATATTTCAAAACGTGATTGATATAAAAAGAGACAAGTGTTTTATGTTATTCTCAAACAGAACCATTTATAAGACTATTAAAATTTTATTGATTTTAAAATATTTAAACATGATTGATATCAGAATAGGAAGTTTTGTTGTTTAATTGATTGATAATTACCATTTATAAAACCAAATTAATTTCCTATAAATTAAATTCCAAAGATCGTTTATAAATGGTAAAGATAAGATAATATCGTTTGTAAATGGTAAAGATCGTTCATTTAAATTTATGGGTTAGTCAAATTTGAATGCATGAAATCAGTTAAGGAATATATTATCTAATTAACTTGGGAAATATTTGTTAAGATATTTTGCTATAAAAACGAAAATTTACAAAGTTAGTCAAATTTGAATAAATGTAATTAGTTAAGGAAAACAATATCTAATTAATCAAGAGATTTTTGAAAAAAATAGGCGTTATTGAATAGTTTACCAAAGAAAACAATCCCAAAAGATTTTTCGTAATCTTTTGTTTGAGATTTAATCTACTGATTTCTTTACATAACCGAATTTAAAAAGATTTTAAACACAAAAACGGAAAAGATACTAATTTGAAGAAGAAAAGATGTTAGTGAAATTTGACTACTTCGACAATAAAAAAGGAAATTTATGGGTTAGTCAAATTTGAATACATGAAATAAGTTAAGGAAAATATTATCTAAATTACTTGGGAAATATTTGCTAAGATATTTTTCTATAAAAACGGAAATTTACAAAGTTAGTCAAATTTGAATAAATGTAATCAGTTAAGGAAAACAATGTCTAATTAATTAAGGAGATTTTTGACAAAAATAGGCGTTATTGAATGGTTTACCAAAGAAAAAAATCCCAGAAAGATTTGTCGTAATCTTTTGTTAGATATTTTAATCTACTGATTTCTTTACATAACCGAATTTAAAAATATTTTAAACACAAAAAAAAAGATACAAATTTGGAGAAGTAAAGATGTTAGTCAAATTTGACTACTTTGACAACAAAAAGGGAAATTTCTGGATTAGTCAAATTTGAATACATGAAATAAGTTAAGAAAAATATTATCTAAATATTTGCTAAGATATTTTTCTATAAAAACGGAAATTTACAAAGTTAGTCAAATTTGAATAAATTTAATCAGTTAAGAAAAATGGTGTCTAATTAATTAAGGAAATTTTTGACAAAATAGGTGTTGTTGAATGGTTTACCAAAGAAAAAAATCCCAGAAAGATTTGTCGTTATTTTTTGTTAGAGATTTTAATCTACTGATTTCTTTACATAACCGAATTTAAAAATATTTTAAACACAAAACAGAAAAGATACAAATTTGGAGAAGAAAAGATGTTAGTCAAATTTGACTACTTTTAGAATAAAAAAGGAAATTTATGGGTTAGTCAAATTTAAATACATGAAATCAGTTAAGGAAAATATTATCTAATTAACTTGGGAAATATTTGCTAAGATATTTTGTAAAAATTTATTCTATTGATTTCAATGTATAATCGAATATAAAAAGATTTTAAACAAAAAATCAAAAAAGATAAAAAAAGGGAGGGAAAAAATGTCAATGGATAAATGATTTTTGACAAAATAGGTGTTCTTGAATGGTTTGCCAAAGAAAAAAAATCCCATAAAGATTTGTCGTAATTTTTTGTTAGAGATTTTAATCTACTGATTTCTTTACATAACCGAATTTAAAAATATTTTAAACACAAAAATAGAAAAGATACAAATTTGAAGAAGAAAAGATGTTAGTCAAATTTGACTACTTCTACACTAAAAAAAGAAATTTGGGTTAGTCAAATTTAAATACATGAAATCAGTTAAGGAATTATCTAATTAACTTGGAAAATATTTGTTAAGATATTTTGTAAAAATTTATTCTATTGATTTCAATGTATAACGAATTTAAAAAGATTTTAAACCAAAAATCAGAAAAGATAAAAAATGGGAGGGAAAAAATGTCAATGGATAAATGATTTTTTTAACGAAAATGATTATAATTTTTAAAATGAAAAATTAAAAATATTACGAAAATTACTGTGAACATTTTCAAAAAAAATCAATTTATTACTTGGGTTAATGTAAACTTCAAAATAGTATATAATAATGATTTAATAAATCGGTTGGCTACATCAAGATATTGTATTCAACAAATGCAAAGAAAATAAAAAATTACTACAACAAAACACTACAATTTACTAATACTCAAAAAATAATTAGGTAAAAATCTAGAATAACTTTGAGATTGCATAAAGAACAAACAAAATATATATTCGAATAATCGAATTATAATATAAATACGACAAAAGAAACAAAAAATGAATTTATTATTATTCAATAAAGATAAGGATTACATTTGATGAATTAACAAACAATAAAATACATAAAGAAATTACAATACGAAAAAAACCGATTAGATCGATGATACTTTCATGAAAATATTCAAAACCTCCATTGTGATGTTTTGTGATGATGATTATGAAACTTTCTTCAATCGCATTCGGATAATTCATCCAATATTCTTCGAATCTGAGAAATAAAACAAAGTAACAATCTTCTTTCAATCGAAATTTGTCAAACCATTCCAATATTCTTGAATGATTTTATTGAATGAAGTCATGTTTTCAATTTGAGAGAGAAACATTTAGAATGAGAGAGGCTAGATTTAATTTCGATTGAAATGAGCTATCTTGTTTTATGTATTTATAGTGGCATATTTATGAAACAATGAGCTAACTTTCTTAAAAAAAACGTTGGTTCTTTTCATTCTATGATGATCCTTTCCTATAATTACTCTTTCCTATAATGAAGATTAAATTTAAAAACATTGATCTGTTCAATTTTGATTTGTTCAAATTCCTAAAACATGAAAGCAGATCTTAACTTTTGATTTGTTATTTTAAGCAATTATGTAATTAAGCGAATTGATTAAGGAACCTAATTTTAGGCAGTTATACCGAATTGATCTTAATTATCCCTTTTAATATCAACGATTTTTTAGGAATTTTTTAATTGCCGGATTTCTTAGCAGATTTTATTCAATTAAGGCATTTATTATCAAAGCTTTTTTAGAAAATGATTGAAGATATGATTTCCTAAATAAACCAGCTATCTAATTCAAAAAAAAATAAAGCTATAATGTTGACACGTGGCAAAAAAAACGCTATGAGGCATGTTATTGTAATTTTATTTTGCGGATCTAATTTTATTTTGCTTGAGTGTAATATATAGATAATATGTCCGAAAATAATATAGGTTTGTTAATTATGGCAAGTAATATTAATTGATATTATAAGCTTATGGAATAATCATTGAAATCTATATACTTTAAATATTATGAATGCAATATACTTTACAAATTTAGATTATGGCAGAATAAATATTAAAAGTGATCAAGTACATATAAATGCAATTCGTTTTTAAAAAATAATGCACAGGGATTTTATTGGTTCATCCCATACGTGGGCTATATAATTGCCAAATCTCATGGGATTTGAGAAAAATAATCCGTATTGAAATTAAGCCAAATAATTGCCACAATATTTAGGAAGATAATAAAAAGTCAAATCTATTCCTTAATTAAAGGAATCAACCGAATAAAATTTAGGAATCTATTCAATGAAGGATTTGAAAATCACGTTAATTTAGGAATAGATTAAGGGACTGATTTTTATTTTTTTTGAAGATCCTTTAATTAAGGAATCAACCGCATAAATGGAAGTAAATGGGTAATTCTTACTGAAATTAAGCCAAATAAATGCCAGAATATTTAGGAAGATAATAAAGAATCAAACGCTAATTTAGGAATAGATTAAGGGACTGATTTTCGGTATATGAAATTCCTTTAATTAAGGAATCAACAGCATAAATGGAAGTAAATGGTTGTTTATTGTTGCCTAATTAAATGGAAATATTTTTTTAAAAAAAGCAAAACAACACCAAGTTGACACGTTGGTATTTTAATTGCTATAATGCATTTTAAAAAAAGTAAAAAAATCTGTTGCTGACACGTGGCTTCTATAAACGCTAGATGTTTGGGGGATCAAGGTTGCTTTGGATTCATCTGGTGATGACACGTGGAAAAATTTATTTTGCTTTAATGTAATATATAGATAGGCTGTTCGAAAATACTATATGAATGTTAATTTCGGCAAGTAATATTTATTGATATTATAACTATATGGAATAATAATTTAGGAATAGATTAAGTGGGTAATTATTAAAGCAATCACTCTTAATTTCGGCACTTTAATTTAGGTATCTGATGCTTTTATGTCACTTTTATTTAGGAATATAATGTCAAAACAAATCTATTCCTAATTTGAAGCAACCAATTTATACGTGATTTTGGGTACTCCACTAATTAAGGGAAATTTGTACTCCTGTAATTAAGGGGAATCAAAGTCTAATTAGGCCGAATTTCAAAAAGGTAAAATTTCAAAAAGGTAAAATGCAAATTAACAGCATTGTTACACGTATTTTTTAAGACTGATTTAATGCAATTTAAAAAAAGGTAAAACGTATTAGGCTGACACGTGGCAAGTAAAACGCAAGAATGAATGAGAGATCAAGGTTTGCTTTGGATTCATATGGTGATGACACGTGGCAAAAATCATTTTCTTTAATGTTATATATAGATTGGTGATGCGTATTTAGGAGATTGTTACTTGTGGCAGTTACTTTATTCTACTATTTTATTATTTTTATTTTTCTTTTTACCCCTATTAAGGGATAAATTGGGCGATACATTAAGTTTGGTGTCCCTCCCCTCTTCCCCTTACAGTATAGAGATAAATAATTAATAATTTAATTTTTAATAAACAATAATTAGAAAATTTTGTTAAAAAAGACCTTTTAGAACATTCCAGCTTTGACTTCATTAAAACACATCTCCTGTTGGTTGTTTCTTCATCTTTCACGCATACCCAACCCCAGTTAACATCCCGAAAACCTCTGATTGTTAGATAGTTCTGATTTCGTTACTCATGCTCACAATTGAAGAGGGCTTGATCAACCCCCATCAATGTTGAAGTTAGCGTTATGTTTTATTTTGGCTTTGTTGGGTTTATGGCTTCTTTCAGGATACCAGAGTAAAATAATGATGGGTGAAAAGTCGCCTTTTTTTTTTGGGAAAACACAATCTCATCAGTGATATAATAATGGTTTGATTTGTTGGGTTGTTCAATTTCCAAATTGTACAAGATCTTATTCTTAATCTATGCTTCTACACATGTGTATTGTTGGTAGATTTTTGCTTTGATGTTGCTAATGAAATCAAAGCAATTGATCACAGATGAGATTGTGAAATTTTAAAATAGACAAATCAAATCTCTAATTGAAAAAACATAACATCCAATTATACAAATGCATAAATTAAGTATAATAAACCTAAAAATTGAGTATATTATGCTGCTTACATTCAAATCCAAAGTAATCAGAAAAGAGTATATCAATAAGTCAAATTGTTTGAATAAATTAGGGGACTTTAATGGGAAAAGATCATATCAATAAGAACAGGGGGTGGGGAGTTGGGGGTTAAGGGCCTGTAGATTCGAGTAAGGAAAAATCAAGGGATGGGGGTCTGGAATTCGGGTAAGGAAGAATCAGGGGTGGAGGTCTGAATTTTTTTGTATAAATGGCGATGAAACAGGGGACGTTAATGGGGGTTGAGTCTGCGTAAAAGATGAAGAAACAGCAAACAAGGAATGGAGGGAATTTGTGGAAGAAAGAAGCATGTGCTAGGAGAGAGAGACTCACACACCTCTTTTAGAAGGGAGTGTATTTTTTTTTTCTAAGTAAGTAATTTCATTGCTTTCGAAACTGACATACACCATTCTAACTTAGGCAAAGAACCAACTAGGTTGAACCCTTACCAAAGGAAAGAATACCAATTGAAACCAAAGGTTACAACCCAATCACAAACTACTAAACCAAAGATAATCCTTCCTACTAACTTTCTTAGGCAAAACTAATTTAATTCTACTTTGTACATTACTTTTCATTAGGCTAGTACTAACACAAGGCCTAGGAACACATTGATGCCAATAGAATTAATTTCTACAATACCAAATGCTATAAACTGCTGCTGCAATTCCAGCTGCTAATACACTCTTCTTGAACTTAGAGTGTCTTGAACATCTAACCCATCTGATGAGAGCAGGCAGAGAAGAAGTTGAACAACTAATTCCAAGCCAAGATTTAAGCACCTGTAAACACATCAAACTATATTGACAGTTTAAAAATAAGTGTGAATGTTTCTCTGTCTCTGAAGAACAGATCAAATACAGATCTGATCTGCTAACTCCCACTCTAGATAAGTGCTCTGTGGTCTGTAGCCTCTCTTGCACTGCCAACCAAAACACAAACATGTGCTTAGGCACACTAAGCCTGTTCCACACAACAACATCCCACACAACATGGTCTCTATCACCTCTCATTTTCTAATAAACTGATTGAATAGAATACTTCTGAAGAGTACACAATTTAGATTTAGAAAAAAAAAACTCTTTCAACCTTTCTTTCACGTCACAAATAGTCTTCCAATACCAACTTGCACCAGTTTTAGGGGTTTAAGTCCACCAATTCTCTCCTTTGATATAAACAGAGTGAACCCATCTAATCCAAACATTATCTTGTTTGGAAGAGATAGCCCAAACATATTTGCCTAAACAGGCTAAATTCCGGCTAATCACCTCTCTAAAGCCTAAACCATCACAGGCTTTTCTCCAACACAGATTTTCCCAAGCAATAGCTCCATGTTTAGAAGAACTAGCTTGTCCACTGCATAGGAAGGCTCTGCAGATTTTCATCACTTCCTGAAGTACACTCTTTGGAATAATGAATACTTGAGCCAAATATCTGTGCAGACTCATTAAAACAGAATTAATGAGAAGAGTTTTTTCACTGTATGATAGATTCCTACTGCTCCAAACTCTTATTCTTGCAGTCATTTTCTCAATTATGATTTCACACTGAGCTTTAGATACTCTTTTAGAACAAATGGGCACCCCATGTTCGTGCTTTTAAAACGACTGCAACCTACCATTACAGGTCTTTCACTTTATCTAAAAGGCAATTTACTCTGCAAAAAACCAGAAGCATCTACAGTTCTCTGAGCCTCTTGTGCAGGCATACCACAAGAATACACAGCTGACTTACTCACATTAGCTTTCAAACCTGAAGTATCAAAAAATAATTTGAAAGCTCTCAACATCAGATAGGCTGAAGGGAAGTCCCCTTTGCAACACAGAATAAGGTCATCCGCAAAACACATGTGAGTCAATTTCACCTCCTTACATCTAGGACGGAACTGAAATTGCCCCATCTCACTCTGTTAGCCAAAATCCTAGAAAGGTACTCCATACATATCACAAAGAGCAAAGGTGATATAGGGTCACCTTGCCTCAGCCCCCTAGCAGATTTAAAGTACCCTTCCATGTTTCTGTTAGTGCTCGTAACCGAGAAAACAAGATGATCACAATACCGATAACAACGAACAATGACAATCCTCTAGGCGTGTTTGGGAACACTTTCCCAAAAGCGATATTCCGACCCTATAATAAGCACGGGTTGCACGGAATTCACCTCCGAGATACAAAGAAGAACAACAAGAGTCACGCTCGTATGAATCTTGTCAAATGAGAACAAGTTTTGTGTGATTTTGTGTTTGATGATCAATATAGAATGAGAGAAACTTGAGAGTGCTTTGAGAGAATGATATTAATCTTATGAACATTCATCTGTGGTAATCACCACATATATGCACGTCAAACAAAGAAAAAATGGCCAATAACCTCCGCAAAACAGGAGCGTCCACAGGCAGGAGCTCGTCGCGACCAAGCAAAAAGCTCCGGTCGTGGGGGGCGACCTGGGTCGCGGGCCGCTATCCGCCCCTGCCCATCTCCTTTGTTCTTCGTTTGCTTCCCAACTTCAAGGCTTATGAAGTTACAATTATTTACTCTACCATAAACAATTAATCGTGCATTCTAACGTAACTTAAGCAACGACACCATAACCAAGTAATTTAAGTTCACGTTACATGAAATAATCAACCAAATACTCTAAATTATCCAACAATCCTCCCCCATTTAGAGTATTCTAAAAGATAATAAGCACTTAACATCAACAAAACCAACAACCTCATGCATCAATGAAAGTGTACTAAGACTTGAACTTCCACCTAGTATAATATACATTCCAAGTATCCGTATCCGAAAGGTGTTGCAAGCAATTGAACCAATCTCAATACATAGTGGAAAATTTGAAGATACCATACACAAAAGATTAACTACTTGAACTCATTAAACTTGACACTTAAAGCCATGTGTCCGTATCATTCATAAGTGTATCATAGCTACGCCCTTATAGCTACTTGAAGCAGCTAAACTTCACACTTACATAGGTAGAACTCTTAAATAAACATGCCACTATGACAAGGCATAACAAGAGAACTATTAAGATCCACAACCTCTTTACAACATCATAGTCAACCAAGAACAATACTTAAGGATACTCCCTCCGTCCCATATTACTTGATACACCTTCCATATTCGTTCATCCCATATTACTTAATACACTTCTAAAAGTAGTATGGTCCTACACTAAAAATATATATTTCTATTATGGGATGGGTTCACATTTGTCCTATTGTATTCTCTCTCTATAGCTTTTTATTTTACTTTTGCAATACACCAATGGCCCACATTGTACTTTATGGACTTAAATAATACCAACAACTAAATACTCACAATAAAATAAACAAGTCAAATAACACTCCTAAAACTCTGTGCCGGTCAAACTGTATCAAGTAATATGGGACGAAGGGAGTACTTACAAATGTTATTCAATCATCAAATTGAAGGAATTAATCTTATTGAACTTAAGACCCAACGTCTTATTGGGCGTTAAGTTAAGATTCCCTTACTCATGATTAACAAGGGGCTCCAATCCTATACCGATTGCCATCCTCTTCACCGTATCTCTAGCCAATGCCTTAGTGAAACAAGCCGCTAGATTATACGTAGTCCACACATAGTCAACAGTGATAACACTATCCTTGGTAAGTCCTTGAATATAGGAATGTCGCACACCAATGTGCCTTGACTAACCATTATATTGACTATATGCCCTTGCCAAAGCTGCATCATTATCACAATGTATCTCTATGGGCGATATCGATTTTGGCAACAAAGGAATCTCAATCATGAGATTCTTTAACCACTCTGCCTCTTTACTAGACGAGGACAAAGCAATGAACTCGGAAGTCATGGAGAAGTCCGCAATCCAAGTTTGATTCTTAGAAGCCCAAGAGATAGCACCTCCCCCAATTAGAAAAAACGAATCCACTTGTGGAAGAGTGATCTTCTATATTAGAGATCCAACTTGCATCTGAATAACCTTCTAAAACCGAAGGATATCCACTTTAGGATAAACCATAATCTTTGGTTTTCCCCAAATACCTTAAGACACGACGAATAGCATGCCAATGCTTCATACTAGGGTTACTAGTATACCTACTAAGCTTGCCTACCGCAAATGCGATATCCGGCCTAGTACTCGTCATAGCATACATCAAACAACCTATGACCCGTGCATACTCAAGTTGAGATACCGCACTTGTAACATCTCCGATATTTTAAATTTCTAGATTATGCTTAATTTAATGAATATTAGACAGTAGCGGAAATACTGTCCATCGGAGTATTACTTTCTAACCACAATAAAAGGTTGTCTAATCATCATAAATAGAGATTGATTCTCCAAGTATTATCCATTATGAGGTTATGAGCCTATTACAACTCAAGTCATCAAAATGACGAAATTCTTAGTAAAGAATGATAACAAAATATCATAATTCCTATCTCTCACTCTATCTCGTTAACCACCCGCATCAATAGCTTTCTTCACCTGCGAAATACATATAAGGGGTCCACAATCAGTGGGGAGCAACTAGCAGTCCTCCCAGGTTAACCAAGATCAAATAAGCTAGTTACAGAAATTAACATCGACTATAGAAATCACAAACCATAATAAACATTCACAACATCGTTAATAATTGTAGTTTCTCCTTAAAACAATAATATACTGAAAATAACCATTTGTATCAAAAATAGACTCAAGTTCCAAATCCAATTACCATTCCCAAATAATAACTCAACACAACATCACAACAACCAACGTTAAGGGGAGAAATGAACGTGAGTGGATAAATGTACACCCAGCTCAGCGTACAACTACCCACGGTTCCTACATGATAGAAGTATTAGGACATGCACACCCTGCTCAGCATACGGTATCCTATGTCTAAGAAATGGCCATAACTCCCAGTGCTAGTTTCAACGCACCCAGCTCAGTGCGCCGTACCCTGCTCAGTACAACCTAACACTGGACGACAACTAATATCAAAGCGGACTTACGTGCCCAGCTCAGCACGCAAGTTAACTCTATGTACCCTGCTCAGTACAAGAGCGACAGTTCATACCAAGGGACCCAGCTCAGCCCCATAGGATTTCTCTTCCTCGATAAAACAAACTGATGTACCTAGCTCAGTACAAAGGTAATGACTCAACAAAATATCATTTTAAAATATCTCTATGTACCCAGCTCAGTACAAAGGAGAAATCATCTCAACAATAGCATCAATATAAATCAACTGTAATAGTAAATATGAGATTTCAAATAAATTTTTATTTAAAATCCAAAATATACAAATCCTGTATTATTGGTATAAGTGGAACAAATTCAACTTAATATCAACTTAACAACATTTGATTTGAAAATACACAATTTGCATATTTCATTAGATCCAAAATACACAAACCTTGTATCATTGGCATAAAGTGGAACGAATCCAACTTGATATCAACTCTACAATATTTGGTTTGAAAATATATAATTTGAATCATATATTAAACCCCAAAATACAAAAATCTTGCATTATTGGCATAAGCGGAACCAATCCAACTTAATATCAACTCAACAATATTTGGTTTGAAAAAATATATATATATCTTGAACCATATAAATCCTAAAATACACAAATATTATATTATGAGCATAAGTGGAACCAATCCAACTTAATATTAACTCAGCAATATTTGGTTTGAAAATATATATATTAAATCTTAAAATACACAAATATTGTATTATTGGTATAAGTGGAACAAATCCAACTTAATGTCAACTCAACAACATTTGGTTTCAAAATATATAATTTATCAAAGTGACATGAAATTCATAATAAAATGTACATGAATTTATTTACAAATTATCAACTTATATAATTTAATTTGATGAAATTCGAAAAGAATAATCTTCAATAAAATAAATTTATAAAATTAATTTAACCTTAAAGAACTTTTAAAATTAGTCTTAAAGTTTCTGCAATTTTATGAAAAACACAAAGTGTTTTCGGCAATTTGGTTTTTATTAAACAATAATTTTGATTTTTAAACCATTTAATCCAATCATAATAATCTAAATAATTTTAAATCAATTAAGGCACGAAATACATAGTATTTATCTAAATATTATAAATTTTTATTGGTTAAAAGGACAATTTAAAATTTATAATTTTTCGAATGAAACAATCTACTAACCGATAAATAATTCAACGTATTTACACAACAAGTCAAGTGAATTAATCAAGATCATAATATAAATAATTTAAATAATATATATCAGTAATTTAAAAAAATTTCGTGCACATAGAAAAATTTCATAAATTATATCTAATTTTCAACACTAAAATACTTTCGGTAATAATTACACAATTAACAAATTAATTACTATAATTCAAATAAAATCACACCAACCATTTTTCAACAAGAAAGTACATATATCCATTCCAAAATAAGCATCTATTCGACATAGATACATATATAATCAATAAATATAATTTCTACACTCAAATATATAATTACTAATTAATTCATAATAAATCCGAATATTCATATATAATTCTCATAAATTCACATAATTCATATCAAGTAATAGTATAACTATTTATACTATAATATATATAATTTACTCTAATTAACTTACTAATCAAAATTAAACTAGGATTAAAGTTACCTTAATTTCGGTGAAAAATAGAGTAGAGATAAAGAGAGACTAGGAGCTAAGATCCTTCCTCTTCAACAAGCTCTAACTCAAGTGTATCACCTCCTAAAAGTATTCAATGGAGATTTAGGCGTTAGAAATTGGAGTAAAAATTAATAGAATAAATTAGAAAATTAATTATAAATAACTTAAAAATGCTATAATTAATTTTCTAAAGCTAAAAAATTGCTCAAAATTTGTATGGATCACGAAAATAGCTAGAGGAAGTAGGGGAGAAGCTCACTCTTCAGTATTGGATGAATTGAGCTTGAGTAAAAATTGTCTGGTCTAAAGTTTTCAATAAATAGGTAAAAAGAATGCCAAGAAAGTCAAGGTAGTTGGAGGATGGATTAATTAGGTTGGCAAGCGGGTGATAATGCTAGGAAATTTTCCACAAGACCAGAATTAGTTACCCATAAATTTTCATGACTTTTGGTCAACATTTACATTTTCTTAAAGATTAAAACCTTAAAGTTAGTCAAATAGTCAAATAAGCTTATAAATACTTTAGAAAATCCGAAAATGAGTTCCTACTATAATAAACTGATTTCAATAAATTTGAAATGAGTTTTAAAATGTATCAATTAATTAATTAAATTTATTTTTATAGATTTCGTAATTTTTCTCAAAAACCGATTTCAAATTCATATAAAATCTGAACTTTGAAAATATATTTCACAAAAATTATTTAAAACATGGAAAATAAATCCAACAGTATTATGAAATTAAATTATAAATTTTATAAATTTTCAAATCAAGGTGAAATTTTTATCGGTTAAAACAGTGAAACGTTAACGAAATTATTTAAACGCTAAAAATTAAACGCGATGAATTCGGAGTGAATTTTTGAGGTGTTACAGCACTACCATCATTTGACATTAATTTCTCACTTGGATCCATAGGAGTTGACACAAAAGAGCAATCACTAATTATTCACTAACATTGAACATCTTAAGTACTTTTTCAATGTAGTGTGTTTGAGATAAAATTAATTTTCCATTGCTTCTTTTAATTCTTATGCCTAGAATGACATCCGCTTCTCCTAAGTATTTCATGGAGAACATTGATGATAGGAAAGCCTTTGCCCACTCAACTTGTGACAAATCAGTCCCAAAAATCAACATGTCATCTACATATAGACAAATCATAATACCATGACCTAAGTCATCAAATTTGCTATATACGCACTTGTCCGAAATATTCAACTTAAATCCGTTAGACAACACAACCTCATCAAATTTTTGATGCCGTTGCTTGGGTGCTTGCTTAAGCCCATACAAAGATCTAACGAGTTTGCAAACCTTACCTTCTTGACCTTTCACAACAAACCGTTCGGGTTGTCTCATGTAAACCTCCTTATCTAACTCTCCATTTAAGAACGTTGTCTTAACATCCATTTGATGGATCACAAGATTGTGTATAGCCGCAAGAGAAATCAACAACCTTATAGTAGAGTAACTAGCGATGGGTGCATATGTATCGAAATAATCGATACCCGACTTTTGGGAAAAGCCTTGAGCCACTAACCGGGCTTTGAACTTGTCAATAGTTCCATCGATTTTCATTTTCTTCTTGAAAATCCATTTACACCCAATAGGTTTACACTTGGGAGGCAAATCCGCTAAAACCCATGTGTTATTCCCCATGATGGAATCCATCTCATCATCAATAGCTTCCTTCCAAAAAGGAGCATCTTGAGATCTCATGGCCTCATCATAAGTCAAAGGATCACCTTCCACATTAAACACATATGGAAATTTAGTTAATATAGAACTTCTAAATCCTTCAACTAAATATACATGAAAATCCGGGTCAAAGGCCCTTTTACTTCTCCTAGGTTGTGATGAAGTCGATGCTACATTCTAATATCACGTATTTATATAGTCTTTTCTCCCTTATTTACAAGCTAATTTGTGCGTCATTGGAGCTCTTGGGAGCTATTTTGTGCTAACTATCGTATATAGTTGTGGTTTTGTGTTTGAGTGTTGAATTGCAGGTTTTAGGGAGTTTTCTCCCTATTCCCGAGCCATTTGGAAGCAACCACGGCTTCACGAGATGTTACGGGGCATGTAGGATGGCTCACGAGCTTTATGGATAGTTCAGGAGGTCCCAAGACCCCTAAACGTGAAGATTAGAGAGCCAAAGAGTCAAAAAGGAGGTTTCCGTACTCTGATCGGGCAAAAATGGCCCGATCGGGCGAAGTATTTATGATCGGGTACAGAAGTCGCGGACCCGATCCGGCAAGCTGTGCCCGATCAGATCGGGCGAGAAGACATGCACCAGACCCGATCGGGCATCATCTGCCCGACCCGATTGGGCTGGGTGCTCGTAGCTATTGTTTTGTTGCTGCTTGCGTGAAGGATGTATTGGCCCAAAAATGCAGCAGGCACGATCGGGTGGCTGCCCAAGGCCCGATCGGGTGGGCCGCAATTTCACCCCCAGCCTGCTGCACTGCTGCGCTGACCACGAGAAACACAAGGGGCCTCATTGGTATTTGACTAGAACGGGTAATGTGCTCGGGCCCGATCGGGTCTGGCACTATTCACGTGGATTTCGACTTTTGTTTCCCATTTTTAATTAGACTTGAGGGGGTATTATAAATACCTTTTTCCTCATTATTTAGAGACATTTTTTATTCATCCTTTTACTGCTTTAGACTCTAGTTTATTCTTCATTGTTCGTAGCTTAGTTTAAACACTTAGACTAGTTTAAAGGTGATTGAACCTCGAATTCGATATCAATAAAAGTTCTTGCTTTCTGTCAATTGGTACATTCTCTACTCTAATCTCTTTTATTATTCTTAATTGCTTAGCTTAATTATTTATTCATTCATGATGCAATTATTAGGGTTTCATATTAGATTTATTATTGTTGATTTAATTATGAGTGAGTAGTTTAATTTCTAGGGATTTAGAGAGGGAAGCCATGTTTATACCATGATTATTTGAATTGCTATTAGTTTCTAGGGTTTGATGAGATAGGTTATGGTGTGATTTGTTCTTATTGAGTAATTAACGTTATTGCGCAGTTTCTTTGATTACTTGAGGTTAATAATCGTTTGCACAGATCCGTCTTACTTTTAGAGGCCTAGTACACACCAGTAATTCTGATTATGTTTGTGAACATCCTGCATATGTTGAATTATGGACGTTGAGACTTAACCATAGCTTGACACGTGTTCTAATCTATCGATTCTCGACCTAGGTTCTGATAGTTGTTTGATCCTTTGATTGGTATAAGCATGGTGGAACGAACTAATTCCCTAGACCTTTAATTAATAGTTAAATTCCGATCTTTATATTGCTTTCTAGTAGTTAATTATTAGTTCAGCTGAATTCTATCTGATTTTTGTCTGAAGTAGCTGTTTGGCTAAATATTAACTTAGAACTCCGTCTCTCTGTGGATTCGACCCTACTTCCCTTGACTACCATTGTTAGAAGACTTAGGTTTATCTTTGATTAGGTGATACGACTTTAGCCTGTCAAATTTTGGCGCCGTTGCCGGGGAGACAGCTAGTTTTCTAAGTTTTTATTTGATTATTTGGTCTACTTCTCTGTGCCTCGTTGGAACTTCATTGTTCCAATTGAGGTACGTTTTACTGCTTCTTTTTGTTTCTTTTGTATGCCCAGGTCTCAAAGAAACGGTTCCCCCATTCCAGCGGATCCTGATCTTACTAGGACAATCAGGCGGATCCGAAAGAAAAATCAGAAAAAAAGGCAGCCTGTTCAGCTGAACACCTCTGGAACAGACACCTTGAGTTCAGTCATGTCAAAGTCACTGAAGTCATATGGGGTGCCCAACCCAGATGGTCTCTCCACTGGACCTACTATGCCCACCATTGCCGCGGCAAATTTTGAGATTAAGCCTGGACTCATCAGCATGGTCCAGCAAAATCAGTTTGGTGGGCATCCTACTGAAGACCCGGCAAATCATCTGCAGCGGTTTCAACAGCATTGTCGAATCGTCAAACATGCCGGGGTCACTCCAGATCAGCTCAAAGTCATGTTGTTCGAGTTTTCACTGAGAGATAGAGCCCAGAAGTGGTTGAACGATGTGAAGGAAACTGAATGGAGTGAGATTTCTGCTGCGTTTCTAAGAGAGTATTATCCACCTACAAAAACAGCAGAAATCAGAAATAAACTGGCCACGTTTTCCCAAGAGCCTGATGAAACATTACGGGAAGCGTGGGCTAGGTTTAGGGATTTACAGAGAGAGTGTCCACACCACAACATGGACAAATGGTTCTTGACGCAGACATTTTACAATGGTCTACAGCCTCAGACGAAGAGTATTGTTGATTCGTCTGCAGGAGGAGTTTTTCTGGATAAGGAAGTGGATGGGCTACGAGTTTCTATCAAACCTCGCAGCCAATGATCATTCCACTTCCCGAAGCCTCACGAGGAAGGTACTGGAGGTAGATACCATTGCATTATTGACTTCGCAGATGGCGAAACTGAGTCAACAGATTAACACCTTCAACTCCTCTTCCTCAGCAGCACCCCCTTTGAGTATCAATGCTATGTCTGCAGTAGCACCCATTACCTCATCTTACTGCGAGGTATGTGGTGTTCAGGGTCACTTTGGGCATGACTGTCAGTTCAGTCAACTTCAGATGGAGCAGCCAAACGCCTTTCAACAAAGGTCACAAACCTTCCCCCTCCACATAACTATACTAAACCCTCATACCATCAAACCCCACAAAATTTCCAAAGACCACCACCACAAAACTTCCATCACCACAATAATTTACAAACTCCACAAAATTTTCCCACCCCACCTCCACAAAACAATAACCCACAAGAGCCTAGCAATTCTGAACTGATGAAACTGATATTGTCTATACAAAAGGCAAATGAGGAAGCACGGAGGAACCAAGAGAAGCATATCAAACTTCTCGAGGCTCAAGTTGCTCAGTTGGCAGAAACTTATGCACAGGGGCAGCAGGGACAATTGCCAGGGCAACCCGTTCAGAGAGAACATGTGAATGCCATCACTCTTCGTAGTGGCATAGCTTATGATGCTCCTCCAGTGCCCGTTGATGAGGTTACCCCAACTGCAGGGAAGAAGAGGGTGGTAGAGGAAGGAAAAGGAAGAATTCGACGTCTGAAGTCGATTTGTCTGCAGAAGCTGAACAGACAGGGAAGAAAAAAGAGAAGGTTTCTGAAACGCCTTTTACACCAAGGCTACCTTTTCCTCACAGGATGCAACAATCAAAGGTCGATCAGCAGTTTGGTAAGTTTTTGGCTATGGTCAAGAACCTTGAGCTAACAATTCCATTCACAGATTTAATTACCCAAGTGCCTGTTTATGCCAAATTTCTGAAAGACATGATCACTAAGAAAAGAGACTTTGGTGGAGTAGAACGTATCGCTCTTACTGAAGAGTGTAGTGCCTTTATTCAAAATAAAACCCCACCAAAGTTAAAAGATCTTGGTAGTTTTTCTATACCCTGCCATCTTGGACCTATTTTATTGATAAGGCTTTGTGTGATTTAGGTGCTTCTGTTTCTGTTATGCCATTGTCTGTTTATAAGAAGCTGAACATGGGAGCACTTAAATGCTCACAAATCACTTTACAGATGGCGGATCGTTCTATAAAATACCCTCTAGGTGTTTTAGAGGACGTTCCTGTTAGGGTTGGGAAATTCTATATCCCTGTTGATTTTGTGGTGTTAGATATGGATGAGGATGCCCAGTTTCCTATTATCTTGGGTAGGCCATTTTTGTGTACTGCTGGAGCTGTAATTGATGTCAAGTTTGGGTCTTTAACTCTTAGTGTTGGTGATGATAAAGTGATGTTTAAACTAACCAATGCTGTTAAGGCACCTATGCTTGAACAATCTTGTTGCAGGGATTTTGGATGAAGTAGGTGTGGAGAAAGTTCCAACTACACCTAAGGTTGCCTCGCCGTCTGGAGGCATTACCAAGAACATTTGGAGAAGAAATATATTTGATGAGGGTGGCACTCATTGCCAAGCCCCTCCTATTTGAGAAATGGAGAATTATGGTCGTGCGGGACCTTTATAAACCAGCGATGTGCGAGAGGCAACTCGTATTTTTCTTTCCCCTTTTTTCCTTTTCTTTTTATTTTTCTTCCTTTTTGTGAGCGAGAGTGAGGGTACTAACATTGTTTTTCCTCTTAGCATAGTCCTTATCACCTTTTGGCATTGAGGACACTGCCAAGTTCAGCTTGGGGGAGGAGTTCTGTTTGTATTCTCTATCTCTTTTACTGCTTTCTAGGATAGATTTACTGCTTTCGAAAAATTCTAAAAAAATCAAAAAAATATGGTTCCCATGACTGGTTTAGTTGCCTCCCTGTGCCCCTTATTGTGCTCTATTTGAAAATGATTTGACTATGTTTTCTGGATAGCTGGGGGAGTTGTGATCTTGAGGCTATGATTTGATGTTTGATTGCTATGATTTCGAGCATTTTTGGATTATATTAGACCACTTTGTGCTGCATACCTGAATTGGTTAGACTGTGAGGTCTCTTTGTAGCCTATTGGATTTATATTATTATCCAGTCTATTCTTGTGTGTTAGTTCCTCTTTAGTGGATTGATCTTGACTTTGACTTCGTACTTGTCTGATATTCGATGACTTGTAGCATTAGCTGTGATAGAGGCGTTCTTTTGTTTTATTATTGAGCTTCAGAGTGAATTTTTGATATACTTTTATCCTCCTTAGCCCCGCTGCGCCTAAGGACTTGTTTCGTGTTACTTAAACCCCTATTATGAGCCCAAAGCCTTCACTTGATATTATTCCAAGCCTAGCTTGGGGGAGCTTTTGTATGGGTTGAGTTGAGATTGGTTTCTTGGTTTAGTTTGGTTGTTGAGGAATTTAAAAGTGTATTTGTTGTGGCTTGAGGGTGAGAAAAAGAAAAGAAAAAGCAATTCTAGAGTTGCGTGAATGAAGTTCAGAAAAATGAAAGAAAATGAAAAAGAATTCGAAGTTCTTTCATTCACGTACGTTCTTAAGGAAATATTTGCTTCATTGCTTGAAAATTGGGTTTGTTATGAGTTTTTCATTGATTTATGAGAGTTGGGTTATATTTCGTGGTTATATGGTGTTGATGGGAGATGTGTAGGCCATCTTAGGCCTTATTTGAATGATTTATGCTCCCCCTTTCTTGGTTTTTCCACCACATTACCCAAAAGTATCCCCTACCTCTTACCTAAGCCCCATTACAACCCTCTAAAGTCCTCTTGAGCTCGTGTCTGCAGTGTTCATTTGATTGATTTCGAGTCAGTTGGTCAAAGTTAAAGAGTATTTCTGCTAATTGAGTCGACTTGACTAGGATGAGCGTCATTGAACCTTCTTAAACACATGAGAGTGTGAGTGGGAAGGGTACTTATGGTCGGGTTGGTGAGTGTTCAGGCATATTCTTTGCCTGCCACAAAATAGAGAGGAGCGACACCCTTGTGAAAGCCTTTTCAGGACTTGTATGCCTTGTGGATGCTTGAATTTGATAATTTGCTTGGAGGATTGGTGATTGGATGGATTTGATTAGCCAAACTTGAATTTTGCCTGCTTGAACGATTCTTAATCTTGAAAATATTTTGAGCTTTGATTTGTTTTTATCTATGGGGTGAGGCAATCTATTCCATGTTCATGTTCTGTTTGCTTGAGGACAAGCAAAGGTTTAGCTTGGGGGAGTTTGATATCACGTATTTATATAGTCTTTTCTCCCTTATTTACAAGCTAATTTGTGCATCATTGGAGCTCTTGGGAGCTATTTTGTGCTAACTATCGTATATAGTTGTAGTTTTGTGTTTTAGTGTTGAATTGCAGGTTTTAGGGAGTTTTCTCCCTATTCCCGAGCCATTTGGAAGCAACCACGGCTTTACGAGATGTTACGGGGCATGTAGGATGGCTCACGAGCTTTATGGATAGTTCAGGAGGACCTAAGACCCTTAAACGTGAAGATTAGAGAGCCAAAGAGTCAAAAAGGAGGTTTCCTTACTCTGATCGGGCAAAAATGGCTCGATCGGGCGAAGTACTTATGATCGGGTACAGAACTCGCGGACCCGATCCGGCAAGTTGTGCCCGATCAGATCGGGCGACATGCACCAGACCCGATCGGGCATCATCTGCCCGACCCGATCGGGCTGGGTGCTCGTAGCTATTGTTTTGTTGCTGCTTGCGTGAAGGATGTATTGGCCCAAAAATGCACCAGGCACGATCGGGTGGCTGCCCAAGGCCCGATCGGGTGGGCCGCAATTTCACCCCCAGCCTGCTGCACTGCTGCGCTGACCACGAGAAACACAAGGGGCGTCATTGGTATTTGACCCGATCGGGTATTGTGCTCGGGCCCGATCGGGTCTGGCACTATTCACGCGGATTTCGACTTTTGTTTCCCATTTTTAATTAGACTTGAGGGGGGAATTATAAATACCTTTTTCCTCATTATTTAGAGACATCTTTTATTCATCCTTTTACTGCTTTAGACTCTAGTTTATTCTTCATTGTTCGTAGCTTAGTTTAAACACTTAGATTAGTTTAAAGGTGATTGAACCTCGGATTCGATTTCAATAAAAGTTCTTGCTGTCTGTCAATTGGTATTTTTCTCTACTTTAATCTCTTTTATTATTCTTAATTGCTTAGCTTAATTATTTATTCATTCATGATGCAATTATTAGGGTTTCATATTAGATTTATTATTGTTGATTTAATTATGAGTGAGTAGTTTAATTTCTAGGGATTTAGAGAGGGAAGCCATGTTTATACCATGATTATTTGAATTGCTATTAGTTTCTAGGGTTTGATGAGATAGGTTATGGTGTGATTTGTTCTTATTGAGTAATTAACGTTATTGCGCAGTTTCTTTGATTACTTGAGGTTAATAATCGTTTGCACAGATCCGTCTTACTTTTAGAGGCCTAGTACACACCAGTAATTTTGATTATGTTTGTGAACATGCTGCATATGTTGAATTATGGACGTTGAGACTTAACCATAGCTTGACACGTGTTCTAATCTATCGATTCTCGACCTAGGTTCTGATAGTTGTTTGATCCTTTGATTGGTATAAGCATGGTGGACCGAACTAATTCCCTAGACCTTTAATTCTTAGTTAAATTCCGATCTTTATATTGCTTTCTAGTAGTTAATTATTAGTTCAGCTGAATTCTATCTGATTTTTGTCTAAAGTAGCTGTTTGGCTAAATATTAACTTAGAACTCCGTCTCTCTGTGGATTCGACCCTACTTCCCTTGACTACCATTGTTAGAGGACTTAGGTTTATCTTTGATTAGGTGATACGACTTTAGCCTGTCACATTCTCATCTAGAGTTTGTTCATCTAATTCTTGATCATTTAAAGATCGATCAACTTCTTGAATAATGGTTCTTGGAGTTACATCCTTTGGTCTAGGAATTGATGATTATATATTTTCATCAAAGATTGCATCTCTTGACTCCACAATGGTGTGAATTGACCAAATGTCATTTTGTTCTATAGCATAGAACCTATAGGCCTTGCTATGAATAGCATACCCTATAAAGATGCATTCAACTCCCCTTTCACCTAACTTTTAACGTTTAGGTTCCGGCACTTTTACAATTGCCCTACAACCCCAAACTCTAAGGTAAATTAGATTTGGTTTTCTTTTGTACCATAATTCATAGGGTGTAACTTTGTTCTTTTTCATAGGAACGCGGTTTAAAAAATAACAAGCTATTAAAACCGGTTCACCCCAAAATCCATCACTCAAACCCGAATAGGATAACATAGAATTTACCATTTCTTGTAAAGTTCTAATTTACCATTTTTTTGTGGTGTATAAGACGCGTTTCTTTCATGTATGATTCCTAATGATTGGAAATAAGTAGGATCATGGTATTCACCACCCCTATCGGTTCTAAACCGTTTTATTTTGTCATTTAGTTGCAATTCAACTTCGTTTTTATAGATCTTAAACTTATCTAGAGCTTCATCTTTAGTGAATAGAAGATAAACATAATAATACCTAGAATAATCATCTATAAATGTTATGATACACTTCTTATTACCTAAACAAGGAGTGCTATGGAAATCACATAGGTCACTATTGACACGGTCGTTGCACGTGCCAAATTAATATACCTAACTTAGCCTAGTTTAGGGCAAGAAAGGGTCGATTCCACAAGGAAGCAAGGATTAGCAAGGTTTGAAAGGAATTAAGCGAGCTAAGCCTATTTTTAGTGATTTTTCAGATTAAATGATCAACTAAGAAAACAAGAACTAATTAGTTAACAATTTAAGTAAATGATTTGAGTTTAACAATAAAGGGAAGAAACTAGGGATAGGGGAATCACTAGTTAACCAATTGCTAACCTATTCGTCAAGCCAAGGGGGTTCATTAGGATCAACTAGGGGACTAAGGTCACTCATATGTTTCCTAATTACTCTTTCGAGCTAATTAGGAGGACTTAATCAACCAATTTTACCTATTCTCATGGTAAAATCAATCGATCAAGTATTTCCACAACTCGTAGCGATTCGATTAAGGTCCTAGGAAGCCTAACACCTATTCTCATGGTGAAGTCAACCTATTGACTAACCTAAGGTCCATCAAAAGCTTCATCTCTCAATCCTTCACTTTTGATCCCCTAATCTAATTCAATTGATGATCAAACAATTAAACAACCAATTTTATAGGTTAGTCAACCCAATTTCACCTAAATCTAACCCCCTAGCTTGACTTTTGAGGTCAACTCTTGATCAACCTAGTTCATCCCCTTCCCCTAGCTAAGGAATTACTCTAAAGCCATTAAAGAAGCAAAATAAAAAGCTTGAGCTATCAATAGAAGATCAACAATGGTGGAAAACATTATAAATAAGCTAAACATCAACTAACCAACACTAATCAAGGCTAAAACAAAATAAAGCAAGTAAATAAGCAAATAAAGCAAAGAGATAGAAGAAATACTCTAAATAAATGAACATCAAATGAAAAACTCCATAGAAATACCTTCAAAAAGCTTCAAATGAATTTCAAGATCTACTTTATCTCTCTAAAAACTACTTCTCTCTCTAAAGTTTCTCTCTCTAATTAAGCTAATAAAGATTCTGAAATTAAAAAGATCTTTTTATACCCCAAAGTACTAAGGGCAAAACCATAAAACACAAAGATCGAAACCGCCTAAAAAAACCGATACAAAACCGAATTCGACCGATACAAAACCGAAACCGACCGATACAAAACCGAAACCGAAATACCAAAATCTGGGCATGGAGCGCCCGCTCCCTGAACGCTCCCGGGTCGCTCCAAGTTCCTGCTTACTTGTGTTCACTTCTTGACCCATGGAGCGCCCGCTCCCTCTCCTATGGAGCGCCCGCTCCCTCTCCTATGGAGCGCCCGCTCCCCTGTTTGGAGCCTCTTTCTTGCTTGTATATCTTCAAAACACTCCAAGCAAACATTAGATGGGGGAGGGAGTATGCATATGCAAATGCAATAACCTATATGCACCCTAACTATATGCAAATGAGCTAAACTAAATGCTAAACATGAGATTACAAGAAATGATGAAAAAGGGAAAGAAAAGGAAACTAAATGGCCTAAAATGCATCTAAATGCCCTAAAACTACATGCAAATAAGTGAACCTAAAGTCCACTTATCAAATTCCCCCAAGCTTGCCAATTGCTTGTCCTTAAGCAATTAACAATCTCAAGGAAACCTATGCAATAATAAAAACTAAGAAAGTCATCACGAAATCAAGGTCCTCGTCCTAATAGAGGTGTCAAGGAAATCGGAGAACTCGACCAACTTTCAAAGCTTATAGCCGTCTTTCCTTATCCACAAGTTAGGGGTCAAAGGAGTGGTCTAAGCTAGTTTGCAAAGAAAATGATCGTCCTAGAGGTCCCTCAACTATCACACAAGCCCTCATTGATCGTAAGTGAAACCTTTCCCTACAAAATGGAAAAACTCGCTCAACCTAGTACCAATCATGCCCCCACAAGCTCACAAGATCCCCCAAGCTAGCATATTTATTTACTTGTTAACTTCTTTTTTTGATTGCAAGGGCCCTAGACTACCTTCTCACGCGGTCTACCTCTCACTCGATAGTCATGTTTTTGAGGCACGGTACCGAGCACTCGGTATGAGACGCGATAAGAGGGTAAGGTAGCTCATACCAAAGGCATTGGAGCATCTCTAGGGGCCAAAGCATGATTTTTTATAACTATAGGCTACTAGCCTTGTGGGCTCTTATGCACCACTTATTTGATCCAATAGGCCAAAAGGGCTCTTTTTCTTTTCAATTTTTTTTCAATTTTTTTTGTTTTGGTTTAGTTTCCTCTCTTTTTTAAGGCTACTAGCCTTCCACTTTATTGAGCTAGAAGGGTTCTCAAGGTCGCTAAAGGGCTTATCCAAGGTCAAAGGAGAGAGTAAATACTTTTTATAGGGAAATAGTGACACTAATTCACGCTAAAGGCGAGCCTCGGACAATCGAGGGGTCTATTCGTAACAAGACCTAGGCATCCAAGCTTAAAGCACCCCTAATACTCCTAACGAGCACATAAGGCATTCAAGCTACTACACCTCTACTCAAAAGCCAAGTTTCAAACCTCTAACCTCTAAAATTGTCATATAGAGTCATTCCTTGACTAAGTGATGCAAAATCTTTTTTTCTATTTTTGTTTTTTTTATCTTATTACCCTTTATGCAACCTAAATGCAATCTAAATGCAACCTAAAAGGAAAATAAACAAACTAAAATGCCCTCTCCCCCAAGCTTAAATGAAGTGTTGCCCTCAATGCTTCAAACAAGTCAAAAAGGCAAGGGGAATGGGGGGGAGTGAAGGAAATGAAAGGAAAATAGAAAGAAAAAAAACTATTTACAAAGAGGAATTGAGGTGTCTATAAATAACATCTCAACGATCGCAATGACTTGTCATATGCAACCGCACACAATTCTGAAAACACCAAATAGGCAATAGCAAGAAGCCAAGCATGCATAAAGTAATACATTACTATATGCCTAAATGGGGAGAAAAGAAAAAAGGTGGGGGAAGGAGAACAAAAATCAAGAAAATAAGAAGAATCAAATCCAAAATAAAAAGAAGAAAAAGATAATGAAGAAAAACTATCACTACTATACACCTTTGCTCTCATGGAGTCAACAAGAACATCCGGAGGGTCAATAGAGATGGGAGACTCCTTGAGTGGTTGTGATTTGGGAACAAAAGGAAAAGAAATAGGGAAAGAAGGAATGAGATCAAGCCTCCACGAAAAAGGGATGTGAGGGGGTCTAATAGGAACAACTTCCACACTTAAAACCTCACTCACATCACATAATCTCTCCGCATTGACTCTTTCACATGCTCCCTCAACCTCATATTTCTCTCCTTGTTCATCATTGACATTTCCAACCACAATCAAAGGCTCTTCTCTCACAAAGGAATCATGGTCATTTGATGATTGAGGTGGGATGGAAGAAAAGTGAAAATTGGAGTCAATAAGGGAAGGAGGGGTAAAAAGGGAATCAAGGAATTCACAAATGTCTTCACAATCCTCACCTTCCTCCTCATGAATTGGATTAAACCAAATTAGGTTTGACTCATCCTCATCATCACTACTCCAAAATCCATGAACATAAGGCACATGAGTCTCCCTAGATGCATTTTCGTTCTCTTCATAGGAAGAATGATATCACGTATTTATATAGAATTTTCTCCCTTATTTACAAGCTAATTTGTGCGTCATTGGAGCTATTGGGAGCTATTTTGTGCTAACTATCGTATATAGTTGTGGTTTTGTGTTTTAGTGTTGAATTACAGGTTTTAGGGAGTTTTCTCCTTATTCCCGAGCCATTAGGAAGCAACCACGACTTTACGAAATGTTACGGGGCACGTAGGATGGCTCACGAGTTTTATGGGTAGTTTAGGAGGTCCCAAGACCCCTAAACGTGAAGTTTAGAGAGCCAAAGAGTCAAAAAGGAGATTTTTGTACTCTGATCGAGCAAAAATGGCCCGATCGGGCGAAGGAATTATGATCGGGTATAGAAGTTGCGGACCTGATCGGGCGAACGTTGCCCGACCCGATCGGGCGAGGAGCCATGTCTACCCAATCGGGCACCCGCTGCCCGACCCGATCGGATCCCCTCAATTTGTGTTGCTGCTGATTGTACGCACCAAAAAGACGTTGCTGGGCCATTTGCTGAGGACCCGATCCAGCACCCGATCGGGTCCTGGATCGGGTTGGCCATATTTCACCAGAGTTGCTGCTGGGCTGCTATGCTGACCAAGAAACGGAATTGGGTTGTTTTGTGTGTGGGCCCCATCGGGTGGTATTTGGCCCGATCGGATCCTGTGCCATATTTCGCGAATTTCGTCTTTTTAATTCCGTTTTTAGCTATACTAGAGGGGTATTATAAATACCTTTTCCTCATTATTTTAGAGACATCTTTCATTCTAGTTTCACTCTAGTTTATTTCTCATTGTTCTTAGTTTAATTTAAACACTTTAGATTAGATTAAAGGTGATCAAACCTATTCGATTTCAATAAAAGTTCCTGCTTTCTGTCAATTGGTATTCTTCTTTACCCTAATCTCTTTTATTATTCTTAATTGCTTAGTTTAAGTATTTAATTATTCATGATGCAATTATTAGGGTTTCCAATTAGTTTTGTTGTTGTCAATTCGATTATGAGTGAGTAGTTCTCTTTCTAGGGTGTTAGATAGGAAAGCCATGTTTATACCATGATTGTGATTTAGATTTCTATCAATTTCTAGGGCTTGATTAGGGTGATTGTGATGTGGTTTGTTCTTAATTAGTGATTAATGCCAGTGTACAATTTCATTGATTGCTTGTGGTTAATAGTTGTTCGCACAGATCCGTCTTACGACTAGAGGCCTAGGACACGTCAGTAGTTCCGATTACGTTAGTGAACATGCGGCGTATCTTGAACTATGAGCGTTGAGTCTTAACCATAGCTCAACACATGCTCTAATCCCCCGACTCTTGACTTAGGTTTTGCTAGTAGTTGACCCTATTTGATTGGTATAAGCATGGTGGACCGACCTAATACCCTAGGCTTTTATTCCATAGTTAAATCATCGGTTTAGTTCGTCTTCCTTAGTTAAATCATTAGTTCAGTTAATTCTTCCCTGATTTCTTCTGAAGTAGCTGATTGGTTGAATATTCATTTAGAAACTCTGTCTCCCTGTGGATTCGACCCTGCTTCCATTGACTACCATAGTTAGAGGACTGTAGGTTTATTTTTGATTAGGTGACACGACTAAAACCTATCAAAGAATCACCATCATTCTCAATCAAAGACATAGATTCGTAGAATCATTTTCACCCTCTTTTTCCTTTTCATCTCTATTGGACTCTTCACGCTCATCCTCACATCCTTGAGACCGCTCTAGGGCATCTTCCTTCCACCTAGATTCAAGAGTCACGTCTACTCACCAACTTCTTGATTTGATCAAATAAATCACAATATTGCTCTCCTCCTTTCTCATAATACTTGAGCTCCTCAAAACTATCCTCAATAAGATTATCATATTCCACAAGCATTTGAGGTATAAAATCATGCAATTTTGGGCTAGAAACAAGTAGAGAAGAGCATTGGTTATCAACAAGGGGAGAAGCGTTATTGTAAGTCCCAACATTAAGCACATGACAATACATATCATCACAACTAGAAGAAGGAGGGGGAGTATCATGACTTGGCATATGAGAAATTGAATTGCTAGCAAAAGAGATTTCATTGTGATTAATGCAATCATTAAATAAATAAGAATCATAATTCATAGAATGCATTTTATCACAACTAGGAGAAAGAGGTGGAGGCATACCTTGGTCCGGTTGAACTAACCTAAGATTCGTGCCCATGTCCCACTCATACGTTTCTTGAGCTAGCCAATTGTAATAATCCCACGCTTCATTCAAGGAAAGAGCTTGAAATTCTCCATGATGCATATCCTCAACCACGCATCGAGTGAAATCATTCAAACCGGCATAGATTACTTCACAAACCTCCCATAGCTCACAACTATAGTTGATTGGAAGAGAATCCTCCACCCTAGTGTAATACCTCCAAAATGACTTGTTCTCGAATTGCGGAATCGAGAAACTTGTCATTCTTGAAAATGTTCCCCAAGATGTAATTGCTTACAAAACCATAGCTAAGTGAAGGGTTAGCAATAACAAGAATTTCATCATTAGAGGGGGAGGGAAAAAGAAAAGGAGAAAAGAAGAATAAGGGGTGACTTAGACTCGAAATTCGACATCAAAATCAATGTAATCCATTGCTTCCCCGGCAACGGCGCCAAATTTTGACACGGTCGTTGCACGTGCCAAATTAATATACCTAACTTAGCCTAGTTTAGGGCAAGAAAGGGTCGATTCCACAAGGAAGCAAGGATTAGCAAGGTTTGAAAGGAATTAAGCGAGCTAAGCCTATTTTTAGTGATTTTTGAGATTAAATGATCAACTAAGAAAACAAGAACTAATTAGCTAACAATTTAAGTAAATGATTTGAGTTTAACAATAAAAGGAAGAAACTAGGGATAGGGGAATCACTAGTTAACCAATTGCTAACTTATTCGTCAAGCCTAGGGGATTCATTAGGATCAACTAAGGGACTAAGGTCACTCATATGTTTCCTAATTACTCTCTCGAGCTAATTAGGAGGACTTAATCAACCAATTTTACCTATTCTCATGGTAAAATCAATCGATCAAGTATTTCCACAACTCGTAGCGATTCGATTAAGGTCCTAGGAAGCCTAACACCTATTCTCATGGTGAAGTCAACCTATTGACTAGCCTAAGGTCCATCAAAAGCTTCATCTCTCAATCCTTCACTTTTGATCTCCTAATCTAATTCAATTGATGATCAAACAATTAAACAACCAATTTTATAGGTTTGTCAACCCAATTTCACCTAAATCTAACCCCCTAGCTTGACTTTTGAGGTCAACTCTTGATCAACCTAGTTCATCCCCTTCCCCTAGCTAAGGAATTACTCTAAAGCCATTAAAGAAGCAAAATAAAAAGCTTGAGCTATCAATAGAAGATCAACAATGGTGGAAAACATTATAAATGAGCTAAACATCAACTAACCAACACTAATCAAGGCTAAAACAAAATAAAGCAAGTAAATAAGCAAATAAAGCAAAGAGATAGAAGAAATACTCTAGATAAATGAACATCAAATGAAAAACTCCATAGAAATACCTTCAAAAAGCTTCAAATGGATTTCAAGATCTACTTTATCTCTCTAAAAACTACTTCTCTCTCTAAAATTTCTCTCTCTAATTAAGCTAATAATGATTCTGAAATTAAAAAGATCTTTTTATACCCCAAAGTACTAAGGGCAAAACCATGAAACACAAAACCGAAACCGTCTAAAAAAACCGATACAAAACCGAATTCGACCGATACAAAACCGAAATCGACCGATACAAAACCGAAACCAAAATACCAAAATCTGGGCATGGAGTGCCCGCTCCTTGTAATATGGAGCGCCCGCTCCCTGAACGCTCCCGGTCGCTCCAAGTTCCTGCTTCCTTGTGTTCACTTCATGACCCATGGAGCACCCGCTCCCCTCTCCTATGGAGCGCCCGCTCCCATGTTTGGAGCCTCTTTCTTGCTTGTATATCTTCAAAACACTCTAAGCAAACATTAGATGGGGGAGGGGGTATGCATATGCAAATGCAATAACCTATATGCACCCTAACTATATGCAAATGAACTAAACTAAATGCTAAACATGAGATTACAAGAAATGATGAAAAAGGGAAAGAAAAGGAAACTAAATGGCCTAAAATGCAACTAAATGCCCTAAAACTACATGCAAATAAGTGAACCTAAAGTCCACTTATCAACTATGCACCAAATAAAGCAAACTAGTATCTCTTTCAACATTATTAAGGAAAGAATTTCTGGTTATTTGTAAGCATGCATGTTCTACACTTCTCTATGCTTGGATCAAAACTAGGAATCAAATCATCCTTTGACATAGAATGTAAATTTCTATAATTAACATGACCAAGCCGATAATGCCAAAGAGAAGAATTATCATTAACAACGCAAACATTGTTTAACAAAGTATTCGAAATACTTAACTTGAACATACCATTACATAAATAACCCAAACCAACAAATGTACCTCCTTTAGATAAAATAAACTTATCCGACTCAAAGTCCATTCTAAAACCTATTCGATTCAAGATAGCTCACGAGACTAGATTCTTTCTAAGGTCCGGAGCAAATACAACATCTCTTAAAACAAGAGACTTTCTGAAACTAAAAACTAGCTCAACTTGCCCTACTCCTAAGACTTTAGCAGTAGAATCATTTCCCATGTAAAGAACTTCTCCTTCATCCGCCTCCTTGAAAGTCTTGAAGAGAGAATGTTCCTTGCATACATGCCTTGAAGCTCCCGAATCGATGTACCATGAACAATCATCCTTGCTTGGCTTGCGTATGGCTTGACTCGCCTTTCCCACCACCATGCCCATTCTAGTTCATGTTTTTCTTCCAAATGGTGCAATCCTTCTTGAAGTGACCTGGCTTTCCACATTCCCAACAAGCTCGTTGTTGTCCTCCTCCACCAACCTTTGGTTTCTTACCATAGTTTCCCTTGGTGAAGTTATGTGCCCTTTTCTTAGGATTAGAGACATTAGACTTTCCATCCTCCACCATGTTGATAGTGGAAGAACTAGGATTTACCTTCTTTTGTCCATCTTGAACCCGAATGCCCTCTTCAATCCGAAGATGAGCACCCAATTGTTCAATAGTCATTTCACCCTTCCTATGTTTCAAGCTATTTCTAACATCTTTCCATGAGGAGGGTAATTTGTCGATTATTGAAGAAACGGAAAATGTTTCATCCATACTAATGTCATTTTATTTAAAGCTTCCTAAAATTCTTTGGATTTCATGGAATTGTTCCATAATTGGCCTAGACTCAACCATCTTAAAATTATTGAAATTGCTAACTAGAAATTTCTTACTAGAATCATCTTCGGCCATGTATTTAGACTATAAATCATCCCAAAGAACTTTAGCGGATTCATAGTATTGATAAATATCAAACAAGTCATCGGACATACCATTGAGAATGTGACCACGGCATATGTAGTCGTCGTTCTTGTAACACCCCGCCCAAATCGAACCCTTTTTCATTAAATAAAACTCGTCGGGGGAAATTCAACGAGGGTTCGACTTGGATGGCGTGCTACCGCTGCACTTATCTCCTTAGAAATAAATGCAAGGCTAATAGGTAGCATCACACTAAATTCAAATTAAATTAAGTTTTACAACAACTAAATTGTTCAATAAAACACTAATTAATATAACGTCTTAGGGTCTCAGCGGAAACTAAATTAAAACTAAGTGGATGACAACTCTAAAAGTTTTCTCTTTGTTTCCTCAGTCGATCACCCACCTGCACAAATAAATTGAAAAGAAACAAGAGAGAAAAGCTCCCAAAAATCAGAAAAGCTGAGTAATTCCAACTTCATCCCATAAAATACTTAAGTTGAAAATACTTTGTGAAAATAATAGGTTAATAGAGTCGAAAGCATAGCACATATACATATATAAATACAATTAATAATCACATAAGTGCATTCATATATATAAGATTAATAATCACATAATTTCAATTAATTCAATAATTCAGTATTTTCCGATTATTTAAGGAGAGGAAAGAGAACGCCAATAAACAGGGGTCATTCCCCAGTAACTACTTACTTCAAGGGTGTAGGCCGGGGTCAATCCCCAGTAACTACCTATAAATATTATAATGGCCAAAAACAGAGTCCCTAGTGTGCACACCCCTTCTACTTGGATCACAACAAAGAAGAAGGAAAACAAGTAACAGAAAAATCAGCATAGTAACCAGAAAACCTGTAGGTGGCCGCTGAACCTCCCATACAGGGCAACCTGTTCATCATTTCCCTCCGATATTCCACTTTAAGTGATTAATATCTTTTATGAAAGTCATCACTTAAATCATATACACATATACATCATCTCATTTAACCAAGTATGAACATATTCATTCCAATATCCATAACTCAATTTATTCACGGCTTATCCAGAAAGCCCATTCCATTCATTTACAAAAACCATCACTTATAAATTTGACAATCCATCTTTTTTATTTATTTATAACCTATTAATTTTCAATTTTCAAACTTTAATAAGCATAATAACAATAATATAATAATAATAACAGTAATACTAATAATACTAATAATAATAATAATAATAATAATAATAATAATAATAATAATACGAATAACAACATTAATAATTAATCTTTAATTAAACGAATGCCGAGAATAAAAGATATGATTATTTATCAAGGTTGTCGGTAACATTGGAATAATTGTCATATCGTCCATAGTCCAAGGTCATCATCCATATCCATAATCCATAGTCATCTTACTAATCGTATTCATAATCCGCATTTAAGTTAGTAGTTATAATACATAATAATTTCCATTATTATAATTCACATTTCTAATCACATAGTCACGGAATTAAATTATTTTTATACTACGGGATCTACGTTTAGATGGACATCGGAAATTACCTCATGACGCGTGCCCAAAGTCACACAACGAAATGAGCAAGGCTACTGGTAGTCCCCGTCTACGAACTCGGAGTCTACAATGATATTTAACGAGATCTAGATTAATAACCTAAATAACCCCTTTTTAATTTATAAACTAAACGAACTTAAATGATTCAAATAACCTTGAAAAGTTTTCTTAATTATTTAAAAACATTATTAGTAGTTCAAAATTATAACATTTTAGATATATTAAGAAATAAATTGAAGTATTAAAAAGGATTAACTCATGTCAATAAGATAACTTTCCTAAAATATACCTTGCGTAACTTTTATTATTAAAATAACCTATGTAAATATAATAACTTTTATTAATAATAGAAAACCTTTTTTTGTTTTATTTAAATGAAATGTAAAAAGGGGAGAGAAGAAATACTGATTCAAAGAATCAGTTTGATAGAGAAAAGAACAGAGGAGGGCGAACAGAGGGAAGAGGGAGGCTGGCTGGGCTGCGACCTGGTGGTTCGTGGCGTCCCGCGTTTCAGACGACGGCGGAGCAGTCGCAAGCGGGGGAAGAAGGGCGGTGTGTGGCTACGAAAATAGAGCAGCGAGCAGGGGAGGAATTGGGCGGTGGTGTGCGGTGGTTTCGGGTTATTGTTGCGGTGGTTATGCGACTATGAAGAGGCGTTGGAGGCAGCTTTTTGTGGTGGTAGCTTCCGGTGGTTCAGGGTGAGGTTGTGTTGTGGGCTGGCTGCGAAGATGAGAGGCGAGTGGGTGGTGCGAATCTTTGAAAGAAACGCAGCGAGTCAGGGGAGGTGCGAACAGAGGTGGTGTTTTGTGGTGGTTTCCAGCGAGAAAGAGGGACAGAGGAAGCAAAACAGAGAGAGGAAGGAGAGGAGGATGGTTCACTGATTTGGGCTCTTGAAGGGGCTATTTATAGCCATGGATATGGAGTTGGGGATTCGCTCAGTGATATGCTCAGTAGGAGTAATGGAGGAAGGAAGAAAATGGGATGAAAGTAGTCAAAACCGGATGGAAAAGTCTGGTTTGGCAGAGGCAAGTTGAGGTGAAGGGGGATGTTGATGATGTGGGAGATGATGTTGTCTTTGGTTTTCTTTTCTTTCTTTTTGCTAATTATTTGGGTTGTGTAAATGATGTTGAATGGGTTGGGCACAAGTTGGGTTGCTAATGTGGATGAATGGCTAAATGCCCATCAAAATTAAATAAGGATTTCAGTAATAATTAAATTATTTAGAAATAATGAAAATGTATAATTAGTTTATAAAATTATATTTCAACTAAATCATTTAAATAGAATCACTAAATAATTTAAAACTAAATAAACATTTTTTTATAAATCGTTAAATAATTGAGAACTAAATGAAATCAATTTTAATATTATTATCAAATAAAGTTGGATTATCAATAAATGAATTAAACTTTAATAATAACAATTAAAATAAGCTTTGAAAATTCGGGTTATTACAGTTCTCCCACTTCTTCCTCTTCCTCGTAGCCTCAATAGTCTCATCATCCACTTCAATTAGCTTCGGGGATGTGAGAACGTACACCACCGCCAAAGAGGTAAGAAGAAAGTGCATCTTCTTTTGTCATCTATGGAAACCAACGCCTTCTAACTTATCAAGTTTGTGGAAATTCGTTGTCATCTCACAAAGTGTAGCCATCTTTTTAGGGGTGTTCATTTCGGAAAATCCGATCCGATCCAAAATTTCGGATATCCGAATTTTTCGGATCGCACGGATCGGGTACCCGGATTATCCGATCCGATTTTTATGGGGAAAAAAGTTTAAAATCAAATTTATTTAATGGAAAAAATTAAGGATATTTCGGATAGGATCGGATATTTCGAATCGGTTTGGATATTTCGGATCGGATAATCATCCGAAAAATATCCAAAATTTTAAACATTTTTCGGATAATTCGGATTTTTCGGATATCCGAAAAGGCCAAAAGAGTGATCCGAATCCGATCCGAAAAATTTCGGATATCCGATCTGAATTATCCGCAACACTTTATTTCGGTTCGGATCAACCGGATCGCGGATCGGGTCAATCGGATCGGATTTTTGTGAACACCCCTAGTAAATATCGCTTTTGGATTGTTAGTGCTAGTAACCGGGAAAACAAGATGATCACAATACCGATAACAACGAACAATGATAATCCTCTCTGCATGTTTGGGAACACTTTCCCAAAAACGATATTCCGACCCTATGCGAAGCACGGCTTGCACGGAATTCACCTCCGAGATACAAAGAAGAACAACAAGAGTCACGCTCGTATGAATCTTGTCAAATGAGAACAAGTTTTGTGTGATTTTGTGTTTGATGATCAATATAGAATGAGAGAACCTTGAGAGTGCTTTGAGAGAATGATATTAATCTTATGAACATTCATTTGTGGTAATCACCACATATATACACGTCAAACAAAGAAAAAACGGCCAATAACCGCTCAGAGCAAATCAGCAAAACAGGAGCGTCCACAGGCAGGAGCTCGTCGCGAGTCGCGACCAAGCAAAAAGCTCCGGTCGCGGGCCGCGACCCGCCCCTGCCCATCTCCTTTGTTCTTCTTTTGCTTCCCAACTTCAAGGCTTATGAAGTTACAATTATTTACTCTACCATAAACAATTAATAGTGCATTCTAACGTAACTTAACCAACGACACCATAATCAAGTAACTTAAGTTCACGTTACATGAAATAATCAACCAAATACTCTAAATTATCCAACAGTTTCCATTAAGCAATAAAGAAAACATAGGTGTAGTAACACATCTCATCACTAAGTGAACAAAATGAGCAGGAAAACCTAAATGTTGAAGCATTTCATGTAAGAAGTTCCAATCTACAATATCATAGGCCTTCTAAAGATTAATTTTCATCAAATAACCTGGAGCCACTTTCTTCCTACCATAGTGCTTAACAATATCCTGAATCACCATAATGTTATGCACTATATATCTCCCATGAACAAAACCTCCTTGATTCTCAACAATAATATCTGGTAGAATTTGCCTTAGTCTCCCACCCAAGACCTTTGTAATACCCTTATACAGAGTATTACAACAAGAGATAGGTCTGAACTTTATAACATTATTAGGACATCTAATCTTAGGAATCAAAATAATAGAAGTATTATTTAATTCCTTTAAAACATGTCCACTATTCAAAGTTTCAAGCACAGCAGCTACTATATCATCTCCAATAATATTCCAAGCATCTCTATAAAAGAAGGAGCCAAACCCATCTGGACCAGGAGCTTTACATCCTTGTATTGAGAATAAAGCTTTTTTAACCTCATTAGCTGTATATGGTGCATTAATTATTGCCAAATGATCAGCATATAGTAATGGACCATAATTAATAATTTAGCATGTACTTGAGATCTCTGAGCATTAACATGGCCTAACAAATTCTTATAATAAGCTAAAAAGGCATCTGAAACAGAATCAGCAGTATCATGCCACACACCAAACTCATCATTAATATTGAATATCTGATTCTGAAGCCTCCTAGCTTTGATACTCTGGTGAAAAACTCTAGTGTTGTCATCTCCATCTCTGAGCCAATCCATCTTAGCCTTTTGACTCAGAAAAGAAACATAAGCTGCATGTTTGATCTTGTATTCTTGAGTAGCAACTAATTTAGCTGCTGCAAGATCTCTATCACCAATATGAGTGTGAAGCAGTGTCTGAGCAGCAATCATTTTATTATAAGCTTGCAGCTCATCAGGCTGGAAATCAGAAAAGCCTGATTTATTTGACTCTTTTAGAGCACTCTTAATCTTCTTCAGTTTCTGTAAAACAACATACATTTTGGAGCCTTGTATCTGCTCAGACCATCATTGCCTAATGATCTCCTCAAATTGAGATGCTCCTTTCCACATTGTGAAGTATCTAAAAGATTTCCTACCATTTACATTTTCAGGGAAGACAGTGAGAAGGGCTGGAGAATGATCAAACTCTCCTTCACATTGGAAATTCATTTCTGCAGAAACAAACTGATCCTGCCAAACCACATTGGCAAGCATTCTATCCAGTTTTGGAAAGACTCTAGCATCACCCTCTTGCTTAAAAAAACTTCCAGATGCTTTGATATCAAATACACCACAATCATCCATACAAGTTTTAATATCATGCATCTCACTTTCTCTAACAAGAGATCCCACTCTCTCATCAGTGCTCATCACAGTATTGAAATCTCCACTCAACAACCATGCCTCAGTTGTAGCCAGGGCTCTCAAATCAGTCCAGAGTTCCACTCTTTGCACTCTTTCATTAAATGCGTAAATAAAAGTACAGAAAAATCAATTAACACCACTCAAAGGTTGAATGAAGCAATGGATTAACTGACTAGTTATTTTGAGAATATTAACATGAAAAGTATTTTCCTTCCATGCTAAAATAATCCTACCATCTTTATGATAGTAAACATTAGTTGTAAAACACCATCCCATAAACATTCTTTGGTAAAGAGGCCCTAGATTAGACATTTTAACCTTTGTTTCTAAGAGAGCAACAATGCCAACAGAAAATCTGTGGATATAAGAAGCCACATCCCTCTGTTTCTTAACACTGTTCACTCCCCTAACATTGCAACATAACAACCTATCCATTCAAGATAGAGAAAGTTCCCTCTCCCTTATCTAAATTATCTTGACCAACCTGTATTTCAGGCTCACAAGCAGCTTCATGAATTAGAGTTTGAAAGGACCAACACTAGGAAGAGTTGTATTAGTAACCTTAACTCTAATTAGCTTTAAGGCTTTCTGAAATCCCTCTTAATCAACTTGAGCACCAGTCTTGTTCAAAGGAGGAGTCTGAACATTTCCTAGAATAGCATTACTCTCAAGAGCCTGCACCACCACAATATCAGTAGAATGCACAGGTGCTTGCTTCTTTTCCAACCCATACTTTCTCATGCTTTTGAGATCTACACTCCTGATCAATATGTCCAAACTTCCCACACACATTACATTTTACAGGCTTCCACTCAAACTCAATATCAATTTGTACTCTAGTGCCACTTTCATCAATAAAATGAATATACTCAAGAGAGAGTGTATTCCAATGAAGTCAATGTTGGAAAGTTGACTTTGTTGCCGGAAAATGTTGTTTGGGTCTTAAATAACAAATATAAATAATGATTGGGCGGTTGTTTACAATTTAATTTTTTATGGGTACCTTCTCACAACCAAAATATTTTAAAAGGTCCTTTTTAACAAAAATTTTCAATAATTAAAAATAGGGTATTATTTTTTTGTACTTAGTGGAGATAAAATTAACAAAACCACCCGCTGTTGTACTTCACCACCCTGCCAGACACAAGAAAAATCCAACATCATTGATCAATTATTACTACATTAAGATCACAATCTTAACAAAGAAAATAAAATTCGTAACCATTAATCATAATCATATCCTCCTCATACCCACAGATGTTGCATAGTAAAAATTATTACGATTAGATAATAAGGTTTTTATTGAGACAAATAATATTAGACCTCATGTAATGGGAAAAGCCAAAGACCTATCTGATAGATGTGAACAGTAACATCTATCAGATAGGTCTGTACTACATTTTAAAAAAAATATAATACAATTTTTTCTTGTACTACAATTTTTAGAAACTATACTACTCCAAATTATATATAAATATACCACATTACGTGAAAAATATATTATATAAATATATAAGTGTACTATATTTTTTTTAAAATAGTTTGATATGTGCCTAGCTCCCACCTATCTGATATGTACTAGGCAGCCCTCCTCATGTAACTATACAATTTCTTATGTATTCAATAGAATTTGAAAGGCTATCTTTTAACTGTGAATAGTGACAAAATTGGAAGTTGAATGAAGTAAAGGGATGGAGAGTTTTGCACGCTAGTATAATGAAAGGGCTAGAGGCAGAATTCCACATATATAATGAAAGACCAATTAAGATGCCAAGATAATACTTAGTTGTAATACTTTTAAAACAAGTCAGCATACAAGGCAGGGGAGGATAGAAATGAAGTTCTAAACTCCGTTTAGTTTTGACAAAAACCTCTCCGATGGAAAATGAATTTCCATGGAAAATAATTTTCAGAAGAAAAATCCTATATTTCTTTGTATGAAATTAAAGAAGAAAACATAAATTTTATTTACAGGATGACAAAAAAGCCATTAGGAAAAGAAAGATTTGGTGGGATTGGACAAGTTGGGTATTTTTGGGAGTTATGTTAAGTAGACATTTTAGATAGCAACCATGCTACATTATGCACCCTTAATGGAACAGACAAGCATGAATAATCAGAAGCAACATGAAATTTAGGTGAAAACTCATTAAGTAAAAACTACAGCAATAGATAACCAAGTCGATAAAATAACAGTAATAGGTTTGCAACTACAATAACTATAGGCAAAAATTTCAACAAAACAAAAGCAGTGTTGATAAAGCTTAAATTCTTCAAATGTCTATGGAAACCAAAACTCAAGAAGCTTAACCAAATGTATCTAACACTTGAGCTAAACGAACTTATTGAGAAACACCGAGCCACTTTGTGAAGACATCAAACTCCGTGTAGTCTGAATCTGAAATCATGGTCTTGTAGAAAGCACGTCCGGAAGCCTTCACGGCAGAAAGCTCCTCCTGTTTGCGAATAACCAAATTGCACAATTAGCAAATTCAAAACTTAAGGAGAGGTTCTAACGACACACAATACATCAGCCTGAATCATAGAATAATGAACGAAAACATATGAACTGTATGTGTGTGCATAACACAGCCATACGAACAACACTTGCTATTTTCAACACAAAATTTAACAGAAGTGCAAAAGATTTCAACACAATTAAGCGAATTATAAGACAATCGAGAAACAAAATTAACAAGTGGATCAACAAACTATGAATTATTCTATAGGCTGCGGGTGCTCAGGGACTATAGATGCTGACATGTTGAATTGGTTAATCTAGCTGCAGCTAGATGTGTATACAGCAGATTGAAATGATATGATAAGGCTGCAGGTGTTCGAGGACTAGAGCAAGATGGATATGCAGCCAGATCCTAAAGCTTAAAACAGAATTGCGTCTGGCCTTCGCGATTAGAGAACAAGTTAGGAAAGCTCTTGAGGATTAGGTTCTTGATAATAGCATCTAACCTAAACAGATTGTGCCGTAATGTCAACAATTGATCCTTCTCTAGGAGATTCAACAGAATTCGACACTAACGAATTAATGGCTTCCCCTAATCAAAGGGGGTATAAATAAACTAGTAAAAATATGAGCTAATAATATAAACAAAAATAAACATGACAGAATCAGAAAGAAACAAAATTGAAAAAGCAATCAGCAATTACCTTAGAGAGAACCTTCCTCTTCTTCTGGAGCTTATTCTCCTTAGCAACAAGCCTTTGTTTCTCAGCCAACAAAGACATCCTCCTAGCAGTCTTAGCATAAGGATTCAACTTCAACATAACATTCAAATTCTTCAAAGGATTCTTCTTCAAAGGAGCCCTAACAAAGTTCTTCTTAATAGGCCTAACAACAGACTGAATCTCATCAGAGTTAATAATCCTAGCAAGATCACCATTCAACATCTTAGCCCTAGGTAACAAATACTTATTCTTCTTCTCAGAAACCTTATCAAATGATCCATAAATAGAATCCAGCTTCTCAAAAGCACCCTTAGTCCATATTACAAACCTACCCAAATGACCACCAGGAGCAAGCTTCAACAGATTCAACCTATCCACATGGCATATCTCTACACCAGGAATGTTCCTAAACGCCTTCACTAACTTAGCACCTTCAGTAGCGTAAACAATAAGGGGTCCTTTACGAGAAATGTACCTCCTGTTCCTCATTTTACCTTTTCCAGCTCTGATAGCGATTGAATCCTTAGCTTTCTCCACATCAGGAAGTGCGCCGATTGATTTCAACACTTTCAAAGCAGCAGATGTTTTCTCGACGCTTTCGATGGAGTCAGAAACGACGAGAGGAAGCTCAGGTACGGACTCGATCTTGTGACCTCTAGCAAGGACAAGAGAGGGGATAGCGGTTGCAGCGATGGCGGAAACGATGGCGTAACGTTTCTGGTTGACGTTGATTTTGCGGTGCCATTTGCGCCAGATCTTGGTAGGTGCGAACATACGACCACCACGACACATGTTACCGAAAGCACCTTGACCTGCACGGTGGGTACCGCCACCGGGAACACGGGGGATACGGGAAACAGCACGGCCAGTTCCCCATGATTCGGCAGAGGTTTGGTGACCGGCTTTTTTGGAGACGGCGTAAGGTTGACGTGAGTTTTTGGAGATGTTGGAGTGGACGTAGGTGACTACGTCGGGGCGGAGAGGGGCTTTCATGACGTCGGGGAGGGAGGCGGTGGGGGTTGTGTCTGTTGACATGTCGGATTCGATGCTCTGGATTGAAACCAGAGGGCGCACGGCGGCGGCTGTTGAGGAGGACATTTTTGTTGTTGAGAGGGAGAAATGGGGAGGCGGAGGATTGAGGAAATGGGGAGATTAGGGTTTTGAGGGGGTAAAACACTCCAGTTTTGAGCTATTTATATAAGTTGCAGTTAGGTTAGGATTTTATATGGAGGGTTTCGGTTTTCTGGTGGGCTTTCTCTTTTTTGTGGGTTAGATGAATTGCAAACCCAATAGTAAGAATTATGTATTGAAGGGCGTTAAATGGTATAGATAAGAGGGTCATGTTGAGCTTGGTCGACTCGGGTCACGATCTACTCAGATTGAAGTCGGATTTATTCGCATACAGGTTGAGTTCGGGTCGGGTTCACGTCAAAAATTGTCGAGTCAATTCGGTTACGTGTTGAGGTCGGGTCGGGATGTAGGTCGGGTTCCGATCAAGGATAGGCGGGGTCACTCAGTTATGGGTTGAGTTCAGGTCGGGTGCTGGTCGAATTCGGACGTTTTATTTCTCGGGTCAGTTTCTACACCCGCGTGTACAATGGAAGTTGTACAAAGAGTCAAATACACCTGTTTTCTAAATAAAACTTTTTTGTCGGAGCCTAGTGTTAATTGTTGTAAATACTAGGTTGTAATACGCGAAGACACCTACTATAAAAAAAATGAGACATAAGATGGGAATATGTTATCTCTACCTAGCTTGAGGAACGTAAAAAACTTTATACTTATTTTGAGGCAAAATTTCTTAAACTTGATTAATTAATTGATAGTGGGGACTGGACATGTAATTAAAATACTAATCTGACCCCACTCTCTCTCCTCCTTCCACCACCAATGTCCCTACTCTCTCTCCTCTTCCAACACCCCTAATAGTACGTCTTAATTAAATATGACTATTAATGATGGTGGTCCAATGGTAGAGTTGGTGGCTATTTATATGCTTAATTAAATAGTTAAACATGCTCAAGAAATTTTAGCTAATAGTACGTCTTAATTAAAATGTTGCACTCATTTAAAAACGGAGGACATATATGATTTTAAGTTTTACTTTCGCGTGTTTTCATGTTTCTGTGTTACAACCCTAACTACACAAATTTTCTTCCTCAATCTAAAGATGATAGTACTCGGCTTCTTCGAAAAAGCATAGTACTTTTCTTATGTAGAACTCCCTTGAATTCTAAATGCGCCCTCAGTCTGTTTAACCATCTGCACTGTGTCACCAAGCCCAGCATGAGAGCGCTCAATTCTGCTTTTGTCGTAGTAGACTAGAGTCCCGTGCATGAAAACCATTAAATAGAAAGGAAAGAATTAGACCGTCCATTTAAGTTTCTTCTGATTTAAATGAGAAACACAAATAGACCATAGTGGTTTGCTCACCAAATTATACACCAAAAACGAAACCAGGTTCAAAACAAGAAAAAAGTCGAATGGGCAACAGAAACTGCAGTTAAGCATAATTTCTCGCAACTACATACACATGAAGAAATTAAACCTTCTGCGCAGGCCTTACTAGCCCTAATCCTGAACCACTTCCTAAATGCTTGAAATCTGTTGCTTCCAAATTGTCATCATGACCAGAAAAACCCGTACCTCCCTTCTTCAAAGGTACTAGATTTTTCTCTTTACATGGCCTATCGCAAACCAGACAAACCTTGTCAACAGCCATAAAATTCTCTGCGCATTTTTTGCAGAATACATGACCACACGAGCTAAGAGCCACGAGCGACATTGCATTGGTAAGTGTAACCTTGCAGCTCGGACATAGGTAATTCTTATCAAAGGTCTTCGATTTGTTTTCATCATTGTTGTCTTCGGTAAAAGATATGGGGAAGAGCAACTTTAACTTGAGCTTCTCCTTTCCCTCCGGACAGGTTGTGCTGGTTGAAGGAGCCTCTACCTTTGCCGGTGCGTCGGGAGTAGCAGAAGGGAGCCAAAAAGCTTTCATGGTTCTCAAGGCTTCCTCTTCATAGGAAGTAGCCTTTACACTATTTGCGCCATGAAAACCATTCTTGTCACGAGAATAGCTCTTATCACTGTGATGAGGCACGGCGCCATGATTTTGCTGATCAAATGTCTCAAGTTCCCTAGCCTTTTGAAGCATTAATTTTTCATCTTGCTCGTCTTTCTCTTGCTTCTTCTGAGAAGCATGTGCAACTAACTTTCTGCAAACACAATGGACGGCATAGCAGGTTAATTTAAGCAAATAACTGTGGTTGGTGGAGTCAAAAGTAGACGAATGACAGACGGAGTCCAACTAACTAAGATATTTGTTTGCAAATTGATCCTAGGTCTGTTGGAGGTACCAATAGAAAGCCGAAAAAAGGCTGATGTCTACTTTTCTGCTAAAATGGGATCATAATAAGCATACTGATCATTTATATTGCACTACTTTCACATCAAGATATTATGTTTCTATCACCCTATTATAAAAGTCATCAGTTTATGTCAATGCTAGCTCAAGTATTCGCCACATGAGGAGTATAATACTCATGATCTGATTGAATATGCCCACATTTTCACAAATAAGATGTCATGCGTGGAACACAACTTCTCAAAACATGCCCGCTTATATTCTATTGCTACAATAGCTGTCTATTTAGGACAATTATTGTAATACCACTCTAGCATGGTAATAGCAAACACACAAATTTAGCAATCCCGGAGAATTCTTAAACTTAATCTAGATGAGGGAGTGATGTTCACCTAAGCCCCTAAAACCTTGCCTCCGCTGAAACCAATACAGGAGAGTTCAAATGCTAGTAGAGTATGACCTTTGGACTGCCAAGAAGACACTCCAACTAACAGCAACTAAACTTTAAGCATTCTCTTACCACGTCAAGGTCCCTTATTCACAACGTCAACAAACTCAACAAAAATTTGTTGTTAAAACTGCAAAACATGAAAGGCACCATCCAACCCTAACAATACTATTTGAAAAGAAATATTTCTCTGTGCACCATGTTTATTCAAGTTCTGGTCTACATCATATACTTAATTAATTTCCTCTTTTCCACCTATTCGGGAAGGATCTAGCCATCGATACAACATGGTTCTTGTCGCTAGAGAAATCATTAAATCCACTAAAACTTTATCTCTAAGAGACCTTTAACATCTACATAGCACTAAGGGGTCGTTTGGTTTTGTATAATGGGAGTGAAATTGAATGAGAACCCCATAAAATTGGATTGGAAATCCAGTACTTTTTTTAGTTGTTTGGTTCACTCAAAGTCTCAGAGTATGGATTTAAAATAATAAAATCCACGACTAAAAAGGAGGTTTGGAGATCTCATATCCATGCAGGGTTTAAAGGGGTTGAGAAACTCACAGATATGAGGTTCCATACCCGCCTGAACCAAACAATGTTTTCATCACTTATAATATCACATCCATTTTAATTCATTGCATTCCAAGACTTTCCACCAAAAGAACCCTAAAATCTCAGTAGAAACTTTCATATACAGAACCTAATTATTCAGGATAAATGGATATTGTAATAGCTCATTGCAACAAAAGGTATTATTCTGCATACTCCAACTCAGTCAACGGTTCTGAGGCAAGTACCCAGCATTAGAGTATAAAATACAGCCAGAAAATATACGAGGAACATGATACGAGAAGTCCCCCGGTCATCTTAGAAAGATGTTGGAGCAATAACAAAACCTAAATAAAATGCCAAAAAACCAATAGAAGACATAACGAATTGCAGTAATCTTCCAACATTATCTACGATGCAGAAACCTAATATAACTTCATCTTTTCCTAGACTACAAGGAAATTCATCAAACATCACACCTCATCATCTTATATAGACAATGTAAAAACTTCGACTTTCCCTTTTATTGTTGCCAAATTTCAAAATAAGCACGTAAGCATCACAAATTGCAAATTGCCAACACTAAACTCATCCCACATCTCTAACAAGATGTTCTCTAAGCTAGAAAAGGCGAAAATTAAGTTAATACTACCTCCATATTCAATTAGTTGCAACACTTAGGGCATGTTCTCTTCGACATAGAATAGCTTAACTGAACTTAAAAAATAGTGATATGTGACAGTAAAAGTATTGTCTAGCTAAACTGAAGTGAATTGATCTAAACTGAAAATAGGCGAAAGGCCCTTACAAAATTTCTAAATAGTTGCAACACTTCCATTTTGGTAAAAGTAAAGTGTTGCGACTAATTGGATACGGAGGTAGTATAAATTAATAAGACCTCAGTAACCGATAATATCCAAGGAGATCTGATGCTAAACCAAACTCTTACATAGATCTACCTACTAGTGTGGCAATCAAGCATAGGAAATTGATAATTGAAGAAAGTAAAAATAAAAAATAAAAAAAAGAGGGGAAAAAGAAAGAACCTTTGAATGTCCTTCTTCTGAGAAAGCAAGCACTCAAGGATGCATTCTTTGCAAAAGATATGACCTTTGGGGCAACACAAAGGTTCAATCACAGGCTTTAAGCAGAGACAGCAAGCGTCAAAGGGTTTAATAGAGTCTTTCCCTAATCTCTCCTTTTGAGTACCATAACCTAACTTCAGCTTCTCATCGTACGTGAAGAACGCTAGATCGTTGTTGTTCTTCGAGTGTCTCTGAGGCATCCTTCTCCACCGGTTTCTGAAAAAACCCTAATTTTTTCCTCGGAATCGCAAGGAAATTTGAGAATATGTAAGAGTGATGATGCCCATAACGTTTATATTGGCCTCACTTGTGTTGTCCTCTTTTCCTAGTGGGAGAAGAAACGCTTCTCTATTAGGAAAAACTAGTTATAATATAAGCCTGTGGGTCAACTATCTAAAATACTACTTTATTTCTTTGTTTTATAATGATTTATCTATAAAATACTTAAATACTATTCTCTCCGTTGCGCAATACATGCAACGTTGGAGGTTGGCACATGGACCAAGGAAATGAAGAAAGAGAGTGCAAATTGCATTTATTACCCATGTGATAAAGAATAAAATAGTTTACATGTGAGTGAAAAAGTAGGGATACAAGTGTCTTTTACCTAAAAAGACTAACTATTAAAGGTAATGTTGCATGTATAGCAAAATATCCAAAAGAGGTATATGTTGCATGTATTGCGAAACAGAGGTAGTATAAGTTAATGTATCATTATCAAAATTTGTTGATATGAAAAGGTCTTATGATGGGATATAATATGATAAAAATAATGAAGTTTAAATTGTTAGAATGAGAAAAGATGAATATTAAAACATGGATACTCCCTCCGTTTTACGGTTTTCTTTTTTGAACGTTTCAAATTAATTGTTACACTTACATATTTTCTATATATGGCAAACTATCACATCTTGCCACACCATTTTCCCATAAAACTGGGACCCACACTTTCATTTAATATTGCTCTAAACACCCAACCACCCCCCCTTAATGAACAATTAACCTACCTCATTAACCTATCTCACGTCATTTTGCCTCTCACTCTTCATATCTCATTTGATCTCTCTCTCTCCTCTCTCTCTCTCTCTCTTTCTCCTCTCTCTCTGTAACTCTGGAAATTTCTAGGGTTTTCAAGTTCTTCAAAAACGCTCAAAATCTCTCTTTATGTCCGTCTAAACTCTCCAAAAATTTGAAGAAGCACCCCACCAAAAAACGCCCTCATTTTCGGCTACATCTGAGTATAAGTCTCTCGTTTTGTGGTTTTCTTTTCCAGATCTAAAGGTTCGTAAATAAATCTTCTTTTTCTTTTGTTAGATGCTCTAAATTTTCCGGTTTTTATATAAATTTTTGTGAAATTTTTGCCCCAAAATACGCCACATTTAGCTATATTGAAATCTAGGTTTGCATCTTTTTGTAGATCTTGTTTTTTTCGTAGATCTTGCTATTTGGTTTTCAGTTCTGAAGGTTTGAATTCGGTTTTTTTCATAGATCTTGTTTTTTTGGCTCTATGAAGAAATGTTTTAGGTTTTTTATGTCAGCTCTTTGAAGCGAAAAATTCGATTTTTGTTTTCTACGTTGTGGTTTTCATCATCCGGTTTTTTAAAGTTATTTTTTGATTTATTTCGATTTTCTTGTGGTAGATGTTTTTTTTGTTGAACCTTTCATCTTTGTTTCTGTTGCTCTGTTCGTTTCTGTAAATTTTTTCTTCATTCTCTTCTTTTCGAACCTATATTTTTGGATTTATGGAGGGATCTAAAGGGTTGTAAAGAATGTGGTCGGAATGAAGGATGCTTATGGTTTTGGTGGGTGTTCTTCACCTGTTGTCGATGATCGTGTAACTGAGTTTGTCCCAGACTCTCAAGATGTTGATGATTTTGTCCCAAACTCTGAGGATGTAGATGAGTTTGTCCCAGATAGCATTGAAGATGAAATGCCACTGTCTTCGAAAAGAATGAAAATGGTTGTCCTTCCAACGACGAGAGATTCGTCACCTGTGCTAGCAAGAGGGAAGCAAATATGGGCTGCCAAAAATAAGAAAAAAGAGAAAGAAAAAAAAGCTAGGATCAATGGCTTTGAGGTTCCTAAATGGTTGGAATGTTTTATGACAGAGGATGAAATATACAAACTCCTAAAATCTAGGGTTCCTTGTCTACAAAGGCGACATATGAGCTAAGTTTACGAGCTACTCCCTCTGTTTGTTTTTAATTGTTACGCTTCGTTTATGGAATTTTGTCATTCATTCTCTATGATTGAATATTCTGGTTTGTGGTTGGCTGCCTTTACTGTTGTTTGGTTGGAATGGCCGCCTCTGTTCATAGTTGTTGGTTATGGTTATGTTAAAATCTGCTCCATTGTCAATGGCATGCTTGGGATGTTTTTACTATGCTTGGTTGTTTTGATTTTGTCATCATTACTGTTTAGGTTAATGTTTAATTCTAAATCATGATGTTAACGGTTCGTATGTTATTCTATTCGTTGTGGTTGTGTTGAATCTGGTTCATTTTCAAAATTGTTATTGTTAATCATAAGGATGTAATTATTTTACGGAGTTATTGTTAATGAAATATTATGCCTAAAAATTAAGATAGCTTCCACTCAAATATTCTCGTTCGTTGAATGTTTCATGTTTTATATAGTTTCTATATTTGGAACATGATTAGGAATTTCAGAATTTATCGTTCGTTTCATGTACATTTGTATGGTTATGTTTTGATGCTCGTTTCATGTTGATTGTGTATCGTCGTGCAAGTTGATTGTGCATTTTCATGATCCCTATTTAGTATGGTTTTGCTTCATGTTGATTGTGTATGGTTATGTCGTTTGAGTATGTTTATATGAGTATGAATGGCTTTTTAGTTTAAGCGTACTTAGGTGTCCTCTATGATGAGGGCAACCCTATTTAGTATACTTTCAATGTTATGCCTAGTGATGAGCGTTCACCTACGGCCACCATCAATTAGTTTGACTTTTTGCATGATGCGGCAGTAGGTTAGCTTGCCATCTAGGGGATCATTGTTAGTTTCAATGAAAAGTAAATGAAATGCCTGAGAGGAAAGGTAAGTTAGGTTTTTTTTGTGTCCTCTATGATGAAGGCAGCCCTGTTTAGTAAATTGTTGATAGGATTTAGTCGTATCACCTAATCAAAAATAAACCTACAGACCTCTAACTAGGTAGTCAGTGGAAGCAGGGTCGAATCCACAGGGAGACAGAGTTTCTAAATCAATATTCAACCAATTCAGCTACTCCAGATGAAATCAGGGAAGAATTAATTAAACTAATAAATAAACTACAGAAGACGGGATAAATCGAGGAATTGACTATGACTAAAAACCTAGGGTATTAGGTCGGTCCACCATGCTTATACCAATCAAATAGGGTCAACTACTACCAAAACCTAAGTCAAGAGTCGGGGGCTTAGAGCATATGTTGAGCTATGGTTAAGACTCAACGCTCATAGTTCAACATACGCCGCATGTTCACTAACGTAATCAGAACTACTGACGTGTCCTAGGCCTCTAGTCGTAAGACGGATCTGTGCAAACAACTATTAACCACAAGCAACCAATGAAACTGCGCAATAACGTTAATTACTCAATAAAGAACAAACCACATCACAATCACCCTAATCAAGCCCTAGAAATCAATAGGAGTCTAAATCACAATCATGGTATAAACATGGCTTCCCTATCTAACACCCTAAAAAGAGAACTACTCACTCATAATCGAATTAACAACGACAAAACTAATTGAAAACCCTAACAATTGCATCATGAACGATTAAATAAATAAACTAAGCAATCAAGAATAACAAAAGAGATTAGGGTAAGAAAGAATACCAATTGACGGAAAGCAGGAACTTTTATTGAAATCGAAATAGGTTTGATCACCTCTAAATTAATCTAAAGTGTTTGAATTAAACTAAGAACAATGAAGAATAAAACTAGTCTAAAGCTAATGAAAGATGAATAAAAGATCCCTAAATAATGAGGAAAAAGGTATTTATAATACCCCCTCAAGTCTAAATAAAACGGAAATTAAAAAGTCGAAGTCCGCGTAAAAGGGTGCTAGACCCGATCGGGCCCGAGGCATGCACCCGATCGGGTCAAACACCAAAAGCCTTCTTTGTTTCTCGTGGTCTCTGGCGCAGCAGCCCAGCACTAAGGATGACATCTGCGGCCCACCTGATCGGGCCTGAGGCTTCCACCCAATCGGGCCTGGTGCGTTTTTTGCCCAACACGCTCGCCTTGATACCAGCTTCACAATGAGACCTATCAGCCTCCAACCCGATCGGGTCGGGTGTATTACGCCCGATCCGGTCTGGTGCATGTTGCTCGCCCGATGGGATCGGGCACGCTTTGCCCGATCGTGTCCGCGACTTTCATACCCGATCATAAATACTTCGCCCGATCGGGCCATTTCTGCCCGATCAGTGCACGGAGACCTCCTTTTTGACTCTTTGGCTCTCTAATCTTCACGTTTAGGGGTCTTGGGACCTCCTAAACTACCCATAAAGCTCGTGAGTCATCCTACGTGCCTCGTAACATCTCGTAAAGCCGTGGTTGCTTCCAAATGATTCGGGAATAGGCAGAAAACTCCCTAAAACCTGCAATTCAACACTAAAACACAAAACCACAACTATATACGATAGTTAGCACAAAATAGCTCCCAAGAGCTCCAATGACGCACAAATTAGCTTGTAAATAAGGGAGAAAAGACTATATAAATACGTGATATCAAACTCCCCCAAGCTAAACCCTTGCTTGTCCTCAAGAAAACAGAACATGAACATGGAATAGATTGCCTCACCCCATAGATAAAAAGCAATTCAAAGCTCAAAACACTGTAAAGACTGAGAATCGTTCAAGCAGGCATAATTCAAGTTTGGCTAATCAAATCCATCCAACCACCAATCATTCAAGAAATTTATCAAATTCAAGCATCCACAAAGCATACTAGTCCTGAAAAGGCTCTCACAAGGGTGTCACTCCTCTCTGTTTTGTGGCAGGCAAAGTATATGCCCGAACACTCACCAACCCGACCATAAGTACCCTTCCCACTCACACTCTCATGTGTTTAAGAAGGTTCGATGACACTCATCCTAGTCAAGTCGACTTAATTAGCAGAAATACTCTTTAACTTTGACAAACTGATTCGAAATCAATCAAATGAACAATGCAGACACAAACTCAAGAGGACTTTATAGGGTTATAATGGGGCTTAGGTGAGAGGTAGGGGATACTTTTGGGTAATGTGGTGGAAAAACCAAGAAAGGGGGAGCATAAATCATTCAAACAAGGCCTAAGATGGCCTACACAACTCCCAACAATCACCATAAAACCATGTAAAGTAACCCAACTCTCATAAATCAATGAAAAGCTCATAACAAACCCAATTTTCTAGCAATGGAGCGAATATTCCTTTATGAACGTACGTGAAAGAAAGAACTTGAATTCTTTTGAATTTTCATTTCATTTTTCTTTCATTTTTCTGAACTTCATTCACGCAACTCTAAACTTGCTTTTTCTTTTCTCTTTCTCACTCTCAAATCACAGTAAATACACTTTTAAATTCCTCAAAAACCAAACTAAACCAACAAACTAATCTCAAACTCAACCCATACAAAAGCTCCCCCAAGCTAGGCTTGGAATAATATCAAGTGAAGGCTTTGGGCTCATAATAGGGGTTTAAGTAACACGAAACAAGTCATTAGGCTCAGCGGGGCTAAGGAGGATAAAAGTATATCAAAAATTCACTCTGAAGCTCAAGAATAAGACAAAAGAACGCCTCTATCACAGCAAATGCTACAAGTCATCTAAAATCAGACAAGTACGAAGTCAAAGTCAAGATCAATCCACTAAAGAGGAACTAACACACAAGAATAGACTGGATAATAATATGAATCCAATAGGCTACAAAGAGGCCTCACAGTCTAACCAATTCAGGTATGCAGCACAAAGTGGTCTAATATGATCCAAAAATGCTCGAAATCATAGCAATCAAACATCAAATCATAGCCTCAAGATCACAAATGCCCAGCTATCCAGAAAACAAAGTCAAATCATTTTCAAATAGAGCACAGCAAGGGGCACAGGGAGGCAACTAAACCAGTCATGGGAATCATATTTTTTTGATTTTTTTCAGTATTTTTCGAAAGCAGTAAAACTATTCTAGAAAGCAGTAAAAGAGATAGGGAATACAAACAGAACTCCTCCCCCAAGCTGAACTTGGCAGTGTCCTCAATGCCAAAAGGTGATAAGGACTATGCTAATAGGAAAAACAATATTAGTACCCTCACTCTCGCTCACAAAAAGAAGAAAAATAAAAAGAATAAAAAAAAATGAAAAGAAAAGGAAAAAGGGAAAGAAAAATACGAGTTGCCTCTAGCACAGCGCTGGTTTATAAAGGTCCCGCACGACCATAATCCTCCCTCTCTCAAATAGGAGGGGCTTGGCAATGAGTGCCACCCTCATCAAACATCTTTCTCCTCCAAATATTCTTGATAATGCCTCCAGACGGCGAGACAACCTTAGGTGGAATTGGAACCTTCTCCACCCCTACTTCATCCAAAACCTCATCCCTGCAACAAGATTGTTCAAGCATAGGTCCCTTAACAGCATTGGTTAGTTTAAAAATCACTTTATCATCACCAACACTCAGAGTTAAAGACCCAGACTTGACATCAATGACAGCACCAGCAGTACACAAAAATGGCCTACCCAAGATAATAGGAATCTGGGCATCCTCATCCATATCTAACACCACAAAATCAACAGGAATATAGAATTTCCCTACCCTAACAGGAACGTCCTCTAAAACATCTAGAGGGTATTTTATAGAACGATCCGCCATCTGTAAAGTGATTTGTGTGCATTTAAGGGCTCCCATGTTCAGTTTCTTATAAACATACAATGGCATAACAGAAACAGAAGCACCTAAATCACACAAAGCCTTGTCAATAAAAATCGGTCCAAGATGGCAGGGTATAGAAAAACTACCAGGATCTTTTAACTTTGGTGGGGTTTTATTTTGGATAAAAGCACTACACTCTTCAGTAAGAGCGACACGTTCTATCCCACCAAAGTTTCTTTTCTTGGTGATCATGTCTTTCAGAAATTTGGCATAAACAGGCACTTGGGTAATTAAATCTGTGAATGGAATCGTTACCTCAAGGTTCTTGACCATAGCCAAGAACTTACCAAACTGCTGATCGACCTTGGACTGTTGCATCATGTGAGGAAAAGGTAGCCTTGGTGTAAAAGGCGTTTCAGAAACCTGCTCCTTTTTCTTCCCTGTCTGTTCAGCTTCTGCAGACAAATCGACTTCAGACGTCGAATTCTTCCTTTTTCCTTCCTCTACCACCCTCTTCTTCCCTGCAGTTGGGGTAACCTCATCAACGGGCACTAAAGGGGCATCATATGCAATGCCACTACGAAGAGTGATGGCATTCACATGTTCTCTCTGAACGGGTTTCCCTGGCAATTCCCCCTGCCTCCTCTGAGCATTAGAGCTTGCTAATTGTGCAACTTGAGCTTCGAGAAGTTTGATGTGCTTCTTTTGGGCTCTTTGTGCTTCCTCATTAGATCTTTGCATGGCTAGCATCTGTCGCTCTTGGGCTCTTTGTGCCTCCTCATTTGCCTTTTGCATGCTTAACATCAGTTTCATCACTTCAGATATGGGAGGCTCTTGTGGGTTGTTGTTTTGTGGAGGTGGGGTGGGAAAATTTTGTGGAGTTTGGAAATTATTGTGGTTTTGGAAGTTTTGTGATGGGGGTCTTTGAAAATTTTGTGGGGATTGGTAGTAAGAGGGTTTGGAATAGTTTTGTGGAGGTGGAGGATGGTGGTTTTGTGGGTTTTGGTAGCTATGTGGAGGTTGGAAATTTTGTGGTCTCTGTTGGAAGGCATTTGCTTGCTCCATCTGAAGTTGACTGAACTGACAGTCATGCCCAAAGTGACCCTGAACACCACATACCTCGCAGTAAGATGAGGTAGTGGGTGCTATAGCAGACATAGCATTAATGCTCAAAGGAGGAGCTGCCGAGGAAGAGGAATTGAAGGTGTTAATCTGCTGACTCAGCTTCGCCATCTGCGAAGTCAATAATGCAATGGCATCTACCTCCAGTACCTTCCTCGTGAGGCTTCAGGAAGTGGAATGATCATTGGCTGCGAGGTTTGATAGAAACTCGTAGCCTACATCCACTTCCTTATCCAGAAAAACTCCTCCTGCAGACGAATCAACAATACTCTTCGTCTGAGGCTGCAGACCATTGTAAAATTCTGCGTCAAGAACCATTTGTCCATGTTGTGGTGTGGACACTCTCTCTGTAAATCCCTAAACCTAGCCCACGCTTCCCGTAATGTTTCATCAGGCTCTTGGGAAAACGTGGCTAATTTATTTCTGATTTCTGCTGTCTTTGTGGGTGGATAATACTCTCTCAGGAATGCAGCAGAAATCTCACTCCATTCTGTTTCTTTCACGTCGTTCAACCATTTCTGGGCTCTATCCCTCAATGAGAACTCGAACAACATGACCTTTAGTTGATCTGGAGTGACGCCGGCATGTTTAACGGTTCGACAAAGTTGTTGAAACCGTTGCAGATGATTTGCCGGATCTTCAGTAGGATGCCCACCAAACTGATTTTGCTGGACCATGCTGATGAGTCCAGGCTTAATTTCGAAATTGTTAGCGGCGACGGTGGGCATTGGTGGTCCAGCAGAAAGACCATCCGGGTTGGGCACCCCATAAGATTTCAGTGACTTTGACATGACTGAACTCAAGGTGTCTGCTCCAGAGGTGTTCAGCTAAACAGACTGCTTTTCTTTCTCCTTTATCTTTCGGATCCGCCTGATTGTCCTAGTAAGATCGGAGTCTGCTGGAAATGGGGAACCGTTTCTTTGGGACCTGGGCATACAAAAGAAACAAAAAGCAGCAGTAAAACGTACCTCGATTGAAACAATGAAGTTCCAATGAGGTACAGAGGAGTAGACCAAATAATCAAATAAAAACTTAGAAAACTAGCCGTCTCCCCGGCAACGGCGCCAAAATTTGATAGGATTTAGTCGTATCACCTAATCAAAAATAAACCTACAGACCTCTAACTAGGTAGTCAGTGGAAGCAGGGTCGAATCCACAGGGAGACAGAGTTTCTAAATCAATATTCAACCAATTCAGCTACTCCAGATGAAATCAGGGAAGAATTAATTAAACTAATAAATAAACTACAGAAGACGGGATAAATCGAGGAATTGACTATGGACTAAAAACCTAGGGTATTAGGTCGGTCCACCATGCTTATACCAATCAAATAGGGTCAACTACTACCAAAACCTAAGTCAAGAGTCGGGGGCTTAGAGCATATGTTGAGCTATGGTTAAGACTCAACGCTCATAGTTCAACATACGCCGCATGTTCACTAACGTAATCAGAACTACTGACGTGTCCTAGGCCTCTAGTCGTAAGACGGATCTGTGCAAACAACTATTAACCACAAGCAACCAATGAAACTGCGCAATAACGTTAATTACTCAATAAAGAACAAACCACATCACAATCACCCTAATCAAGCCCTAGAAATCAATAGGAGTCTAAATCACAATCATGGTATAAACATGGCTTCCCTATCTAACACCCTAAAAAGAGAACTACTCACTCATAATCGAATTAACAACGACAAAACTAATTGAAAACCCTAACAATTGCATCATGAATGATTAAATAAATAAACTAAGCAATCAAGAATAACAAAAGAGATTAGGGTAATAAAGAATACCAATTGATGGAAAGCAGGAACTTTTATTGAAATCGAAATAGGTTTGATCACCTCTAAATTAATCTAAAGTGTTTGAATTAAACTAAGAACAATGAAGAATAAAACTAGTCTAAAGCTAATGAAAGATGAATAAAAGATCCCTAAATAATGAGGAAAAAGGTATTTATAATACCCCCTCAAGTCTAAATAAAACGGAAATTAAAAAGTCGAAGTCCGCGTAAAAGGGTGCCAGACCCGATCGGGCCCGAGGCATGCACCCGGTCGGGTCAAACACCAAAAGCCTTCTTTGTTTCTCGTGGTCTCTGGCGCAGCAGCCCAGCACTAAGGATGACATCTGCGGCCCACCCAATCGGACCTGGGGCTTCCACCCGATCGGGCCTGGTGCGTTTTTTGCCCAACACGCTCGCCTTGATACCAGCTTCACAATGAGACCTATCAGCCTCCAACCCGATCGGGTCGGGTGTATTACGCCCGATCGGGTCTGGTGCATGTTGCTCGCCCGATGGGATCGGGCACGCCTTGCCCGATCGTGTCCGCGACTTTCATACCCGATCATAAATACTTCGCCAGATCGGGCCATTTCTGCCCGATCAGTGCACGGAGACCTCCTTTTTGACTCTTTGGCTCTCTAATCTTCACGTTTAGGGGTCTTGGGACCTCCTAAACTACCCATAAAGCTCGTGAGTCATCCTACGTGCCTCGTAACATCTCGTAAAGCCGTGGTTGCTTCCAAATGATTCGGGAATAGGGAGAAAACTCCCTAAAACCTGCAATTCAACACTAAAACACAAAACCACAACTATATACGATAGTTAGCACAAAATAGCTCCCAAGAGCTCCAATGACGCACAAATTAGCTTGTAAATAAGGGAGAAAAGACTATATAAATACGTGATATCAACTGTCATTGTTACGCCTAGTCATATGTATATACCTCGAGCCACCATCAGTTACTTGCATAGATTTGGTGTTATTTGACACACAATCTTTGCACAATCTGTATGATGAGGCACTAGGTTAGTATACATTTTAGGGAATCAATGCTAGCTTGATTGCGAATATTTATATATACCTGAGAGGAAATAAAATGGACAAAGTGAAACTTTTACAAAAAGGCCTCCCTAACGTACTTTAAACTATAAAAAAGTCATTAAATGCATTCTATGAGAATGGTTTTGAACCTACTTGAGATACCCAAAAACTTGATCTTCATTTCCATGTGCAATTCCATTCTCGTCATTCGGATGTTAGTTTATGGATCGTTTGTTGGTTGAGTTGCTAGTTCACTTGCTTCACCTGCTTCTATTGCTGTTATTGTTGCTTCAGTTGCTGCTTCTGTTGCTTCTCTAATTGTTTCTGTTGCTGCTTCTGTAGCTTCTGTTGCTGCTTCTGTTGCTGCATGTGTTTCTGGTTCATTAGTTGCTCCACCTTGCAACCACTGTCTTGCTTCATCTATTATGTCCTAAGCCACTTCCACTTGTATAGGAAGTAGCCCATTACTTTCCAATCGTGATTTATTCACATGGGGCTGCTTATAGTTGTTGCTTGCTTTCAAAATTTCTATCATGTTGTATTGAAAGCTATGCCACACATTTGCTAATATTTTTGGGTGAAAATCATCATATGCTTTCTTCACTGCTTGAAGTAATTGTAGAACTGTGTTTGGTCTTTCCTTGTATTGTAGACTTTGTAAAGCACGGAAAAACCAAGGTCTAAAATGTTTAGCTCAGGGCTGTTTTGGTGGTTGTTGTATTAATCGAAATTCAAAACCATTTTTCTTGCTTGCTGCCACCCATTTGGATCACTTGTTGTTACATGTGGCTTCGCGTTGTCTTGTTGAATGTATATGAGTTTACTCCTGTGTGCAGGCCAACTGGCCATAATTGCTGGCAGTACATGGTTGATTAATTTGTCCCTCATTATATCTTTCGTGACTGCTGTAATGGCCTTTGTCTCAAGCGTACCCTTCTCTCTGTTTACTGATCTTCTTTGAGCTGGTACATCATCCACAAAAGGAAAGATTCCAACTTTCCCGCTCCAAGTGTTGTGCCCTAACATGTTGAATGCCGGCTTACCTACTGCTCCCAAGAACATGACCTTTATAATGTGTCTTTTTGATTTACATGATCTATGGGGGTCAGCCTCTGATGGTTCTAAATAAAACCTCTGTGTTTTTTGATGCATGTAAAACCATTTTTCATCAATGTGAATGAAGCTTAACATGTCATGAAATTTGGGTTGCCCACCAATTTCCGGGTGAGGGTGTTGGATTTGACACAAAATCCAAATGACTCGTGAAACTTTATTTTGTGATGTTAATAATGGGTGTATTACGTTTGTGTGAAGCCTAATTTGTCCCCTCTTCACTAAACGCCACACGGTTGTTAAACAAACACCTAGTTTATATGACAAGTCCCTTAAACATGTTCTATCTTTTAAAGGAATTGAAGTTAGTATTTCCTCGGTTAATTGAAATTTCTTCCTGCCTATGTTACCTACCATTTTTTTCTTCACGTTGATTTGATGTTGCTCAGTCAGTTGTTGCTTTGGTATGTTCCAAATGAAACTTGCCGTCTTCCTGCTCACGTTGAACTCAGCTACTGCCTTCGTTACTGCCCTATATGGAAGTACGTAACCTGTTGCTTGTGAAATCAACAACTCGGCTAGTTTTTGCCTTTGATCGTCACTCAACCAAGGCCGATGATGAGGCTGCTCAATGTTTATGATATCATCGTCTATGATTTGATCCATATTGGTAAGTATTTATGCACTTGAGGCCACAACCACACACCCCCCACTCTGTGTAAAGGGTTGTCTATTGTGGGTTGAAATGGGTTGAGTGACGTTCTGGCAGAAATACGGGCTAATGTTGTTGATTTCAGTTCGGGTCAACTCAGCTCGGTGGACTTCTAGGTGTTGTGATAAACGAAGGAGTTAATATGGGGATCCTAAGTGTATTTATAGGAGCAGTTTTCACTTTTCATTCTCCCTCCAAAAAGAAGTGAAGGAAAAGTGTAATTTTGGAGGGAGTGTAAAATTTCAAACTTTTGGCAGAAAATTGGACTCATTTGGTCCGTGTAATTAAGGGGAGAAATCCCACTAAGTTTATATTATAATTTTTGGGTGATGTCACCAACCTTTTTGCTTTTTTGCCTTTTCAACTCTATCTCTCTTACTTTTTCTATTTTCAATGCAATGATTGCCTCGACTTCAATTTTTGTCTTGGTCTTCCCCCAAAGTGAAGTGTAACAATTAAAAACAAACGGAGGGTGTAATTCATAAATGGCTACAATAATATTGTAGCCACTATAAGTCTATAACTATTTAAATCTAAACCTTTCATGAGTTGTAGGCTCATCTGGATATTAATCTAAATGATTTAATAAAGAGAAGGTATTTTGTTAGACGCGCCTGACCATAAGTTATAATCAGATCAGTTGGTTTCAATTTTTTTTCAGTTGGATGTATTTTGATTTTAGTTGTTCAGTTTGATATGTTTTATGTTCAGTTAGATGTCTTTTAAGTTCACTTGGACATTTTGTTCATTCAGTTAGATGCATTTTAAGTTCAGTTGATCCTTTTCTTCTTTCAGTTGAACGTTCTACTCATTCAGTTGGATATCTTTTAAGTTCGCTTGATCCTTGTGCTCTTTCAGTTTGATGTGTTTTAAGTTTAGTTGAACCTTCTGTTCATTCAGTTGGACCCCTTTTAAGTTCAGTTGATCTTTTGTCTTTCAATTGGATGTCTTTTAAGTTCATTTAGTTATCTTATTGTTTCATTTTTTATTATTTCAGTTGGTTTTGTTATTGTTTCATTTACATGTTTTTTCACGTTCAGCTAGTTTTCTTATTCTTTCAGTTAGCTTTTCATGTATAACTAAAAACAAAACTTAAGTAAATGAAATAAAATAAATTCTAACTGAAAGCAACATAACTAAAAAAAGGAATACCTCTTCAATTGCTACTGATGATGTCGGTATATTCAATTTCTCTTTCCTCCCTTCCAATCCTACGATCACCTCATCATCATCATCATCTTCAGCCTCAGTATTTGATTATTCATTTTGTTGCTCCGCCCACTGCGCGCATTTCCGCCATTCGATTCTTGCATTTTCGATCTTCTCCGTTGTTGCTCCTCCGTGCTAAAAACCGTTAAACCCTTACTTCAAGCATAAAATCGAAAACAGAGGATGAATTTCTCTGCTCCACCGAGTTCTACCACGCGCCGGTACTGCGTTGGTGTGCTGCTTGTCGCTGCTGCATTGGTGTTCTGCCGCCTTCCTCACCGGAGCTCGTCTGACCAAATGTTATGGTCAAGCGGTCTGACACAATACTTTCACTTTAATAAAATAAATAAGTCAACTTTTAGAAGTTAATTATATTTAATGGACAAGACAAATTCTAAAAAAATGAAGGGTTTGAGATTGAAACTATTGTAATGAATACAATTTTATTGTAGCCATTGAATAACCTTCCATTAAAACATACTTCCTTAAAACAGCTGGTAAAAAAATGTAACCATATACTGATAACATTAGTGACCACCACCCACTAGCCGCTCCACCACCACCACCAGTCCACCATCTGCACTCCTGTCGCCACTGCCATCCCTACCCAGATTCCACCCCCACAACAACCGAAAAGCAGCCTGCAACCATTTAAGAGCTTCCCGACAATTTTTAAAAATCCAACACTAAAGAAAAATCCATAAAGCAATGAAAAGTCATGAAGCATAGAAATAAAGTCCGTATTATGATAACGTAAACAAAGATAAGTTATTAGTCTTATCCAATGATCATCATTTGTGCCTTCTGTTGTTGTCTTTAGGGGTCGAGTAAAAATTGGTAGTTTTCAAGTGAGTTTTATCGCCTGAACTAAAATCACCTTCTTCATCTTTATATACGAGGTTTCTCTGTAATTTCATTCCTTTTTGCTTCCATGACTATTGATAAAGATTAGCAACCTGCTTTAGCGTACGACATACACGAGTCCAATGACCTTTTGTCTTCACAATGATAATAGTAACACCATGTTCTTTTAAACTTATTTAAGCATTCTAGTGCTTATTTCATAATGATCATATCAGATCAGAAAAATTCAGATCAGATCAGAAAAATCATATCAGATAAGTTCAGATCAGACCGGAAAAGTTCAGATCATATTAGAAAATAATATGAACAAAAAACAACTATAATAAGTTCATATCAGATCAGATCAGATCAGAAAAGTTCAGATCAGCTCAGATCAGATCAAAAAAAATTAGATTATGTCAGAAAAGTTCTGATCAGATCAGCTGAGATCAGAATAATTCATATCAGATCAGACGTATAGAACGGACCCTTAACAATTTCAATTTTTGATTTCTTGTGCTTCTTACCATCTCTATTGTCCCACTTACAGTGGAGATGTAAAATTTTGAAATCACCACCTCGACGACCTCAACCATATACACATCCTCGCCTACAACCTCGACCACTACCACACCCCCTACACCTCGCATTCCCTTTGCGATTATTCAATAAAAGCTTTTTATTCTTCTCAGACATAAAGAGACAATATATCAATTCATAATATTTTTTAAGACCTCATATTTGCGTGAAAGATTGAATATGTTTTTTCTTACATTTTTGTATCGGTAATTTCCTCTCCACGTATCTTTCATTTAATCTACTCCAAAGTTATTGGGAGTCTTTAACAAAAAATATTAAGTTTTAAGACAATGAAAAGGATAGCGAAGGAATATCATTACCTTAGCCTTATCAAGTTGTTGTTCAACACCTTCTTTGACAATATCATCAAAACCCTTATTGGATTTCAATACCCACGATAAATAGTTCTTGCAAATATTATCAAAAGCCACAATTTCAAGTTTTTGGTTTAACGTTATAAACAATACATGAAAATATTAAAAACCAATAAGAACGTATCCAATAAAGATACTTGTATTATGTTGCAAAACACTGTCTAATCTATATCTATATCTATATAAATATATAAAACAAAATCGCTTTCGCCACATGTCGACCCCAAAATCATTTGGCTGACTAGGACACTACATGTCAAAGCCATATTCAAGTTGCCTATGTGTCATCAACACCTTCAACGAGATTTTATTTTAAATAGTAAATTCTATGTAAGGAAAATACTACATCCAAGCACTTACTTTTGGCCATTATGACATTCATTATCCAACAAGTTTCCATAAATGAGGCAATTGCTATACTTTTTTCAGACAATATGGATGATTTAAAATTGCAAACTTTAAATATATAGATGAACATGTAGTTAAGATTTCAACTCGAAAATTTGCTACGTCGTGGAGTAGTTTGCTACACCGACGGATAGGTATAATTATCGAATGATAAAATAGATTTGAACAATTTTGTTAAAAACGTTTATAATTTCAAAGTGTTGTAACATATTTAAAGAGGACACGTGGCCCAGTCAGGGATCGCCACGTGGCCCAATGAATTGGTGACACGTGGCTCACCCCCTCATCCACACTTGGCAGCATGTTATTTGGAGCTAATGATATCATCAATTCTGCAAACAAGAGGCCCAACTATTCCCTAAAAGAGGGAATAATCAGCCCAAATTCCCTAAAGAGGAAGAAGGTGATTGGATAAAAGGCTCAGGACAATCAGACCATGACAAGTGTCGCTCTCCCATTGCCTAACCAATCACATTCCTTCATCCTAGGGTGCTCTTTTTTATACATAGATACTATAAATAGTCCCTCATAATCAGGTAAAAGACACAACAACTCTCTCTTAAACTTACTCTGTCAAAATTCATACCCAACTATTATCAATTGAACACTGACTTAAGCATCGGAGAGGGAATCAAACCCAAACCTCCGGTTTGGTTTTCCCCTTTTTTGCAGGTTCGGAAACGAAGCAACATCTAAGCACAAGCCTCCCAATTTCAACCCTACACCTGTCCATCATCAGGACAAATACCGTATTCTTAAAGTTTACATAAAACATTTGGCGCCGTCTGTGGGGAGGCGCGAGATGACTGATTGCAATTCGTCCAACCGAGGACAAAGGATGAGTCCTTATGTTCAAGTTAATGATACCGTTGATGATGAACGTCCGCCTAGGGGACGTGACGGACAGCGACAGAATGATCCCATTGGGGCAGTTTTGGAGCCCAACCCTGCTCTCCTGATCACGGCTGCTCATTTGGAAAATGCCCTAAATGAGTTTCAAGCCAGGATGGCCCAAGTTGTCCAAGATCAGATCAAGAACAACATGCTATTCTTCCGAGTAGGATCCCAGCCGGATTCTAGGCCTGCTCCTAGGAGAGGAGCTTCTCAGGAGAATGTGGCTGGACCAAGTGGGGCTAGACGACCAGGAGAAGCTAGAAGAACGTCTAGAGGAAGGCATCCTGTTCGTAGTGAGCAACCACGTCGTTTAGACTGGAATCTGGTGGTCACCAACCCAGTCAACAGACCAGTGGATGGTCGAAGAATGGAGACAGACGCTCGAGAATACCTGCATGCTAAGAGGGTAGCAGCTCAACAGAGGTCGGCTACCGGATCAACGCCGTACTTGCAAGACCCCAGTCTGAGGATTCGGAGTCACACTCTGGAGCATGGAAGGACTCCGTCTATTTACGAGCCTCGTCAGGATCGAACGGTGGTTCAGCCTAATGTTTACAGAAGGACGTCTCAGCAGAATGTGTATAGGCGAGGGTCCCAAGAGGTCAGTTCATCGAACCCAGTCTTAAGGGAATGTCGGATAAATACAGCCCCAGTTGATGAACGTTTTAGGGAGCTGCGCATAGATTGGCCGACGCCTTTCTCAGCCAGAATAATGCAAACTCCTCCATGTGCTAAGGTTAAATTACCAACCATTGATCCGTTCGATGGCACTACTGATCCGGATGATCATCTTTCTGCTTACAAACATCAAATGTACGTCCAGGCAGTAGACGACGCTACATGGTGTAAGAACTTCCCAGCAACTCTGAAAGGAGTCGCTCAGAAGTGGTTTAACAACCTACCGGCTAATTCTATCAACAACTTCACCGAGTTAAGTTATTCATTCACTAGCCACTTTGTCGCCAATAGGCAGGAACAGAAGACTAGTATTCATCTGGGGAAGATCATCCAAGCCCCAAAGGAATCCCTGAGAAGTTTTGTAAAGAGGTTCAATCTTGAAGCCCTTCAAATCCATGACTTAAATGCTGGTGTAGCCTTCGACGCATTTATTCGAGGACTGCGTCCAGGAAGTTTCAAGTTTGATTTAATCAAGAAGAAAGTGAGTACCTTGGCTGAAGCTTTAAGGGAAGCCGAGGCTTTTATACATGCGACGGAGGTGTGTGCTGAAGCCAAGCACTCAGAGTCCAAGAAGCCCGAGGAACCTGTTCAAAAAACTAAGAACAATCCTAAGAAGGCTGAGACCTGGGTAGTGTCTTCAAGCACGGCCCCATCGAGAAGAGAGAAGAGGAAAGAAAGGGCTGTCTCGGCTGAACCCATTGAGTTCAATAAGGATCAGTATTCAATCCTTATGGAAATCAAGGATCAGCATGAACTCAAGGCTCCGGCCGAAATGAAAACACCTTACAAGAACAGAGATAAGAGTAAGTACTGCCACTTCCACAAGGATTGTGGACATGAGACAAATGAATGCAAACACCTGAAGAGAGCTTTGGAAAACCTGGCAAAGCAAGGAAAGATGAATCAATACGTCTCCCGTGAAGGCCGTTTTCAGAAGAAGGATTATCGGCAGAAAAAGAAAGAAAGCTCCAGTACAGACGAAGACGTGGTTTTGGTGATATCCGGCGGGGTTGCGGCCGGAGGACCAACCTTGAGAGGTCACAAAAATTATGTGAGAGAGCTTGGCCAAGTGTTGCTGACGGGGAAATCCAAAGTAGACCCGTTCCCCATGGTGACGGTGAGCGAAGGAGACCGTGGGCAGATAAGGACTCCCCATGATGACCCCTTGGTCGTAGAGATGAAGATTGCCAATCTAAGAGTGCGAAGGATCCTTATCGACACTGGCAGCTCGACTGACATTATTAGCGCTGATTGTCTGTCAAGATTGAAGTTTGATGAGAAAGATCTTCTTCCAGTCCATCATCCTATTATAGGATTTGGAGGTGGAATCATACATCCGGTCGGCACGGTGTCGTTGCCCGTCCGAGTCGGAGAGAAGGAAAAGAGCAGAACTATGTTCATAAAGTTTTTGGTTGTCAAGGATTTGACAGCTTACAACGTCATTTTGGGACGTCCTACCCTTAATAATATTAAAGATGTCATCGTCACCCATCTCATGCTGATGAAGTTCGAGTGTGACGACGGCCAAGTAAGCACAATATATGGAGATCAGAGGGCCGCTAGGGAATGTTATCTTACAACCCTAAAACCTTCGTCCTGGAAATTGAATGAAGTCGAGCCTATGGATTTAGATGAACCCAAAGAGATGGGGGCAGAGATGGTAGGACCGGCCAGAGTGCGAGAAGAGAAGTTTCAAACCAACGCTGCTTCCGCAAGGAAGCCAGCTAGAGAAAGAGTTGAACTACAAGATACCCCTGAAGGGAAAACGGCAAGAGATTTGCCCAGCAAGAAGAGAAAATTCACTCAAGTAAAAGAAGAGCCAAGGCCTTCAGCCGAGCTGATGACGATCGCAAGTTTGACATTGGATCGCCCGAAGCCTGCTGAGGTCCCTTTAAGCATTTGCTTAGACGAGTCTCGCCCGGAAAGGACTTTGCAGATTAGGGCAGGTTTGAAGCCCGAGTTACAAGAAGCTATCATAGCACTGTTAAAACAATTTCAAGATATTTTTGCCTATGGGGCAAAAGAGATGCCGGGTATTGATCCCAAAGTGGCCGTTCATCGGCTAAATGTTGATCCAGCCAGAAACCGGTCAGGCAGAAGAAGAGGCATTTGGGACCTGTTAGGAATCAGGCTGTAGACGAAGAGGTCAAGAAACTACTAGAAGCCGGCTTCATCAGGGAGACTCACTACCCAGATTGGGTGTCAAACGTGGTTATGGTCCCCAAGCCAAATGGGACTTGGAGGATGTGTGTCGATTATACGGACCTGAACCAGGCTTGCCCCAAAGACAGTTTTCCGCTTCCTAAGCTGGATCGGCTGGTTGATTCGACAGCTGGTCATGCCTTACTGAGCTTCATGGACGCCTACTCTGGGTTCCATCAGATTCCCATGATGCCGGAGGACCAGGACAAGACTTCGTTCATAACAGAAAAAGGATTGTATGGATGGTTGATGATGCCATTTGGTCTGAGGAACGCCCCGGCGACTTTTCAGAGGCTTATCAATAAGATCTTTTCGCCTCAGTTGGGACGAAATTTAGAGGCATACATTGACGACATGATCGTCAAAAGCCAAGAACAAACAGATCATGTCGGAGACCTGCGCGAAACTTTTGAGACATTGCGCAAGTATAAACTAAGGCTCAATCCAAAGAAGTGCGTCTTTGGAGTTTCCGCTGGCAAGTTCCTTGGATTCCTGGTAGATCAACGAGGGATAGAAGCAAATCCAGAAAAAATCCAAGCCATACTCGACATGAAGCCTCCGACCAAGGTGAAGGAAGTTCAACGGCTGACTGGTTGCTTAGCGGCAGTAGGACGATTTTTGTCCAAATCAGGTGATAAATGCCATCATTTTTTTGCAACGATAAAGAAGTCCGCAAAGTTTCAGTGGACCCCTGAAGCAGATGAAGCCTTAGTTGAGATCAAGAAGCATTTACAACAGCTCCCCCGTCTGATAAGTCCGGTGCTTGGGGAGAAGTTGTATGTTTACCTGGCTGTTTCTCCTGAAGCAGTCAGTGCAGTACTGCTAGCCGAGAGAGATGCTATACAAACACCCGTTTACTTTGTGAGTCAAGTACTCAAGGATGCTGAAACTAGATACACAGTTGTAGAGAAATTTGGCCTGGCTTTAGTAGTTGCTAACCGAAAGCTAAGGCCCTATTTCCTGGCTCACAGTATAGTTGTGTACACTGATCAGCCACTTAAGCAAGTTTTACAGAAGCTAGAGGCGGCAGGAAGGATGTTGAAGTGGGCGAATGAACTGAAAATGTTTGACATCACGTTCGAACCAAGGAAGGCGATTAAGGGACAAGCTTTGGCAGATTTCATTGCTGAACTAACCCGTCCATTGTTGGATCCGGTGGAAGACCCCTCTGAGGGCAGTCAGTATTGGAAATTAATGGTAGACGGCTCGTCCACCACACAAGGAAGTGGGGCAGGCCTGGTTTGTCGGTCTCCTGAGGGAGACAAGTATGAATATGCTGTACGTTTTAAATTTCCGGCGTCCAATAATGAGGCTGAATATGAGGCCTTACTGGCCGGGATCCGTATTTGCCGAGCAGCAGGAGCAAGAAAATTAGAGGCAAAGTCAGATTCTCTTCTGGTAGTCAGCCAGGTTAATGGAGAGTATGAATGCAAAGAGGCCTCCATGATTAAGTATGTCCAGCTGGTAAAAGAAGAAATTAAGCAATTAGATGAATTCACCTTGGTACAAATACCTAGGTCTGAGAATCATCAGGCTGATGCTTTGTCTAAACTTGCAAGTTCTGCTTTGGGCGACACCCCAAGAACTGTTTTCTGGGAGGTTCAAGAAAAGAAAAGTATTGATCAGGAAAAGGTGATGTTTTTAAGCCGAGGAAACAACTGGATGGAGCCTATTCTTCATTACAAAAAGACTGGCCAATTACCAGAAGACCCGGCAGAAGCAAAATATGTTAAGGCTCGTGACAAATGGTTCGAAGTTTGGGACGAGACATTGTACAAGAAATCGTATGATCGTCCTTTGTTGAAATGTATTACCAGGGAAGATGGTCTTGAGGTATTGAAGGATTTGCACGAGGGGATTTGTGCATCACACATTGGCGGCCAAGCCTTGGCTGAAAAGGCACGAAGAACTGGCTATTTCTGGCCAACGTTGAACGCTGATGCCGTGGCATATGCAAAAAAATGTGATAGCTGTCAGAAGCATTGTCATCTCTTTAAAAGGCCATCAAATTTTCTAACACCAATTCTAACTCCTTTGCCATTCGCCAAGTGGGGGATGGACATCCTAGGCCCTTTTCCCATGGTGACCGGACAGAGAAAATTTGTTATTGTGGCTGTGGACTATTTTTCCAAGTGGGTAGAGGCTGAGGCCGTTAGGGGTATAAAGACGAAGGATGTAAAAAGGTTCATCTGGAAAAACGTCATAACACGATTTGGGATGCCCCAGTCGATTGTGTTCGACAACGGCCCCCAGTTTGAGACTCCTAAACTGAAAGATTGGCTATCAGAAAGGGAGATTAAGTCCCACTTTGCTTCTGTTGCACATCCACAAGCAAACGGCCAGGTAGAAGCTTTCAATAAGATTATTTCGGAAGGTATAAAGAAGAAGTTAGAGAACGCCAAAGGCTTTTGGGTGGAAGAACTCCAACTGGTCCTTTGGTCAATCAGAACCACGGCCAAGAATTCAACAGGGGAGACGCCTTTCATGCTGGTCTATGGAACAGAAGCTGTCCTACCCATTGAGATTGAATAACCCACCCTACGCGTCATGTTATACTCAGAAGAGACTAATTGGGCGGCGATGCGCTTGGCATTGGACAAATTGCCTGAAGTCCGAGGTAATGCTCTTCTGAGGATGGAATTGTACAAGCTACGCATGGCTAGGGAATTCAACAAACGGGTAACCAGACGACCTCTAAAAATAGGGGATCTGGTTCTTCGTAAGATGGAGGCAGTTGGACGTGCAAAGGAACTCGGTAAGCTAACCCCGAACTGGGAAGGTCCGTATTTGGTGGTTGAAGAGGTTCGCAGCGGCACTTTTAAGCTTCAAGACTTAGATGGACGACCCATACCAAGAACTTGGAATTCCGATAATCTGAAAAAATACTATGTCTAAGTTTGTAGGTTTTTACATTTTACAAACGAAGTGCTACGGCACAGAAAAATCATTTAGCAATGTATTCTATGTATCTTAGCTTAGGCTAAGCAAACTTCACATTAATACATTCTAAATTCTGGTCTACAGTCTGAACTGCTCCTTTATGTATGGCTTATTTGATTAGTTAGTAACGTCCAGTCACATCGTCATTAAGGGACGTTTTATTATCCACAGCCATCTTGGGGCATTTTTCCATAAATGGACGAAAGATGGTTACTAGATAATAAACCATAAAGGTCCATTATGCAAGACAGATATTACTTCCTAAAGGAAGACGTCTGCAAAAATCATCATAATCTGTTCAAGATATAACTGATGAACAAAGACTTCTTGATTAAAAGTTCTTTAACCAGAAGCAATCGTTTAAAACCAAGTTCATAGAAACTTGAAAGATAGACGAACACCGCTTCCTAAAGGAAGCCGGCTAGAGAGACGTCTTCCCTTAGTAAAGGAAAGCTCCGTCATAATACCTAATATTACACAGGTATTATTTCTTAAAAGAAACCGGCCCAGAATGAGAAGTCTTAGTAAAGAAGGTCTCATTACTTACACAAAGGATGGACTAGACTTCCTTCCTACGATGTCTTCGTCTAGGAATAGACAGAGGCATCCTATGAAGGGGGGCATACAGTACCTCGTCCAGAAAGGAAAGAACAATCCTCGGACGTCTTTATACTTACAAGGATGCAAAACAAAGTTAGTTCAAAAAGGAATACGTCATTGATTAATCCTTGGACGTCCACCCTCGAACATAACTTGGATTTTAACCAATAGTTGGTTCATGAAGGAAAACGTCCTAGACGTCTGGACCTTTGGACGTCTTCCCTTGAACATAATTTCGTATTTAACCAATTGATTCGTAAAGGAAAACGTCCAAGATGTCTGTTTCCTTAGACGTCTTTCCTTGAACGTAATCTGTTTTTACCCAATCATTGGTTCGTGAAGGAAAACGTCCAAGACGTCTGGATCCTTGGACGTATTCCTTTGAACATGACTTGGTGTTTAACCAATATTTGGTTACTGAATACCATTCTTGGATGTCTTCCTCATCATGTTGACAACATTCCTGATTCATTAACTTGGTCATTCTTTAACTTAGTAGTAAGAAATTAGAGAAGGGACCAGAAAAGAGAGTTATAGACCATTGTATATTAACTACTTCTGGACGAGTTTGGACTGCAAAAGTACAAAGCAGGTTTACAGGTTTATCAACCAAGTCTAGAACAAAAAGAAACTACTTCCGGACGAGTTTGGACTGCAAAAGTACAAAGCAGGTTTACAGGTTTATCAACCAAGCATAGAACTAACAAGCTGCTTCAGGACGAGCTTGGACTGCTAAAGCTCAAAAAATTTACAAGATCGTCATCCCGGTCTAAAACCAAGTATAGCTGATCTACAAAAATACTAAGACAATTACAAAGCAACAATTGACAGCAAGAGGAGCATCCTGATCTGGTTGTGGGCCAAGACGCTAATGACAGTTGCATACTTCTTCAACTCGTCAAGCTGAGCCTGAATATCTTTCCTGCCCTCTTCACTGTCATACTTCTTAGAGTACTTGGTGAAAGCCTTCTTCTTAGGCTTGCACCAGTTACTCGTCAGGAGTACCTTCCATATCTTTCTCTGTGTCCGCAGGCATTTCCAAGTTTGCATCAGCAGTGGCACTAGGTTCTATGTATTCCTCCCCGTCAGAATCAATAAATACTGGGGGTTTCTCATTGAGCAGCCGAGCCTTGGAGCATTCCTCCTGGAACAGAAGTCTTCTCTCAAATCGGGGCACCTCTTCGGAGTCAGCTAGCATGTCGAAGGCTTTGAGGGCCCATTCCTTAGCCTGGTTTTCAGCATCAGAAAAGCTTTTGACGGCCTCCTCAAAGTCACGTTCCCTCAAGAGCTTTTGACGAGCCACCTCAGCTGTAAGCCCCACAATGGCCTGATGGAACAGGGCTGCGGTAATGAGAGCAAACCTCTTTTCCTCCTCGATGGGCTGAGTTGCTGAGTCAAGCCGACTTCTCAGCCGATCCACCTCAGCTTGCAAGCTACCCAGGCTCATCATTAGGCGCTTATTCATATTATCCATATCAGCCGCCTGCTTTTCCATGGCTCTTACAGTCTGAGCATGCTCCAAGTTCAGGGTTGCCAGCTCCAAAATGGACTTATCCCCGGCATCAGTTACCTGACGGACGAGCCTCCTATTCTCTTTACGGAGGTCCCTGATATAATCCTCGGCCATCAGAGAACGGGCAAAAGCCTAAAAAAGTGAAAAGTTAGATGGTGGGATAATAAACAAGATATGTTAAGTATATAAAAAAAATAGTAGGTGGCACACACCTCAGCAGTCAGCTGGGTTATGTAACCCACATGGCCGGCAGCAGCTCCTCTCAAGCCCTTGACATAAGGTTCAGGGAAAGCGTCAAAAACTTCACGCTTTACCTGTTCCCTTTCCATTTTTGAGTACTTGGCAAAGGAGGGGAAAGGCTCATCAGGATAATCCTCGTCCTCAGGACCCTCAGCCATTGGCCCTTTTCCCTTATCTATAACGAGTGGAGGATTAGACATACGGATAGGAAGAATAAGTGTTTGTGGGTTGGACGGGCTCTGTGATCGTCCCCCAATTCTCAGTGTTCTGACCACGTTTGGAGAATAAGACTCACCAGAAGACAAAGACCTACCACGGTAGGCCGAGGGCATTTGACTTTCCAGCCGAGCTGCAGCTCCACTGTAAGCCGAGACTTGGGGGGTTGCCGCGTCCGGGTCCCCCACTTCAACAACGTCAAGCATCTGAGCCGCGTCCGGCTGAATGGATAAATTATCCAAGGGGAGAATTTCCCCCTCGTTTGAAACAAAAGGGGTGGAGGAGATTTCCACTCCCTTAACCTTACCTCCGTCAGAAGGACGAGGTGCTCTGGTAATCAGCTGGCTAACAGGAACAGCTTTCAAAGCCTGCGACATACTAGAAGTTGTACTTTTCTTCTTGAAAGTACTCTTGCTCTTCTTTGCCGGAGATTTCTCTTCGGCAGGAGTAGATGCAGCTCTTTTCTTGGCTGCGGGCACCGTACTGGCAGGCTTAGACGAAGCTTTGTCTGCAGCCTTGGCAGTGGGGGCTTTCGACTGAAAAAAAAAAAAAAATTATTAGTACACATTGCTTGCAGAAGGAAACCGTCCGAAATATAATTGAATGACATTTATTCAGATTCCTCAAGACCCAGTGATTCATCAAGGAAGACGTCCTAGGCTAGAAAGCTTGGACGTTCTCCTGATTATTGAACAACGGGCACAAAGATCCAAACTGATCCATAAAGGACCACGTCCAAGAATTTACTACTTGGATGCCTTCCTTTTTATAAGAGTTGAGCAATTTCTTCAAAGAAGGAAAACGTCCAAGGATTTACTACCTGGACGCCTTCCTTCTCATAAGAATTAATTAATGAACTTCAAAGAAGGAAAACGTCCAAGTATTTACTACCTGGACGCCTTCCTTCTCATAAGAGTTGACTAACAATTTCTTCAAAGAAGGAAAACGTCCTAGGATTTACTACCTGGACGCCTTCCTTCTCATAAGAATTAATTAATGAACAACTTCAAAGAAGGAAAACGTCCAAGGATTTACTACCTGGACGCCTTCCTTCTCAAAAGAGTTGACGAACGGTTTCTTCAAAGAAGGAAAACGTCCTAGGATTTACTACCTGGACGCCTTCCTTCTTATAAGAATTAATTAATGAACAACTTCATAGAAGGAAAACGTCCAAGGATTTACTACCTGGACGCCTTCCTTCTCAAAAGAGTTGACGAACAGTTTCTTCAAAGAAGGAAAACGTCCAAAGATTTACTACCTGGACGCCTTCCTTCTCATAAGAGTTGATGGGTGTACAAATTCTTCAAAGGAAAACGTCCAAGGATTTACTACCTGGACGCCTTCCTTCTCATAGTTGATAAACAATTTCTTCAAAGGAAAACGTCTATAGATTGAATAACTGGACGCCTTCCTTTTCAGAACAATTTGTCTTTAGACAATTTGTTCAATAAAGAAAAACGTCCAATGATTGAATACCCGGACGCCCTCCTTTTACAAGTAATATTGGGTTGAAAGTTTGAAAAGAATTAGAAGTGGCTGTCTTACCAGGGTGGTGCCCCGTTTCTCGGCAGGCTTCTTGGCCGCCTCCATGCGCAGCTTATGGGCAAAGCGAGCTGGATCCATTTCGCCTCTCTGAGAGCGAGTCAACAATGATCTGGCTTCTTCTGGAAAACAAACAATAAAAACAAAGTGAGACAAGGACATAATGATGGAGCAGAGGGGAATTATAAAAATTGGATTACCTTTATCCTGGCCTAACCAAAGTCCAGCGGCCACTAAAAATTTGTTACTATAAAATCTCTCCTTGAAGGGTATCCAGCCGGCAGGGCCTTTGATGGTTGGACGGTCCTCCTTTTTATACTCCACCACCTTGAAGTGGTCAACCACCATGTCGTCAAATTTATTCTCCAGGCCCAGGAGGGGAGCTCCACGTCCAGTATGGGTAACCGCACGACTACGGTACCTATAACGTTTGGCTGTTTCCTCGTCGGGGGCCCGGAGATAGAGGAAGTGAGACTTCCAGCCATGCATCTTTGACGACTTACCCCAAGCCGTCATAAAGCCAGTCCGATTACATATACTAAACCAAGAGCCATCCACCGTCTTAGGCATCTTTGATAAATAGTGCATGTGAGTGAAGGCGGCTAAAGAAAGGGGATAACCTTTAAGCTCACAAGTAGCTATAAAGGTCAGGACGTTGTGCCATGCATTGGGAGCCAGTTGACTTTGGCCGAGGTTATAATGACGCAGTATCTCCTTTATGAAAGGGTGAAGGGGAAACCTAAGACCACAATCTAAGGCCAGTTTATAAACAGGTAATTGGCCGTATTTGGCGTCAAGAACGGTTTGCCCCTTAGAAGGAATGACAAACTCATAATCTGTTATGGGAATAGCTGCCCATAAATGATAGGGGTCAGTTCCAAGCTTCTTTAGCCAAGCCCTATCTATCTTTATGGTCCCAGGGTCTGCTAAATCTCCTAGGGTTCGGCGAATTTCAGATGGAGTGGGTGAAGCACTTCCCTCGTCCTCACTATCTCCCTCGTCCTCCTCAGCTTCCTCTGCATCATCCCCTTGGGCTTCGTCATCAAGCTCCACCTCATCAACAAGCTCCTCATCCTCATCATCATCATATAAAAGAGGGTTATCTTCCCGAAGCCCAGACGGCCCTGCCACGGACGGTTCTGGGTCAGAATAGGGTCGACTTTGTTCACCTAGCTGTATATCATCCCCATAGGGAGATCGTTCTGGAATCTCAGTAGGGCCCCTTTATGGGCCTCGACCAGTTGATTCCTCCATTTCTGAGCTAGAGGTTGGAAGGATTAGCTGGCGTCTTAAACGAGCAGTTTGCTTGACGCGCGCCAGAATACCCTGCACAGGCAGAGACTGGGACGTCGGACAAGGTTGATGGGCATAAAAATACACAAAGGGACCGCCTAAAAAAGGTCCAACTCTAGAAGAACTCGAGGATGTTTGGAGTTTATTTCTAGGGCCTAGACACTCTCTCGGACGGCCAAGGGTGTTGGACGAGGATGAGGATTCCATTTATTTATAAAGAATAAATGAATAAATAAAAGAATGGAAGGAGGAAAGATACCTGACGAGCTTTGACAGGTAGGCTGAAGACAGATGAACGTTGAACAAAAGCGGCTCTTCGGACGATCTGTGCTTCTCTCTAAAAACTCTCTCTCTCTCTAGAATGCTCTCAAAATTCTGAAAACAGAAAATGAGGAAATGAAGAGGAGGGGGGATATTTATAGGAGGGTAAAAAGACCTTTCACCTCCCACAGTAATTTTACACGTGTCACCGTGTGAGAGGGCATGTCAGCATCCCATATCGTTTGATTGGTCCTTTCTTTCGGTACAATTGGACTTACTTCAGTAAAACTAGAATTATTACTACTGATAGAAGGAAATATATCAGTATTGGATTCAGATACCTTCCCTTTTAGGGGCAAATGTTGTAACATATTTAAAGAGGACACGTGGCCCAGTCAGGGATCACCACGTGGCCCAATGAATTGGTGACACGTGGCTCACCCCCTCATCCACACTTGGCAGCATGTTATTTGGAGCTAATGATATCATCAATTCTGCAAACAAGAGGCCCAACTATTCCCTAAAAGGGGGAATAATCAGCCCAAATTCCCTAAAGAGGAAGAAGGTGATTGGATAAAAGGCTCAGGACAATCAGACCATGACAAGTGTCGCTCTCCCATTGCCTAACCAATCACATTCCTTCATCCTAGGGTGCTCTTTTCTATACATAGATACTATAAATAGTCCCTCATAATCAGGTAAAAGACACAACAACTCTCTCTTAAACTTACTCTGTCAAAATTCATACCCAACTATTATCTATTGAACACTGACTTAAGCATCGGAGAGGGAATCAAACCCAAACCTCCGGTTTGGTTTTCCCCTTTTTTGCAGGTTCGGAAACGAAGCAACATCTCAGCACAAGCCTCCCAATTTCAACCCTACACCTGTCCATCATCAGGACAAATACCGTATTCTTAAAGTTTACATAAAACACAAAGGATTAGATTTCAACTCGAAAATTTGCTACGTCGTGGAGTAGTTTGCTACACCAACCGACAGGTATAATATCAAATGATAAAATAGATTTTAACAATTATGTTAAGAACGTTTATAATTTTCAAAGAATTAATCAATTTTTTTATTAAAGTCGTCTTTATCATTTGGCAATTATAAATTTCTGATTCAGTTTAAGTTTATTGTATAAATTAATTGGAAAATTCTTAATGGTGGCCCTTAGGTCTCAGGAATTCTTAATGGCATAAAAAAACTTTTTCGTTGATAGCCCTACTTTACAAATTATTCTCAAACATAACCTTAATTAAGAATATTCCGTTAATAATAAAGCATATTTTATTAGTTAACAGTTAAGGCGGTCACTCGCAAATAAAATGATACATTTTTGGTCTTTTTTGCCAATTGCAAACTCAAAATAAACCTCTAAGGGCTAAAAAAGACGCACTAAAATCAATTCTTAAGGGCAAAACACGACCGAAAATACCTCCTTTTACGTACGAGTAACTGTAACACCCCGAAAATTCTCTCTTTTAAAACATATATTTTACCAATTAAAATAGAATTATCAAGGCATTATCGCTCGTGTGACAATTTATTGGCTTACTTAGAGTTTTGCAGCGGAAAAACATTAAATAAAACTTTAATAAATACTTAAACCATCAAAACTGTCAATCATAATTCAAACCTCGAAAGTAATTTAAAACCAACTTAAAACATTTAAGATGAATAATCCATAAAGCAACTTAATAAAAGTAACGTAAATGCTTCCAAAATCTCATCAATGCTTCCAAAATCTCGAATGAGTAATTGTGATGATGCATCATAGCTTCAAACCTGTAGCAAATACTCAATTGAAGACTGCTCATCAACAAAGGGTCATCACAGGATCAATAGGCACAGCCATGATCGACACACAGAAAAGCACATAATCAACAAATTCGAGTACATACATAATAATATAAAACACAGAATCTAACATGATACTACTGAACAACAAAACATAATCAATAATAATATCCCAAGACTTCAACTCATAAAATAAGACTTGACTTCGCAAAACATACAACATGATAATAATTCATTTAATAAATTGAATAGTATATGGATCGAGTTGGCCAAAACCAGCCTTCAATACAGAAGATGAATTACGGACACGACTCCGTTATCCCTTGACCAACGTTATCAATAAACCTTTAAAATAAAATAGGGTACAGTGATCAATCAGACCCCAAGAAAAGTCACCATGTACTCCCATTCATACTAGTCCAGGACTTCAGACGTGCACAAGTCTAAAGCTAATGCTATTCTCTTTCACTTTAAGTATTAATATGTTATTCAATGTTGGACTCTAGCAAAGCAACCAACACATAACATGGATACAATAATTTTCATTTTTATCTTAGGATTACATAAGTGATCAAACAATTTCAATTGACCAAGAATTAATCCTCCAATTTATTTGTTGACGTAAATCAACAATCGAATGTCCAAAGACAACAAATATACATACCCTACAAAGCCCTCGGTCTTTGCAAAGTAGTAAAATAATCATAATCAATAATGTTTGGGCCCTTCCAGTCATGGCCCACCTAACCGGTGAAATGACTAAAATACCCTTAGGGGGCAAAATTACCATTTTACCCCTAAGGCCCCCACAGGCTAGAAAGTACAGACCTTCAATCAGGCCCACTGACTAAAAGGCTTTCATGACATCATCATCTTCACCAGATGACGTCACCTCAGTACTACCTATAAATAGTATTCTCATTTGATCATTCAGGTACGTTTTTCCATATATAACAGAGCATTTACTAGTACTATTCTCTCTGATTTCTGAGATCAGATCTGACTTAAGCATCGGAGAGCCGATCCCGGGAACATCCTCGGGGTAGTTCACGGTGCTCGATTTTGCAGGTGCTCGAATTCGAAGACCTTGGACTCATTTGGTTACTACCCTAGCTGGAAATTGGACTTCCCCGAATTACAAATTCACTGTGTTTCTTGTGACCCGAAACAGTTGGCGCCGTCTGTGGGGAGTCTAACAAAACAGCTACATTTTCAAACACCATGACACGAGGACAAGGTACCCGCGGTACTACTGCTCGAAGGACTGCTTCTGAGAACGCTCAGACTACTCTTCTAAACCAAGGAGGTGTTATCGTGGAGGACGAGACCGACGTCCCAGAAACTGGAAGCCAGGCTGACATGACTATCGAAGCACCACCACCAGCAGTGACTTACTCGGATCTTCGACAACTCAACTCCGAATGGAGAGACATATGACTACTGTCATGCAACAACTCGTTTCAGTAATGAAGACTCAATAGACTACTCCCCCGACCGAGGGACAGTTCTGGATCAGCCGCAGGCTCATCGAAGGGCAGCTCAGCCTAAACGTGCCCTAACCGAGCATGTTGTTGGCGGCCCCTCGAAGAAAGTACCTGCCACTTCGAAAGGAAAATCTATAGTGTCACCGAGCCAAGAAGATGCCCGATATATCATACAACAAAGACAGAAGAGGGGTAAGAATTTCGACGCCCGGGAGATCATCGAAAAGATTAGAGAGCAATCCCAGGGAGGAAATTCGAGGTTCTCAGCAGCCACCGAAACACAGGACAATCTCATCCCGTGACTAGCCATCACACTCTGAGACTAGCAAACCCACCAAAGGTCGAGGAGCCCGAGGAGGTAGCAGAATCAGGCTTTCGCGTGGGATCAGCAGTGGCACACAAATCACCATTCAGTCAACACATCATGGAGACCCCTAACCCGGGCAAAGTCAAGATTCCATTAATAGAGCACTACTCAGGGATCACTGATCCTACTGACCATCTAGCAGCATATAAAGCTCAAATGAGCGTACAGACGTTTTGCGAAGCGACGTGGTGGAGGTATTTTCCGACCACCCTGAAAGGCTTGGCCCTCAATTGGTTCACAAGCTTACCAAACGACATTATAACCAGCTTCTCGGCTCTCGAAGCTCTCTTCTCTCAGCACTTCATAGCGGCAAAACGTCACAAAAAGACTAGTGTCCACCTGATGTCCGTTTCCCAGCAGAAAGGGGAAAGTCTGAGCTGCTACATCAAGCGATTCAACGAGGAGTCCCTCAAGGTCTCCGACCTCCAGCATGGAGTTGCTGTTACGGCCTTGATGAACGGCCTTCATCCGGTACTCTTCAAGTTCGAACTAGCCATGAGAGAGACTCTCACCTTGGCTGATGCCATGAGACAGGCACAGAAGTATATCCAAGCGTCAGACATCTGTAAGAATGTTCATGAAGAAGGAGGCAACAAAAGGAGAAATGAGCCATCGAATCAGAATGACATGGCAGACAGGCTAAAGAGGCATCGACCATCCGACGGAGGTCATAACCCTCGTTTCAATGTTAACCGGCGGGAAATATAATTAGACATAAAACAGAAATCCGTGTTACCTCGACCTAATCCCATCAAAACGTCGAGTTATCGCAGAGACAAAAAGTTGTGGTGCGAATACCATAAAGATTGTGGTCACACGACCAAGGACTGTAGGGAATTGAAGAAAGCTCTCGACAAGTTGTCTGATGAAGGAAATATGAATATATATCTCAAGGAACCTCAGGGTGATCGAAGGAGAGATAAGGGAAAGGAGAAACAAACCAGGAGCGATGAAACTGAAGGCTATGTAGGCGTCATAACTGGGGGCTTCGCTTCCGGAGGCCTAACCGGCAACGCGAGGAAGAATCACCTATACCATCTAAAAGATGGCGAGAGAATGAAAAGGCCGGAAACTCCCACCATGGTGTTCGGAGAAAGTTCTAAGGAGATACAGACCCCCCATGATGACCCTCTGGTCATCGAACTAAAAGTGGCCAACCATAGGGTTGGTCGAGTGTCGATCGGCAGTGGGAGCTCGGCAGACATCATTACTTGGGAATGTTTGCAAAAGCTCAAATACGAAAAGAAGGACATCAAGGCCATTGACCAACCTTTGGTCGGATTCGGAGGGCAATCCGTTCACCCCCTTGGAGTCATCAATTTGCCTAGCCGGTTTGGTGACAAGGGAAAAGGACGATGCCTTCCAATCAACTTCTTAGTTGTTGACATCGACCTCCCCTATAACATCATCATAGGGAGGCCCACATTGAATAGAATAAAAGCTGCAATCTCGACCTACCAGCTCCTGTTGCAGTTCGAAGCAAATGATGGGACGGTTGAAAGATTGCATGGGGACCAAAAATCTGCTCGAGAATGTTATGTCAATAGCTTGAGAAGAGGTAAGCCAGTCGAAGCAAGCTCAGGATAAAGGAAAAGAGAAGAAAAAGAAACTGACAAAATTTCACCCCCACCATTGGGTTTGTTCTATAACGAGAACCCAATAAACTATAATCGACCTCAGCCGGTCGATGAAGATGAAGAAATACAACTCGGACCTGATCCTAACCGGACAGTTCGAATTGGCAAGGACCTTAGTCAGGTCGTTCGAAAAGAAATTGTAGATCTCCTCCAAGAGTATCAAGAGGTGTTCGCATTTTCAGCAGATGAGATGCCAGGGATAGACCCCTCGGTCACTAAACATCAGCTGAACATCAAGTCAGAATTCAGGCCCATCAAGCAGAAGTTAAGACACTAGGGTGCTGAAAGGAACAAGGCCGCAGCTGAAGAGGTGAAAAAGTTGCTAAGTGCTGGAATGATAAAAGAATGTCAATACACAGAATGGCTGTCGAATGTAGTACTAGTGCGAAAGCCCAATGGATCATGGCGCATGTGTGTCGATTTCACCGATCCTAACAAAGAGTGTCCCAAAGATGATTTTTCCCTCCCTAAGATCGACAAGCTGGTCGACTCCACAGCAGGACATGCACTTTTTAGCTTCAGGGACGCGAATGCTGGTTACCACCAAATTCCCCTCACAGAGGAAGATCAGGTGCATACCGCATTCATTACGAGTTCCGGAATTTATTGTTTCGTTGTCATGTCGTTCGGACTTAAGAACGCTGGGGCTACATATCAGAGGCTTGTAAACAAAATGTTCGAGAAGCAGTTAGGGCTCAATGTTGAAGTCTACGTTGACGACATGATAGTCAAGAGCAAGCTAGTCGAGGATCATGTCCAAGATCTGCGGGAAACTTTGTCTACCCTACGATCTTACAACATGAAATTGAATCCTAAGAAGTGCGTCTTTGGCGTTCGAGGAGGGAAATGCCTAGGATTCTTAGTGGATGAAAGGGGCATCGAAGATAACCCTGACAAGATAGAAGCCATCATCAACATGAAGTCTCCTCGAACTGTGAAGGAGGTTCAAAGGCTCACAGGGTGTATGGCTGCCCTAGGAAGATTTCTATCAAGATCAGCTGACAAGAGCTTACACTTCTTCAATACATTGAAGAAACCGTGCTTCGAATGGGACTGTGAAGCAGAAAAAACCTTTTAACAATTGAAGACCCACTTAGCTTCATTACCGAAGCTTGTCTCACCCTTGCCGGGAGAGACATTATTCGTTTATCTCGCAGTATCTGAAACCGCTCTAAGTCCTGTGCTCGTTGCCGAAAGAGACAAGCTACAACAACCAGTATATTTCGTTAGTCATGCCTTTCGAGGAGCTGAAAGTAGATATCCCCCGTCGGAGAAAATGATATATGCCCTGGTGATGGCCAGTCGAAAATTGAAGCCTTATTTTCAAGCCCATCCAATCAAAGTACTCACTAGTCAGCCACTCAGAAAACTCATTGAAAGTAGAAATGGCTCTAGTCGAGTTATCGAATGGGCTAATCAATTGTCAGACTTTGGTCTAGAGTTCGAACCGAGAAGAGAAATAAAAGCACAAGCCTTAGCTGATTTCATTGCTGAGTGCCCAACCGAAGTCGAAACTGCCACCCTAACCGGGACATGGCAACTCTATGTTGACGGCTCTTCATCCAAAGCAGGTTGCGGAGCCGGTCTACTGATAATAGACCCTCTCGAAAATAAAATAGAATATGCAATAAAATTTGACTTTGCGGCTTCAAATAACGAAGCTGAGTACGAAGCCCTTTTGCTGGGATTAAAACTATGCCTCTCGAATGGGGCTAATGAAATAACGGTCAAGACAGATTCACAGCTGGTCGTGGGTCATGTCAAAGGAGAACTCGAAGCAAAGGAGGACAGTATGAGGATGTACCTAGGCAAGGTAAAGGAACAGCAACAAAGTTCACCAAGTTCTCAATACAACACATCCCACGGTCCGAAAACCAGCAGGCAAATGCTTTATCTCGAATGGCCAGCTCAGCATCTGGATTGGAACCTCAAACCATTTCTTGGGAGGTGTTGTATAAACCAAGTATCAACAGTCAACTTCTCATCTGCAGCATAGATCGCTCGAACAATTGGATGCAAAGTATCCGCCTATACTTCGAAGAAGGAAAATTACCAGAAGATGAAAAAGAAGCAGAATGAGTGCGACGCCGCGCAAGTTGGTTTTTGTTGCACGACCACCTGCTATACAAAAATTCCTTCACACATCCCCTTTTAAGATGTGTGACGCTCGAAGAAGGCAAGCGGATACTTCGAGAGATACATGAGGGCACCTGTGGGAGTCATCAGGGAGCTCAAACTATAGCTGGTAAAGCTCTTCGAGCAAGGTACTATTGGCCAACAGTGATGAAGGATGTCAAGGACATGGTCAAAAAAAGTCACAATTGTCAAGTGTATGCCCATGTACATCGACAATCAGCCTCTCTTCTCACTACAATGCAAGCTATACTACCATTTGACCAGTGGCGGATGGACATTCTATGGCCCTTCCCAGTAGCAGCTGGGGGAAGAAAATTCCTATTAGTAGCTGTTGACTACTTCACCAAGTGGATCGAAGCTGAACCCTTAGCCACCATCACAGATAACAAAGTGCAAGACTTCATCTGGAAAAACATAATCACTCGTTTTGGCATACCTCGAGCACTCATATCAGACAACGGTCGGCAATTCCACAGTGGTCCTACCAAAGCTTATTGCGCTCGATTTGACATACAAACAAAATTTTCAGCTGTCAGTCGACCGCAAACCAACGGGCAGGCCGAGGCAGCCAACAAAGTCATCCTCAAAGGACTGAAGAAGATGTTAGATGGAGCGAAAGGGTCATGGGTTGAAGACTTACCAGGAATACTAGGGTCAGCTCGAACCACGGTAAAAGAAGTCACTGGCCATACACCTTTTAACTTGGTTTATGGAAGTGAAGCTGTGTTGCCAGTCGAAGTAGATATCCCCTCACCGAGGATAACATTTTTCGACTACGGGCAAAACGAAGAAGAAAAGAGCGTCAACCTCGACCTCCTGCCAGAGACAAGAGGAAATGCACTGCTCAAATCAATAGCTCAGAAGGCTAGAATGACCAGGCTATACAATCGAGGGGTCAAGGAAAGAAAGTTCGAGGTCGGAGACCTAGTCCTTCGAAAGATTGAAGCAACAGGAAAAAAGATGGACCTTGGCAAGCTAAGTCCAAATTGGGAAGGACCATATCGTGTAACAGAGGTTGTTCATCCTGGAACATACAGACTCGAGAAAATGGATGGTGATCCTTTATTTCGTCCCTGGAATATCGACAACTTAAGGAAGTTCTACGTCTAAAGCCAACCACAACAACTTAAGGGGCTAATATGACAGCAAGATACTTCTTATACTACTTCGACCTCGCCGGTCTTGTTAAGGATTAAGTCGTTGTGATATGCATTGGAATAATTGTAATGATCTTAAACTTGTAGACCTTGCCGGTCCAAACAGACTTGTTAAGATTATGAATGAAATATGACCTCACCGGTCTGTCGAATTTGTCATCTACTTTATTTATATATCATGTTCGAAATTTTTAAATACCTAACAAGTTCAAAACAGATTCATGACCTCACCGGTCTCGAATTTCAAATGATTCGACTCCTCTAAGGAGGGCTTTCGAACTCTCATTTATCCCCTGAAGTGAGGGTGCTCGAACTTTGTCATACTAAAAAACCTAGCAGGTCGAAAATAAATACAACGCATGAGACCAGATAATCAAAAAGTTCTTTTCATTCCATTTGAAGAAAATTACAAGCTTGAACAGAATAAAAAGCTGAGTAACTAAGTTACAAAAAGCAAAACACAAGTGCTGAAATTACAATGTCAAGGGGCCTCAATATCTACATCTTCCTCCTCAGACGAGCACTCGGATGAGGAGCTCGCATCATCAGCTTCACCCTCGGGCTCGTCCTCGACTGCTTCAGAAGCAGCCTCAGCGGCTTGAACTTCGCTTTCCTTTGCAGGAGAAAGGTCGGTAGGGGTTTCACCTTCATCGGCCTCAGCGACCACCTCAGGGACAGAGGAGGAAGCTTCACCAGCTCCTCGTTTTCCCTTTGCCTTCTCCTTTTCCATATAGGCATCCAGGGCCTTCTGCTCATACTCGCCATACTTGGCCAGAACTTGTTGGCAATCCAGTCCCGGAGCCAAGTCTTTCAGAGTCTGCTCGAAAAAACCCTGGATTTCGCCTCGAGCAGATTGAAAGCCCTCGACCATCTTCTGGTCAGCAAAGTTCTTGCCCTCCTGCAACCGCTTCCAGCGGCGGATGTACTTGTCCCTCTTCTGCTTTAAGTCCTTGACGGACTTATCATATAGCTGCTGCAAGTCATATCGCTGAACCTGAATCCGATGAAGTAAATCTTTGTGGCCCCTCAGTTGTCCCAAGAGGTCAGCAACCTCTTTGTGTGAGGCATCGAGCTTCTTCTCAGCAGATTTAAGCTGGTTGGATAGCTCATCTCTGTTGGTCATTAGACTCGTCCTCTCGCTGTTAAAAGCCTCGAGGTTGTCAGCATTCAACCTCTTGGCCGCGTCAAGTTCAGCCTCGAGAGAGCAGACCCTTCGAGAAGCCTCTAACAGCTCCTGTTTGCACTTATCAAGCTCCTCGGCCAGCTTACCCGAATCACGACCTTCCTTTTCAGTAAGGCAGGCCATTCGGATAGACATCTGCGACAACAAGCAAAGAAAAGGTTAAGTGAAGTTACAGAAACGGGATATGGACAATAAGAGAGAACAAAAAGGCTCACCTGTAACCAGCACTCGTTGAGCGCCTCGATCTCCTTCGCTGCACTGAGCTTAGAGATATCCTCCTTATCCCCGGGCACCAATAATGCCTCTCGAACTCGTTGGTAACGAGCTCGAAGAGCCTTTCGGCTGACATTCTCAATGCTCACGGCGCCGGACTGACCGTCGACGTCGTCGAGCCAAGAAGCTTTGGTCTTCTTGACCAGGGGTTCTTCGATATCATCCTCAGCCGGAGGACTTGAACCCGCACCCAGATGAAAACTAAGATCCGGTATCAACGGATCAATCGAAGGGGAGGTGCGGGCCTTCCTTTTTAAGCTCTCAGAAGCCTAGACCGCTGGAAGAGGGAGATCGGGCAGAGTAGCAGGGGGAGCAGGTAAAGGCTTCGGTGTTACCGATTTCGCCTTTGGTTTATGTTTTGTATTCTGCCAAAGAAAAGACAAGTTAGAAGAAGCGGATAAAACCAAAATCCTACAAAGAGGGTGATCGAACTTACAGCAGGAGGTTTGGGAACTTTGAGTGCCCCCGAATTCAGCGACAGCCTGGCCATGGCCGCCATGCCACTCTTAGCGGTATTCTTCTTCATCTCGTCGTCGAGGTTATTAAAAGCAAGCACTACAAAAGCAGAAAAGTAAGTCAAAAACAAGTTGTTATCACAAACAAAAGAAATAGATAAGTGATAGACCCCTACATTGGTCATATGCCAGGGACACGCCGAAAGTCGACAGGAAGTGCTCGTTGGCTAAGTCCTTATCATTAGGCAGCCAGTGACCAGTCTTGTATTTTTGCTTCCCATCAATATGAAACGATGTGGCTTGACAGTGAATGGCCACAATAGCCTCCTTGGCGTCCATTTCAGGCACATTAAGATTCATGCCAAAGTTAGAAGGACTATCGGACAAAGTCACGGGTATATTCCACGGTTGATCCCCTCGAAAGATGAAAAGAAACTCCCCTCGAAAAAGAGCGTGGTTGGTTGGCATCTCAGTTGTGACCTTATATGATTTCTCATCTCTAAGGCCATCGTTGATCATTATGAGGTGCCTGGCCTGAAAAGAATACCAACCCGGCCCATGGCGAACCTCGGAAACCTCGTTTATTCGGAACATATTGCGCCAAAGGCGCAAGGACGGTCGCACTCCAAGCATGCGACAGATACACAAAAATGCAACTATTGTACCAACTGAGTTGGGCATAAGCTGACATAAGGCTATGTTATATGCCTCCAAAATCTCTTTAAAAAGCGGGTGCAAGGGAAAACGCAAACCCAGCTCGAAATATGATTTATATACACCGATGCATCCGGGGGGTGGTGACACCTCCAAGTCCGTGACTTGTGGGGGATACATAACATAGGGCAGCTTTATATGGTACAGAGTCGACAAAAACGACAGCCCTTCTTGAAGGTCCTTCCGCCACTTCCCCGTTGACCAGTGGCCACTTATTCCAATCTCATATTGGGGGAAGGGCAGGGCTCAGCAGAACGTCGAAGTCCCCTCATTCGTCATCTCCATTATTTGCACTACACCAAGGGAAAGGAAAGAATCTAAGTAACTCCTCTTAGTAGGAGGGAAGGCTATCGTTACTTTATTAGGATGATCTAAAAATTCCTCAGGCCCCTCGAAATCCTCCTTACACTCCTCTTCCTCAATAGGAATGGCGTCAAGCAAAATATCGGAATTCGGGACCCAATAAGCTATTGATACAACAGGAGCCCCATCTACCAATGTTTCTACCCAAGGCACATAAGGAAGGGGCAAGGCATATGGGGCACTCAGTTCGAAAACAGGGTTCATTATTTATATTAAAGTGACCCCTATCGAATTTATTAAAAGCAAGGAAAAGAGTCAAAAATGAGATGTTATACCTGTCGAATTATACGAAGGAGGTTCCTCGCTCTCTTGACACGCTCTGAGCAGCACACAGGGAGCAAAAGGCTTCTTAAAAAGGGAGAGAAAATTAGAGAGAGAAAGTAGAGAGAGAAATTGCAAAGTGAGTAAATGAGGAAAGAAGTGAGGTATTTATATCTCACCAACCCTGAACAGTAACCTCTCTAATGTGAACAGTAACCCAACATGGGAGTTCGTGCCAGAGGATAGAAGGAGGTTTGTTTCAATACGGTATTTATACGGTTCAAACGTATAAAAAAAGGTCAAATACGGTTGACTACCCAAAAAGTTGACTTTTAAACATTGACCCTCACCGGGCCCACCTCGAAGAAATTCAGATATACAACACTTCCCTCACCGGGGCTACCTCGAAGAAATTCAGCTATACAACACTTCCCTCACCGGGGCTACCTTGAACTCTTCAAAAGGATAAACCCTTGACTGAGTCACCTCGAGAAGATTCAAGGATGTTCTTTGAATCCATACTTAGAAATATTTCAGAGTATGCCAAGCCCTTCATAAGGCATCCTCTTTCGAGTAATTGAGTATTGAACTCGATTAGCCTTTACCAGGCCACCTTGAAATCATCCAATTGAGTATTGGACTCAATTAGCCCTTACCAGGCCTTCTCGAATTTATCAAAATTGAATATTGGACTCAATTAGCCCTGACTGGGCACCTCGAAGAATTCAAACCATCCAAAAGTGGATATTTATAATTTATTATCGAAAACCCTAAAGAGGGCGTTTGAATTTGTCTTTCATGGAACCATTCCAAGTATGGCGTTCGTATTCTGTTATATAAACAACCAAGGGTAGGTGTTTATAAATCTGTCTCGAACACCCTTCGGAGGGCGCTCGAGTTTTCATAGAACCTCTTAAAAAGGAGGGTGCTTGAATTCTATGAGCTATTCTCCTAGGAGGGCGTTCGAATTCTCATTAAATCCTATGAAGTGAGGGTGCTCGAATTCTATTAGTTGTTCCCCTAAGAGGGTTCTCGAATTCCATAACCAAACAAATAAAGAGTGTGTCTAAGCCTTTACAACCCCTCTTAGGAGGACGCTCGAATTCTATGAGCTATTCTCCTAGGAGGGCGTTCGAATTCTCATTCAACCCCTCTTAGGAGGACTCTCGAATTCTATGAGCTATTCTCCTAGGAGGGCGTTCGAATTCTCATTCAACCCCTCTTAGGAGGACGCTCGAATTCTATGAGCTATTCTCCTAGGAGGGCGTTCGAATTCTCATTCAACCCCTCTTAGGAGGACGCTCGAATTCTATGAGCTATTCTCCTAGGAGGGCGTTCGAATTTTCATTCAACCCCTCTTAGGAGGACGCTCGGATTCTATGAGCTATTCTCCTAAGAGGGTGTTCGAATTCTCATTTGAACCCCTCCAATGGAGGGCGTTCGAATTCTCTTTGAACCCCTCCAATGGAGGGCGTTCGAAGTCTCATTGAACCCCTCCAATGGATGGCGTTCGAAGTCTCATTGAACCCCTCCAAAGGAGGGCGTTCGAATTCTCATTTGAACCCCTCCAAAGGAGGGCGTTCGAATTCTCTTTGAACCCCTCCAATGGAGGCCGTTCGAAGTCTCATTGAACCCCTCCAATGGATGGCGTTCGAAGTCTCATTGAACCCCTCCAAAGCAGGGCGTTCGAAGTCTCATTAAACCCCTCCAATGGAGGGTGTTCGAAATCTCTTTGCACCCCTCCAATGGAGGGCGTTCGAGTTCTCTTTAAGCCCCTCCAGTAGAGGGCGCTCGAACCAATGTTAAAAGCCCCTCCTGAGGAAGGCGATCGAATCCACATTTAGTTCCTAAACAGAGGGCGCTCGAATTCCTGGGATGAGGACGCTCGAGTTCTTGGGATGAGGACCCTCGAATTTTACGAGGCTTTGGGGCACGTCAAGTTTAAAGCAACCAAAGCAGATTATTCCGCTCCACATCGCAGTTTCATCATGATCTGATACTACGACATTGAGCGTGGGGCTAATGTTTGGGCCCCTTCCAGTCATAGCCCACCTAACCGGTGAAATGACTAAAATACCCTTAGGGGCAAAATTACTATTTTACCCCTAAGGCCCCCACAGGCTAGAAAGTACAGGCCTTCAGTCAGGCTCACTGACTAAAAGGCTTTCATGACATCATCATCTTCACCAGATGACGTCACCTCAGTACTACCTATAAATAGTATTCTCATTTGATCATTCAGGTACGTTTTTCCATATATTACAGAGCATTTACTAGTACTATTCTCTCTGATTTCTGAGATCAGATCTGACTTAAGCATCGGATAGCCGATCCCGGGAACATCCCCGGGGTAGTTCACGGTGCTCGGTTTTGCAGGTGCTCGGATTCGAAGACCTTGGACTCATTTGGTTACTACCCTAGCTGGAAATTGGACTTCCCCGAATTACAAATTCACTGTGTTTCTTGTGACCCGAAACAAATAATAATCCAACTTACCCACAAAGTCCTCGGTCTTTGAGAAGTAACAAAATAATAATAAGGGAAATGATACCAAAAATCCACAATCCAATAATAAAATATTATTAATCCCTTATGTGAATTAATAAATAAATTTCCCTTCCCAAACATGCTTCAATCAAACATCCATTCAATCATGTAGTAAAAAATAAAGGCAATTAGCATGCTCAATAACACGTAATTCCAATTCAATATCCACGTATGAACCATAAATGGGTTCCCTATACATGATACTATAATAATCTTAATGCTTATGACATGATACTAGTCCAACACATAAGGACATGTACATACCTTGTGTAGACAAATTGAGAGGTCACTTTAAAACTCTAGAACTCGCCTAAGGTAAATTCTCCGCCTACCAAAATAATAACATAACAATGAATTAATATCCTAATTTAATTCACAGCAATATAAACTATTTTAAAACGCTTCAAAACTCGTTTTAAAATAATTTAAAAACATTAAAGTTTCAACCTTTAACAATCTTTAATATAATACTTATAATTCTAGGCTTCAAGAACCTCAAAAACAGTTACTTTCATACTTAAAACTCACTTTAAATAATAAATAATAAATCTGAAATTATAACTTATATTCATAATAGATAAAAGGAAAAATTGATAAGAAAGGTATCAACTATGGGCCATCTTGTATAAAAGGTCTTTACTATTTATAATCCATGAAAGGTTTGAACCATTACCCTAATTTGACAAAAAAAAAGGTCCCATGGACCGATTTACCTGTTATAACAGGTAAAACTTGATTACTGTTTTTCTTTTTCTTTTTTTTATTTTAATAATTTTTTAATTAACTTGAAAAAAACAAATACCCTTCCCCTTCCCACATCCACCCACCCACCACCAATCACCATTCAGCCCCAACCACCCTCAAAACCAAACCCACAGCCCTCTAAACCAACTTCCCCCAATAAATTCTCCGGCGAAGTCTCGGCAGCAACGCCGCCTTCCCCAGCAAACACTTGTTGCACCACCAAACACCCTCTGCACCACGTCGCACCACCAAACTGACACCCTTCCCTCCTCATTGCACCACCAAACACACCACGTCGCACCACCAAACTGGCACTCTTCCCTCCTCGTCGGAATCTTCAGCCATTAAAGAGGGGAGGGGGTGGGGTTTCAGGGAATAATGGCAGAGAGGGGAAGGGTGAGTTTCAAGGAAGGAAGAGGAGAGGGAACAAGTTTAAAAAATCATTAAAAACTAAGTTTACCTGTTATAACAGGTAAACTGGTCCATGGGACCTTTTTTTATATCAAATTAGGGTAATAGTTCAGACCTTTCATGGATTATCAATAGTAGGGGTGTAAACGAGCCGAGCTGAGCTCGAGCTCGGCCAAGCTCGGCTCGGCTCGACTTCACTTTGGTCGAGCTCAGGCTCGGCTCGAAGCTCGACGAGCTCGCCAAGGTGAGGCTCGAGCTCGGCTCGTTTACAAACCTTCGAGCTCGAGCTCGGCTCGGGCTCGACTCTTTTTTTCTCCCGCCTATTGGTTATTGGTCTTATTTTTCTTCCTTATATAAAGTAAAATATGCAATAGTTCATCATAAATAAATTTAATGAAATATGAAAACTAAACCCAAGAATATTATATTCCTTTATGAGCTTTGCATGTTATGGCTATATTTTTTTATTTTTCTTATTGCCACACGTTTCAAATGTAATTAAAAAAAAAACGTAAACGAGCCGAGCTTTGCTGGGCTCAAGCTCGAGCTCGTATACATAACGTATAGCTCGGGCTCGGCTCGGGCTCGAAGTTAACCGAGCTCGAGCCGAGCTTTGACCGAGCCGAGCTCGAGGGCTCTACGAGCCGGCTCGGCTCGTTTACACCCCTAATCAATAGTATAGACCTTTTATAGAAGATGGCTCATAGTTGATACCATTCTTATCAATTTTTCCTAAAATAAAAATCAGTTTTTTAATAAATCAAACAATAAAGTTTCCAACTTTATTTATTAAATATACTTCCTCCGTTTCTAAATAAGTGGAACATAGAGAAAGTGGGGGAAAATCAAGGACCTTATAAAGAGAAAGTTGTGGACCATTATTAAGAGGAGAAAGGGTAATTTAATAAAATAAACAATTGGTATGTTAATGATAATTACCAACCATCCTCCCCACCCACTGCCCATCAGTCCCCACCGCCACCCACACCACATAAACCACCGACTCTACCACCACCCACACCATCAAAGCCAACGAAAACAAGCCCATAACTAATAGAGCACGCCGACTGCCACCACAAGTCACCCACTTCAAACCAACCACCAAATGCCACCCTAAACCACCTGAAAACTAGCCAACGTCCACCAAAAACCACCCCACAACACCTGACACAATTCCGCGTCTATCCAGCCACCTTAAAACCCCCAAAACACCACGCGTTGTAGATCTGAACCACCCGCCACCTCCTCTTCCTTCAAAACCAATCCAGAATTGCGACCAGAATAAGAGGGGGTCATGAGAGAAGAACAAAAAGCTTGAAGAAGGTTTGACGGCGGTCGAAAAGGAGAAGAACAAAAGCTTGAAGGAGGTTTTACGAGAGTGGTCGACATTTAAGGGTTTGACAGCTTCCATTGATGAAGGTTTGAGCAGAGACGGCGGAGAAGAAGGTGAGGGTTTTAGGAAAAGGAGGATGAAGTGAGAGGGAAAGAGGCCGGAAATATGAATGCTGGAAATTGGAAGCCGGATCAGAAAAAATGGAGGTTGGAGAGAGAAGGGTGGTATGTTGTTGGGTGGGTGGTGGTTGAGTGGTGTACTAGTGTTGGATGAGGAAGGAGAGGTGGGCAGGAGAGAGAAGGGTGGGGAATTAAGTGGGGGAGTGGGTTAATTAGTAAGGGTAGATTAGATTATGTTATGGGGAGAAATAGAATAATCATGTATAATTAATTTGATTGAGCAAGTGTAATTTGGACAATTTCATCATTTAAAATATTCTATTTTGGGCTTGGTGTCACTTATTGTGACATTTTCATGTTAGGAAAGTGTGTCACTTATTTAGAAACGGAGGAAGTATTAAAACTCATAATAAACACAACTTTAATATTTAATATTTATTTAAACAAATAGAGGATAAGTGTTGAGAAATAACCAAAGTAAAAACACGAAAACTGGAAAAATAACTTATCCCAAGATTATCCACAATTTAACTTATTAATTGCAAACCGCGAAAAGGTTGACTTATTCTTGACAATCTTTCCAAAACTAAATGAAAGAAAGACCAAATTCAAATCTCTTAGCCCGTTGGGTCGACCGAAAACGAAACACGCTGGGTCTTGAACAAGGTTTATTCAACCAATATCCAAAAGTATTTTATTTAGACAGGCCTGTTTGACAGGTCTAAAAAAACATTTTAATTGTTTTTAATTGAAAAATATATGAAAATCGACGATGAGAAAAATATGAAAATACATAAATAAATATATATGAAAATCCATTTCTTTTTAATTATAAGAAATATTTCGAAAGATAAGGGAAATCGCTACATTAAATTATATAATTATAACTTTATATATGGGCTTCTCTCAAAAAAAGAAGTAAAAAGTCATATTTTTATTACAAAAATACGGATACGCTTATGTGATAAAATGTTGGTAGATACATAAGATAATAAAAATGGAGTAATATTTGTTAGTAACTCTTAACCTTTTTTAACACCCTATTATACAAACGTATGTTTTTTGTTATGTTATGTAGAATGCCCGCCTAATTCTTTTATCAAAAATGTTTGGAAAATTTGTTAACTATCACCATTTATAACATTTAGGAGGTAAATGATCTGACCAAATTTTAATTAGCCAATTATGTCATATTTTATTCTTCCATCTAACATCTCCCTCTTTTGACTATAAAAAATGGAATTGTGTTAGAAAATGAAAATTAATTAAGAAAAATGTAAAACTAAATATCAATAGACACCATACTTAAATCAATAAAAAGAAAATGGGTTATGGATCATGTGATAAACGTTTCACTCAGTCATGTGTCATACGACTCGCAACCTTTTAAAATATTCATCTACTTTTCTGATGATCAAGTACTTCAATCACTAGATATTATCACACCTAATTCATCATGCCCAAATGAGTTTATTAATAATTGTGCTATGAATGAACAATAGTTAGCTTATTAGTTTCTCAATATAGATTTCCAAAATCAAAGCACAAACTCTAGGCATTCAAAGAAAGTAATAAGTGTGACAATTTTTTCCCGAAATTGTTTTTGTACTATTATGATAAAAGTTTACATATGGACATAGCCTTTATCAAGTGAATAGTTTAGGTAGAATTGTTAGTGACTTAGGCAAGAATCACCAAAACTGATGATTCATATTTTGAACAATTAAATTTCACACAATTGCCTTAAAATTAAGGACAATTTCTTCATTTTTGTTTCTTTTTTTCAAATTTTGTGTGCAAATGTGAATGGAGTTTTAAAATTTGAAATTTCGTTTTTAGAGGGGCGATGTGAGAAGAGAGCAATTGACATATGGAGTGATTCTAAGCCTCCAATGACTTTGCTTTAATTATATTGACTATAAAAATTATTTGTTTCTTAAGAAACTTTTCAAAAACAGTACAGGTCATTAATTGAAAAAAACCATTTTAATTGTTTATTCTTCAAAACAAAATATGAAAAGATGATAAAAAGTATGGAACACGATATAAATTATATGAAAAATCTAAACCCTAGTTTTATATATAAGTTTCCGTGCTTTTGCACGGATCTAAATCCTAGTTTTCGTGCTTTTGCAGGGATCTAAAATATGTACTGTGAAGAAAATCCACACCATTACAAAATGACGAGTGAAAGTCAGGGCAACTGTTAGAGGAGATTAGGATGAATAAAACCAAAATTAAATAAGTATAAGATGGTTAATGGCAAACTACAAATCCCTAAATAAAGGAATTACCGACTACTCTTTACTAATAAATTTAGCGGGATAGCATAAGATCACCATCAAATTTTATTACGAACATTCATGCCAAAAACAATTTGCGCAGAAGAAATCAAAATTTGTTGAATAACTACAAAAGGAGCTTCATTAAAATCACTTGCCTTTTACCAAAGAAGATTTTGAATGTATATAACGAAAATGAACTTACAGGCAGCCGCAGCCAATCTAAGTTGAAGAGTGTAATCAATTTTCAATTTTCAATTTTCAATTTTCAATTTTACGGATTGAGTTGTAGAGAAAACAGCTTATATATGTACATAAGGTGGATGACTTCTCTGAGGAAACAAGTGTCAGCATAAGTATATGATTACTAGAATATCCTTAACTGACAACAATATAAGTTCATAAGATATTTGAATATAAGTTTAATTCTTGTCCCCCAAGATACATATTCTTAACTCACAACAATATATTCTTATCTCGTTTAATTGATTAAAATTTCGCCAAGTGCAGTTTCCTTTTTTAATCTGGTCACTGATATTTTTACACAACAATAAGGCAAAGTAAAGCAGAGCAAGGCAGCAACTACCAATAAGGCAATAAATGACAGGAAGTTCATATCAGATTCCATTCCATCTTGACTTGGGGGGGATAAGTTCATATCAGATTCAGCTCTGAAAATCTTCAATATTTTTACACAAGCACAGTAAAATAAATTAAATGGTTGGTTTTTACACACAAACGCAGAACATAGCACCAGCAGTAGCCAAAGTAAAGCAGTGAACATCCGAGACCCCGTTTAGGAAGCTTTTACTGCGAACCACAGTGAAGACCGCTAACAGTAAAACATGGTTTTCTTGACCTTTTCGGTCAGAAAAGGAAGAGGTCGTACGGCAGCATTAACAGCAAGCGATCTAGTACTTCGTCCACCAGCAGCAGCCATGCCTCCACGACCAGCAGCACCACTTGTCATTGAACCACTATCTGACGTCTCCGGTTCCATGTAGAAACGAGCACGGAATGCAGCTAGATGGGCGTAATATGCCGGTGGAACTACAAAAACAAATAAAATTAACATGGAAACAGAAGAAAGAAAATTCAATTCATCATACCACACAACATAATCTAAAATATATACAAGAGAGAAAACCTACCTATTGAAACAGATCGAGTACACCTTGCATACCTGTCAAAAGGAGAGAGCATCAGCCCGCAAAGCCAAACAAGTGGAAAAAACTTTTACACTAGTTTAAATAGCAATGATAAAAAGGGGGAAAGGAAGTTAAGAAAAGAGTGCATTTTCCTTCTAAAGCTCTCCAACATTGGAAAGATATCAACCTATTTTGTCTATTACTGATTACTAGTACTAAAGGCTTCGTTCTCAAATGCAGGGGATCATACGTCCCATCTAACATCCACTACCTAATTTTAACTTGCACCAACTTGAAATTACATGTTATTGGTAATTGAGCAAATCAGTCAACATGATAGGATGGATAATGCATACAGCTCACAGGGGCAAAGAAACTAGCCTCCTCCCTAGAAAGAAAGATTTTGCCTTCTACCTAAGAATACCCTCGTATTTTTAAGCTAACCTAGGTTGCCAATCTCCATCCCCCTGCTACCTAGTATTTACCTTCTTTTTTAAAGGCTAACCAAAGTTAGCTAAAGCCAGTACAAGTTACGTATTAAATCCCCTCATCTCAACCTTTTGACAAATCACCTGCAAAGTTCCAAGGTTCTTCTGCCTCTTCTCTGTTTTTTGGAAGCCAGAGAGAAAATCTCACCAATAATTTGTTTGGATAGCATAGAGGGAGGTAAAGGAAGGGGAGGGAGAGAAGGGGAAGAGGAAGGAAGAGGAAGAGGAAGGGAAGGAAAGATGTATGTTCTATTTTCCCTCCAAATCTTTCCAGTTTTGGAAGGATTAAGCTTATTAAAGGAGGGAAAATGGTCCCTCCCTCTCCCTCCCCCAAACTATTCCTCAAACAAGAGAAATTGTCCCCCTCCCTTTCTCTTCTCGCCCTTTCCTTCCATTTTCTTCTATCCAAACAATGCATAAGGGAATATCTATCAGCAAGGATAGAAATAATAAAAGAAGAGAACAGAAGAACTGCAATGCCAAAAAGAGAAAAAACAGTTAAAAGTCCATGGAATTAGATAGCATATTTGGGTTCATTGAAGTTTAGGTTGAATGCGCAGTCCTTCGCAACTCATTTTACATCCATAGAAGAGAGTCCTTAGGTTCCAGCCTTTGAATCCATGAAGATTCAAGGCGGGGCAGAAGATGAAGTGCGGAGAGAAAAAGTTAAAGAGGGGAAAGAGTTTGACTACAGCCTAATGGACATGCTAAACGTAGAGAGACCGGCAATAATCCAAAGCTTCCAGGTGAATAAAGGTTTTCAAATCCAAAATTATCTTTAAGTGGGCTGTGGTATGTGGCTAAAACCTTCAGCAGCTCACAACTCGCGTGCACAACTTAAAATAGGTTGTTTTCTAAATTTCATTTAAAGGGGTGGTGAGAGATTTGAGGCTCCTGGCCTCATACCTCACCAAAGGCCATTTGAGGGGGCTCCATGTACCTGTTGAGCCTCATGCCACAATGGCCAATGGGGTCTGTTATGCAGTTTGGTGTAAACAACAGCAATGCAGTTTGGTGCCTGAGTAAGCATCAGCAAGCTTTCTAAAATGAAGTTGTTGCGTCACACATCTTGCTACTTTCCCCAAAAGCTAACACCAACACAGGAGGCAGAGCATAAATGCTCCATGAACAATCATCTTAAAATCTTTTAACTAGCCATCAAATAATATTTAAAAGGTTTCCAAGGGATAATTTAGCTACAGGTTGATAGCAGAAGAATAGTAGCAGGACCAAGCAACACAAATATTTTCATACATATTACAAAAAAACAAGGAGCTTACGTATAACACAGGTTGTTCGTCAGGGACTGTAACTCATCAGCAGTAAAATTATTTTCGTCCCACAATACATGATAATGTGCTGGCCTGCTAGTACCCTGTTGTTACCAACAGAAGCAAAAAAATGGAATCCTTAGAGAAATGAGAAAAAATTGTACAATAGATGTATAATAACTAAATTAGACATATATGCAAAGCTCTACAAAGTACAAGAAAAAAACCTGAATCCCAGCATGGCTACAGAGGTAAAAGTCAAATTCCGTTGGGTGACAAATCTTGGAATCAACAACAGTGCCTGCAAGATTAAGCAAAAATATGTCCATAAAACATAGCAAAAACAATCAAGCCTCAATTAAAAATTAGGCAGAATAATGACCAGGCAATATGTTTCCACTCCTATCAACTGAGTTTCGATCATGATGATTGTTGGCAAACAATCTTGTATGATGACGTTTTTGGACCACAACAAATGTAACAGGAGGTTGATAATTTGGCTCCAATGAAGCACATGCCTGCCAGAATGAAACAATAATTCTTATAGGATAATTTATAAAAAAAATCCATATAAGCATAACATCGAACAGGTCAAAGGTGTACGGAGGTTATGCAGTTCAACCTTTCTGATGGCATCGAGTTCATACAGCAGCACTTGGTAAAATTGACCCTCACTAACACCATCCCTGCACACAGGAAAATGGAATATCAAGAACATGAAAGCATAGACCAGCATAGTTGCTAACATACAAATGTAAAAGAGAAAACACCTGTAAAAAATAATTCGCAGCGGCTTATGGCCGGTTGATCTACGGAAAGATATGAGGAGTTCCCTGCATACAAACGAGTTTAATATAACATGTAAGTACATCCAGAAACACTCTGAAAGAAATGGAATCTCAGCGGGGCAAGGCAACAACTATATTACTTAATCATTCCACCAGTAACTTGGCCCCTGCTGGGATCTTGCCAGGTTTTGTAGAGATCTTGGATCAGCTCCTGGCGATGAGCTTGAGCCGAAACTAAACCAGCATACTTTGTGACTTCAGGCCAATCTTGAGATGCAACAACCTGAAACACACTCCCCAGCGTTACTACAATCACATAATAACAGCAAAACCTTAGTGCCAAAAAAAATTCGGCGCTAGCTAACATCAACCGGATTACACGAACCATAACCACAATCACAAGGAGGGAAAAGAAGAGCAAAAAAAACTATAGAGCCAAAAATGTTACTCCTCCATCCCTATTGACAGAATCAAATAGATGATATTTTATGTAGCTTTTGACAATCTGACTAAGTCTTTTAAAATGTACTCCACCCGGAAAGAAAAGTTACATATACTAATTTGGTATATCCAAAAAAGGTTGTCACATTATGGTAATTCATTAATTTGGTTAAAAAGGTGCAACTCGCAGAAGTAACTTCCACGTTTTCGGACAAGGCAATCTATCTATATTGTATCAGTTTTGATGGGTATTTCACAAAATACGTACTATGATACAGAAGCAAGGAGAGTGCTTATAATTTCACCATGATGAAGGATGATTTATTTAAAGTATGTCAGACCCTTAATAAAAAAGACATTTGAAGAGTATAAACATGTATCTGAACTGGAAAGTGTAAAACCCTCCCAAAAATAGTTTCAAATACTACCAACAACAACAAAGCCTTAGTTCCCAAATATGTAGTGTACGCTGACATGAACTATCATAAAAGTATCGTCTCCTTGAAAAGTGAGAAGAAGTAAAAGTGAGGTACGTAAGACAGGAGAAAACAAAAGAAACAAGAGAAGGTAGGAGTTAAAACACATACTACCACTTCCAAATTTCGACTACCGTATTATACTATTATGTGATATATTAAATGGTCAAAACCATATAAAAGAGAAAACAGAGACACTCACAGCAGCAATGGATGGACTCGAGTCTTCTCCAGGATGAGGATGGGTAACATCAGCACCAAATATAATAGTTGGCCGGTCGCTAACCAGAGGTATGCGCCTAGATAAAGCATCAACCAAGACCGTGTTCCTTCCACCAACCTTCACATTAATCTTCAATGCAACATTTGCCAGATACTGCTTACTCATTTTGAACACATGTTTTGTCAAGCAGCACTGTGACACAATACCAAGTTCGGTCTCACAAATACGTTTCAGATCACCTGAAGCAAAAGGAAGAAGTCATTTACCCCCTTAAAAGAAGCAATTGTATTTCCCTCTCAAATGAATAGTTAATACCATAGAGAGAGCCATTGTTATCAGGGAGAATGACAATAAGCAGGTCGATTTCTTTGTTCAGTGGCTGCAATTTAACCATCGCATCATGGTATCGAGATTTTAAAGCCTTCTCAACTTGGTCCGGGCGAGCATAGAGAGCTGGAAGTACTGGTTCTGGACTGAATACCTTGAAACGTTCACAGACAAGACACCGAACAAGGGCAGTTACTATAATTCACAAGGACAACAAACTTTCACGCTCCTCCCACCAAAAATTAAAATAAAAAAGTTCAAAAGAAGAAATTGATAAGAACTGAGATGAAAGACAGAGTAATAAGACACATTTGCATATCACAAAAACTACAAATTCTGTAGAAGTACCATACCATGCCAGAAATATGGCACATTTGGGCAAGCTCAGTGCAAAAACTACGAGCAACACCATCTTGCACGTTACGTGAAAAATTTATGCATATCCAGCTGTTCACAGTTCCCCCATTGACCATTTTCTGTAAAAATAGAACATTAAGATCAAGGGACAAATATTTCTCTAGTTATCATTAGCATGTTAATTTTAGATAGACGGCTGGCATTAATATTAAAAAAGCCCGCATAAACTTCCTCTAAATCGCATTTTGGTACACCTAACTTCAACTGATAAATAATAATGATCAAAAGCTCTTTCCATCCCTGGTTAGCCTCAGACCGCTTTTTTCACTTTTTTAAGTGTTGTGTTGACTTAGGGGACGTTTGGTTCTCACGGGGTAAGGGAAAGGGAATCGAGAAAGGGATAGGAGGGGAAAGGAAACCAAAACCCTTTGATTAAAAATGTTGTGTGGTTAAAAAAAATTCTCACTCCACCTCCCCTTCAACCACCAGTACCACCACCCCCTCTCTCCTTTCTCCTTCCTTCTCCATTGAAATCTGCTAACCACCATCAACCGCCACCCCCTCTCTCTCACCGGCGAAGGGTCGACGACCAGACAGCGAACGACCGGCCACCACCTTCCACCCACTCACGGTCGTGTTTCAGATCTGGTAAGTGAAAGGGAATGTTGCGCCGGCCAACGCCTTCCACCCATTGTCGATCGTGGTTTCACATCTGGTAAGGGAAAGGGAATGTTGGGCCGGACTGGTCGAAGGGTGGGGGTGCGGTGATGTGGGATTGGTCGAAGGTGGGTTTTCAGTGTGGATGGGTGGTTTTCGGCAGAGGCTGGGTGTTTTGGCGGGGGTGGGCTGATTTTCACCGGTGTCTGGGTGGTTTTGGCGGGGGTGGGCTGATTTTCACCGGTGTCTGGGTGGTTTTGGCGGGGATGGGCTGATTTTCACCGGTGTCTGGGTGGTTTTGGCGGGGGTGGGCTGATTTTCACCGGTGTCTGGGTGGATTTGACGGGGGTGAGTGGTTTTGAGGTAGGGGTGGTGGTTTCCGGCGGAGGGTGAGTGATTTTTGAGGTAGGGTGGTGGTTTCCGGCGGAGGTGAGTGGTTTTTGAGGTAGGGGTGGTGGTTTCCGGCGAGGGTAGGAAGTGGTTGGGCTATTAACTAGTGGTTATGGAGTGGTGGTGGAGCAATAGTGGTTGTGGAATGGTGATTGTAGAGTAGAGGAAAAGAGGGGAATCCAAAACCTTGGGGGTAGGTGGGGAATCAGGTAAGGGCTAAAGAAACTGAAAAAGGGGTAAAGGGAATGGAAAAAAACATCAACCAAACATCATGTAAGGGTAACATGGGGTTTTGTTTCCCTTTCCCTTTCTTGAAACCCCCAATCCAAACGTCACCTTAGTAGATAAATTTATTTTATATGCGGGCTAAAAAAGCCAACATGTCATGAAATTCCTGTAACTAGACGTCAAATGTTACATGATACACATCAAAAACTCCCTACATCCCTTGTTGGCCCCCTTCCCCTTCTTTCACTTGTTTAAGCATTGTTTTGAGTTAATGGATGGTTTTATTTTTTTTGCACGTGGACTGGGATCTTAGAGAGGTTGTGGAAGCAAAGTAATTGTACAAAGAAATGAGCAATTTTTTGGGGAAAAAACTAAATTAAAAAATGGTGCAATCTTTCAGGAACATGAGCATGTGTATTCCAAAAGAACAACGTCGAGAGAACCTTTCTAAAATTTCAAAAGACATTCATTTCTAGCTGATACAAGGGAGGAGCTTAATCCAATTATTGTACAGCGATAGTCAATGACTTCAAAAGAAAAGGTGGCAAATTGAATTTTTGCAGGCATCTTTTCAGATTTAACAGATAATAAATTATGTCATGTTACTATAACCCCCTCGCATAAACTATACCATTCATACATGCTCACTCACTCTATGGCACATGTCCGGATGTCCCAACCTCGAAATGACTACAGCAATGAAAGAAAAGAACTAGAGCATCACCAAAGCATTACCTTATTCATCATGTTCCATTGACCAACTTGTGGCAGACAGTTCTTTTCTCTACCACTATCATGGTATTTCAGCTGCAAGAAAGAAACATGAGCATCATAGAAGTCCTTTTCGAGATGAAAATTCACCTACCATAACTTTCAGCACTATAATTATAATAAAAGTATAATTTAGTGCTCCCTCACCCCAAAGCCTGCGGGCATTCTGCAATTTCGAAACAAAAGGAGAATGGTTCTATAACTAACATGAAAAACAAGAAAGTGCTTTGCAGTGGCAGTTCTACCACTTTATAAAATGGAATACAAAATCTAAAAGGATATGAGCTTTTTATGACAACAAAATATACATGTCTCACTCACTCTATGGCACATGGCCCACCCTCAAAAAATTTATTGCTGCTTTTAATGAAAAATCAGTTTTTATTGATTTCCCAAGTATTCTTTAAAGACAATAAATTTGTCAGGCAATACTAACTTGTACCCTAAATTAAGCATTGAACTGCAAAATATATTAGTGCAACTTCACAGTATACAAGTAAAATCAAACTAATTTACTCTAATCGTCCTCCATGTATTCAACATTTTTTCTCTTCACAAAGGCTTTTCCAATTTGAAATACTGACCTCACTACCAATTCAATTGCTACATCCAGTACAAGCTAAAAAGCTTCTTGAGGAAAAAAAAAGAATTTCACACTACATACCCATGGTGCAGGAAGAACACGTGCTTCAACACTAGCAAGCCTCTCGTCAATTTTAATCCCAAACTCCTGAGCATAAGGATCAGCATGGTATGCATTGTGATGGACAGTCTGGAGGAGTAGTAACATGGATCAGTGGTGAAATTCAACACAGTGATATGTTAGCAATTATTTGTTAAAAAACCAAAATAACCTTAAAAACATCTGCCAAGCATTTGAATGTGATCAATTTCAAGTGCAAGTGACACTTAATCAATCTAGTATAGCTTATATAAGATTGGCTGTGAACTATTTCCCAGTGAAAGTCCAATTACAGGAACCCGCAATAGATAACCTTACAATTTGACAAATGAAAAAAGTGAAACACTTACAAACAAGTGTTCCTTGACAAACAATATTACTCAGCGTAAAGTAATTAATACGCAAGAGTACAACAAACCATTACAAAAGTCCTAAACCATCAAATTCACATGAAAAATAACAATACTCAGACAGCTACAAAATCAGAAAAGACCATGTAGGAGGGGAAAAATCTTGCATCAACTCCAGCCAAACTAGGATGAAGCAAACACCCCCCTACCAAAAGAATGCCTAACCCAGATCCCAGAGATAAACCTTGAACCCCTGCCCCCAACATATATGACAAACTCAAAATAGGATGAAGAAAACACCCCAACCAAAAGAATGCCAACCCAACTCCCAGAGATAAACATTGAACCTCCGCTTCCAACATATAAAACAAACTCAAAACAGAACAACTACAAGGAAACTATATCATGCAGAAGTACTGAAAAAGGATTGCAAACTAAAGCAAACCAAATGAGCAACATACTGTATACTCCCTGATGCTTATACAAGTATACAAAACAACGCTAATAACTATACCGGAAAGTAAAAAAAGAACCCTGGCCTAAAAACTCTTACTGCAGTACTTAATTGCTCTAAAATTGTTAATGCTATCTTTGCGTTATCCCAAATCTCCTACATGCAAAAGCATTACATGACACAAGCAGTTAAGCCTAGACCCATGAAAATATTTAATAATACCCATGTACAAGTTATACAGGCATTTCGTGAACCTACAAAAATATATAGAAGGTAAACAATATCAAAAGGAGGGACTTTCGACCGAAAAAACACACAACTGAGCACCCATGAGACAAACCTGAACAATGTCACGCTCTCTTTCTTGGGGACGCTGGCAAGTCACCTTCAGCAAAGCTGTTATTTGTTTCTCATTCAACCTTTTGGAGTATCGTTGGCCCGCAACAATCTTGCAGACCTGTATATTTATAAACCATTAAAATTACATTAAATAGTTTTCTTTCAAGCTAAAAATTTTCTTAACTCATAAAAAGCTAATAGAATTTAATGACACGGTTACCAACCTCCATAGGGAGATAATTTGGCCTTTGTTGATTTCCAACTTGTAGACAAGGCCACTGTGTATGTTGAATGACGAAACCATAGGTCTCATAGAAATACTCCACAACTGATTTCATTGTCCCCCTTTCATCAACGGGGAAACTGAACCCAAAAGAGAGAGGGAAAAAGTCCATAAATTTAATGGAGAAAGAATATGTCAGACAAATTCAAATAAATATACACTGGCAAGCAAATTGCAGCCAGAACCAAGCCTTACGTGAGCTCCCTTGTTGCCTGGGATGTTAGTCCAGATATTCTATATTTTCTACGCATATTTCCTCGATGAGTTACTTCCACTTTTACCCCTCTTAATGCCTTCTTGATCTGTTGACACCAAAAGAAATCAGATTATTAAAAAAACCACTCTGCAAGCAAGGCGAAAAGGAAAAACTAAGTATCAAGGTGTTCCAACGTAATAAGATCATAAGCTAAAAGAAGTCAAATATCTAGCACGGAACCTGCTAAATGTAGAAACTAAACGACAAATGCCAAGTGCATATCCAAATATAATACTATTCATTGAACACTATATCTATCATGGCAAAGTGCTAAGAGGCCATTTAATCAGGGTGGAGGCCACACATCAAATTATATTGTTAAGAGGATAGTTGAATTGTAAAGTGTGGTACAGTTGAAGATTTAAAGTAGTATATGCAATGAATAAAGTAGTACGCTTAAGAAGTTTATATGCAATAACAAAGTAGTATATATCTAAAGTATAGTAGTATATGGAAGTATGGAACATATATAGTAGTATATGAAAGGAATAAAGTAGTATAGGACCTCTTTTTAGTAGTATATGTGTAAAAGAATTTGCAATAGTAAAGTGGTATAGGTGAAGACAAAATAGTATATGCAATGAATAAAATAGTATACATCCAAAATTAGAAGTATATGCAATAACAGATTATATTCAAAGTAAAGTAGTGGATGAAACAAATACAGTATGCGTAAATAAATTTGCTCAAGCATTTACGATATTTCAACTGATAGATATATTGTTCAATGAACATCTGCCAAATAAAAACATGGAATTTCTTGAACTAAACCAAACATACGTGAAGCATGATCCAAAACACACAAAGGAACTCAACAGCAAAAACAGTACAACTACAAACTAGATACAAAGAAAAAACTTCCCGTATATGACACTAGAATGTTTGTATCCTGCCAAAACGACCCCCCCCCCAAAAAAAAAAAAGGAACTAGTTTCCAAGAAATTAGATAGAATGCCTAAATCCACACTCTGCTCACTATATTCATAAAATTAGTAATGGAGAGAAAAGTGACTCTAAAAGTCTAAATTAATAAAGGGGTGAGAAAAATTATTTGGGACACCCTAAGGATTTTGGAAACTTCATTAAATTAATTTACTGAAATGAATACGCATCAACAATCCAACAGCAAAGTAATACCTACATAGTTGAGAAAGTCACAATTACCTTCACTCGATCGGAATCAGACAAAGGCCTGGAAGTGACATCCCGGTTAAGCAGTTGGGTGACAAAGTCAATGACAGGTAACGGCTCAATAAAGGCAGTGGAGGACATATCTGTACACAGTATGGTAACACATCCAGATCAAAAGCAAGGATACAGAGACTGTAAGTATAGTCCATTACTTATGTAGAAAGCATGTAGCAGCTAATAACATTAACAATTACCTATATTCAAAGATAGCCCCATCTGGGTTGGCCGGATACTCTGATAGAATCCACGCCAGCTTTCCAAACCTTCTCCCAGTGGCTGCCTACGCCCTAGATCGGGTGAATAAAATGAACGGCCAACTGGTGAGTACCTGCACATTATAAATAATAACCATGTGAGGTGCAAAAAAAAAATGAAGAATGGACACACAACTACACCAGATAAATGGAACACAAAAACTCACCTGGTAGTGGGCAATTCTCGTAATACTATGTCTAAAACCTGGAGAGCCTCTTGAGGTGCATCTGCCTGTCTGCCTTGCAAGAACATGCCCAAGTGATGCAAGTCCACTCGAGCAGCAAGCTTGATCACAACCTTAAATTCTCTTTCTCTCCTGCAAGAAACGATATCACACAATAATTAATCAACAAATAACGTCAAAAAGAACATAAAATAAGACAAGGTTACAGATAAAACCTTGGTGCCCCAGATCCATCATCCTCATCTACAAGTGTAATCTTGAAATCTTTTATGGTAAATGGTAGAGGGCCCGCGGTATAGAGACTCTTTCTTCCATCATACGCTGGAAGTCGCCTTCCAAGATGAGATTCTCTGTATAACTTAACCAATTGCCCCATAACAGCGCGATTCACACCCCGTGATGTCACCTCTGGTGTAATAGAGACCTATAGAAACAAAGGATAAATCATGCAGGCAGCACAAGAATATACAAAAGAGAAGGTGAGAAACGAAGGACTACAGAACATTAGAGAACTTACATCATATTGGTGCAAATCCTTATCAGGTAGTTCAGCAAAGAAGTGATTAGCCTTGACGATGCACCTGATGCCAATGCTTCCCTTCCCAGGCCGAAGAGGAAACCTCACTGCCTTGCTACTAACAGGCAAAGGTTGAATAGCCTGAGAAGATGGTTCTTGAACGGAAAGCTGCTCAAACTGTTGCTCAACCTGTGATGATCCAGCCTGCATAGGTGCCACAGGTGCCACAGGAGGACTGGGCTCAGCCTGTTCCACCGGCTTGCCGGAAGTCATCGCTTGAGATGGAAGACCCCCAGGTTGGTAAGAGCCCTGGGAAGCTTGGTGCAGCTCGGGAACTGATGGACGATAGGAGCCAGCGACAGGTCCACCACCGCGGCCACCCCCAGTACCGCTACCACCGCGGCGATGGGAGGGAGGCCCACCTCGTGGATGTTGCTGAGATCCCCTGCCTTGGTACTCCACAGGTCCACCAGAATGTTGCGAGGCCATGCCACCACGCTGGTTACCACCACGGCCACCAGCATATCCTCCACGGCCGCCTTGACCCTGAGGGGCCCAGCCCCTTCCTCCACCTGGATGACCACCAGCTTGTGGCGGCCCCTGTTGACCACCTCCGCCTCTTCCACCAATACCACCAGCTTGTGGTGGCACCTGTTGACCACCTCCGCCTCGTCCACCGCTCCCACCAGCTTGCTGAGGATACGAGCTCTCTCCTTCCCCAGATTGTTCACTTCTCTTCTTCCTCACCATTATGACAACTGCTTGAAAGAAAATCAAAAACAGCTGTAACAAAAATAGCAGGAGACATAACAAGTAACACAGAATCACATACTAGCATATTGTGTGAGTTAACACAAAACAGCAATTACAAGAATGTTCCCGTTCCCGGAACTCGACTCTTGACTTGGACTATATATCCGAAAAGGTCCGCTCTCGGCCATTCCACACGGTGCGCTAACCACGAACATGAATCCACTACGACTATGACTACGACTACTAGTAGTACAAAGAGCATAGGCAGAACAAAAGAAACACCAAAAAGTACCATATGGACAATCAAAAGCCAAGAAACCATAAACGAGTTAATTGGAAGCAAAAGAAGTTCATAAAATTACCAAACTCAAAACTCTCAACATAAGTATAAATAAACTGGTAGCGCTCATCATATTACAACTTCCAATTTCGCAAAATGTAAACAAAAACCCTAACGGCGAAACCTTAAAGAAAAAGCTGAAAGGTTTGAAAATCAAACAACAAAAGATGAATAATGAAAGCAAAAGTTAAAGAAACGACAAAGAATATCAACGATCTAACAAAAGAAAGTTGAAACCCCATAAAATCTTAGTAGAAAAGTATGATACGGGCATGAAAAATTGAATGTAAGTGGAATTAGGGAAATAATCACACAAAAAAAGTAGATCAACAAAAATGGGTACAAGAAAGAGTAGGATACATAGAGTTTTTGACTCACCAAAGAAACTGCCTTTTCAACAACCGGAAGAACTTTCGTTCGCCGACGAGAATCCGACACCAGAGAGAGAGAGATAGAGAGAGAGAGAAAACGAAATAAATTATAACGGCGTCTTCTTTTAACAAAACAAGCTTTAATCCACAAACATATGCAGTATATAAAGCCAGAAGTAGATGATCCTAAATGACCATTTTGCCCCTTCGTTGATCTTTGTATGCGTTGATGTGGCAAGAAGCGGACCCAAAACTGATTATGGATGGGACCCTTTTTTAATTGACCTGGAGTTTACATGCTCATGTGGAAATACTCATAGACCAACTATTTCTTTCATAAATATGATAATTTGTGAAAAATCCCCTTTTTATGTTTTTGTAAACAACTTTCGCAATTTTTTCTTTGACTAACACTCGTAACTTTGTTAAAGTATTGGTTGCACTCCAAATAACATCCATAACTTTCACTTTATCTCAAAAAAAATATATATAGAATAAAAGTTTTGTTGGCAAGTGACAAGACTCAAATCATATGATACTAGCCTTATATGCACACAATGTGTGCAAAATTTATTTATTTTTTATGATAAATTATTTTTTATGTAAATTATTAATTAAACAACAAAGGGTAAATTAAGCAATACATTAAGTTTAGTGTTCCACCCCTCTTCCCTTACAGTATAGAGATACAAAGAAAAAGACATACACAAAAATATAGACTGTAAATACATATAGTTACATCAAAAAAAAAACACCATTGGAACGAATTTATGAGGAGAACAGCCTGAATTATAGTAACATTTTTTTTATACTTATATACCTTCGACCCACGTATATGACCTGATTAGAACCCGGCCTGGAACGGGCTAAAACGACCTGATTGCTACCTCTAATAATACACCATACAATTCAATTTGTATTAAAATTACATTGTTATAGTAAAATAAGATAAACATTAAAGAGATAATTAAAAAGTTTAAAAAGATTATTACAAACTTAAAGAAGAAAATTAGAACTTGACTGAGAGATGATTAGAAAGTTTATTCTATAAGATAAAATATTATAGACATCACGTATATTACATACTAGCTGGCAAAAAAACGTGAACGTAAACCATACAAGATACTAATAATAAGCGAATTCAAGTTTCAACAGCAGAGACTAGAGTTCCTTCTCTTGACTTTGTCTTGTTGTTACCAATTTACCATAGAGCAAACCATGGTGGGCATGGTCTTTGTTACTCCTCAATCTACGACGGCAACGGCAAGGGCAAGCGATTATCTTAAATCTTTTCTACCAGGCTATAAATTTAATCCCCGCGACGATGAACTCATCTGCGATTATCTTTATCCAAAGATCAATAACAAACCATTGTATGAAAACCTCATGCATGAAGTGAATACATATCTTAACGCTCTTGAATACCTTGTTGGTACTAATCTCTTTTTCATCATTATTATTTTGTTGTTCTTTTTAATTATGTGCACTCTTTTTAATTTATGGACGCATGAGAACATGAAAATATTATGGAAGATGTTAATGTGTGTTTTATTTTTTGTACGAGTATCTTTAGTTTCAATAAACTCGTATTTTTACGCAATCACGAAGACGTCTCATGGTCATAATAAGTATAGATAAAATGTATAGAACTTTTAATTTAAACTGTAAGGAAAATGTTGGTTATGAATACAACATGATTGACTGTAAGATTTTGAGTTAGTATCAGAAAGAAAAAAATGGTGCAAGATTATTTCAATAACAGGCGTTTGTTTGATTTTTCTTTTTGAACTGTATCCAAGTCATCTTATAATAGGGGTTCTACATTAAATGTGAATTTGTTAAATTAGGTTAAGATTGCAGATTATACTTAATGCAATGTTATTTAAAATGTTAAATTAAGTCTTTACCTAATTTAACTAAACCCTTGTGTAGCATTGATGCATGTCCTTGTGTATTCAAACTAAGAGATCATTAGTAGCAAGTTGCTTGATTCCTTGTGGATATGATTCAAATCTGTTAATTTGTCCAAATTATAATGATATATCAGTGGCGATTTTTTAACGAATTTATGTTACCTTAAAGAGCACAAATTTTAGTGATTATGTTAATTGGTAGAATCTTGAAATGTTTTAATGAATGAAAACATTGTTCATTGTAGCAAAATTTGAAGCAAAAGGGAACAAAATATGGTATTTCTTCACACCTTGAGACAGAATGTATAAGAATGGGAGTCGTCCGGATAGAAGCAGTGGCAATGGACATTGGAGATCTAGTGGATCTGAAAACCCAATTAAGAATGATAGAGGCGACACAATCGGATTTTAAAAGACTTTAAATTTCTATCTGGGTAGGGCTATTAAAGGTAATAAAGCTATCGAGTATAAAGATACAAAGGGTATAAAGAATCAATGGATCATGCATGAATTGTGTGTCGATGGTCCTTCCAACGCTCCTAGTGATAACAAGAAGAAGGATAAACACTTGATACCATTATGTTTCTTCTACTACTCTTTATTCATCATGTCAAATTTGCAATCAATCTATTTCTAGCTATTTGATCATGCTCTAATTATTTTATTTTATTGTTTTTGCTCTTTAGTTGTTGGAATATGTCTTATGCATAATGTACGAAAAAAGATTTACCCAAAATCAAGTCCCAATGAAAGATAAAGGTAGGATCAGTTAATGAGGAAAAGAAAAGCTTGAAATCAATTAAACGAGAAGGAACCAGTGGCAACAATGAGCGCCACAACAACTATGAGTAGGGTTGTGCAAAGGTCCAGAACCGGACCGGACCGGAACCGGTTGGACCTGTGGACCGGAATTTTCGATTTTGGTGGACCGAAGACTAGACCGAAAAATTCAGGTCCGGTCCAGGTCCAGACCGAAAAATTCAGGTCCGGACCTACTTGGACCTATTTTGTGATTTTCTATATTTTTTCTTTAAAATCTTTTATTTTCTTTTTGGAAATTTTCGAGATGTTTCATGAATGTGAGCATATTACAAATATGTATTTAATATCATAAACTACGATGTAGACACAAAAAGACAAATCATATTCACATCTTGCAAATTTGTACTAAAGTTTTTATATTTAACGAATTCTTGTATGATTTTTTAAATATATATGTATAATAACCTCTAAACAAAAGCCTATCTTAAATTTATTAATGCAATGTAAAATTACAACCATTAAATTCGTCATAAAAATTTTAAAATATAACAAAATAGATTATTTCATGTCCGACTCGGTTTTTTCAGGTCTTGGACCGGACCAGACCTGAAACCCGGAATCTCAATAATTTGCGGACCGAAGACCGTACCTGAATTTTCGGTCCGGTCTAAAATCAGGTCTGAACCGAATTTTGCACAGCCCTAACTATAATGGTAGTTTGAATGGCAGTAGGCACCACATCAACGGTAATTAGGGGTGTGCACCGATCCAAATCGGACTGGACCGAAATCGCAACTATTTTGCGGACCGGAGACCGGACCGGAAAAATTCCGGGTCAGGCCGGTCCGGACCGGTTTTGGACCGGTTATTTATTTTATATGAAATGTTTTTTCTACTTTTTAAACATATTCATTTACTTATACTATATTTTAATTCTATATTCAATTCAAAATATATTTAAGTGACTAGTGACACATAAAAATAATAGTTTTGGTTAATTTAACTATTGTTTTATAACACCAAAATAAATTTATGCATAGTTTTATGGGTTTCCGATCCGGACCGGAAAATTTCGGTTTTGGACCGGACCGGAAAACCGGGATTGTAATTTTTTAAGGATCGAAGACCGGACCGGATTTCCGGTCCGGTTCTGGTCCAAATTCCGGTCTAGACCGGTCCGGTGCACACCCCTAACGGTAATGACAGCGTGAATGGCAATAGCCATGTTAATGGCTATGAGCAGTACGGCTATGAGCATTACATCAATGTTAATGTCAATGTGAATGGCGGTAGTGAGGATCACAACTATGCCTAGCGTAATGGAGATGTGAGTGGTAGTGGCAACGAACTATTATATGATAACATGGGTAGCAATGATCATAACAAAGTTGGGTATCAAGGGTTTATAGGCCAAAGATATCCATGTGATACCAATTAGGAAGTTAACATCCGTTATTTAGGGTCCAACACAAACTTCTACAATAATTACTCTAGCAATGACGATAAAGAGTTAGACGTTGAAGTCATGGTCTTAAATTTACCTTATCCAATGAAGACTATGTCCAATGGCCCTACCAACAGAAGACATATGATGAAACTTGTATAAACTTATTAGGCCACCCTAACCATTAATCAGGGCCGGCTAAGCCCATATGCAACATGAGCGACGGCACAGGCCCCCGACTCAAAGGGGCCCCGAGATATGCTGATTCGTATTTTTGTGTTAAATTAAATAATTAATACACTTACAATCATATAGCAATTAATGGCGCAGTGGTTGACGTTTAGTTATAAATGTTGCGCTAAACTGTGCCCACTTGATTCTAAGTTCAAAACTCCCTATATTCATATTTCCTCCTTTTCATTTTCCAAAATAAAATCAACGTTGTGTATATCTATTTTAGCTATGACACCCATTTCACCATCAGATACAATAACGTACAATTGTAAAGTGGGTGATTTCAAAGTGAAAGTTATATGATTTTTTAAAATTTTAGTGAAAAAATCAATACTTTGTAATACTTATGCGGATTTTATTTTGATAAATTTATATTCTTTCTTCTAAAATACTACTGTATATTATCGTAAGCTCTACCAATTTACTAATTACTGTAACTCCAACTACCAAAGAAATTAGCAAAAGGGAGCACGTACGATATGTGTCTTTTAGTTATTTTTTAAGAAAAAAATTGAAATGGGTTCAATATCGCGAGGCATTGGAGGCTATAATAGGAAAAAGTTCACCAAATCAAAAATAGAATTAAAAAGGGTGGAATTTTTAAAGATAGATGTAAAAGTAATTAAAACTATAAGAAATAAACAAACAAAGTATTTAGCAACCTGATATTTCGCACAGGGCCCCTAATTCCTATGAGACGACTCTGCTATTGTAATCCCCCGTAATTTTATGAATTTTATAAATATATTTAAAGTATATTTATAATCATTTTCATAATTATTTCATTTAATTATTTAAGTATTGATTATTTTGAAAGTCAAATGATTGTTTAAACGTTTTAAATAATCATTAATATTTATTGGGTTGGATTTTTAGGTATTTAATATATTATTAAATGTTTTAGGTTGTATTTTAAATGATTTTAATACTGGGTTGAGGAGCCCAGAGCTTTTAATTAAAGTTTGATATTTCAACTTGGGCGCAAACCCAAAGCCTAAACCTATTCAACCTAGGTTTTGGGCAAACCTATAATTACCCCCCTAAACCCCAAGTTTGCACACTTTTATTTTCTCTCTTTACTCTGTCCCCAACCAGCGCCCTGCTCCCTCTCCTCTCTTTGGTTTGCTTCCGGCGTTGGACCACCACCACACTCCCCTCACTCGTGTTTTTCGCCCTCCTCTTCATGCGTGCAGCCGCACTCCCTCTCTCTCGCCTTCCGTTCGCCCAGCAGCCGCACGTGCTGCCATGCGCCGCCACCCGCAGCCACGCGCCACTCCTCCCGCGTGTTTTTTCGTTGTTTTCTTTGGTTATTTCTTAACCTTTATCCTCTATTTAATGTTTAACTAAAGTATTAATGTTAAAGTTGTGAATTGTATGAATTAAAATATGTTTTCTAAAGAAAGTTGAAAACTTTATTGTTTGAATTATTAAAAATCTGATTTTTATTTATTGTGAATATAAATTATAATTTCAGATTTATTATTTATTAATTAAAGTGAGTTTTAAGTGTGAAAGTAATAGTTTTTGAGGTTTTTAAAGCCGAGACTTATAGTATTATATTAAAGGTTGAAACTTTAATGTTTTTAAAATATTTTAAAACGAGTTTTGAAGCGTTTGAAAATAAATTATATTGTTGTGAATTAATTAGGACATAAATTCTTTGTTGTATTATTGTTTTGGTAGGCGGAGAATTTACTTTAGGCGACTTCTAGAGTTTAAAGTGGCCTTTCACTTTGTCTACACAAGGTACGTACATGTCCTTATGTGTTAGACTAGTATCATGTCCTAAGGATTAGTATTATTTATAGTATCATGTATAGGGAACCCTTTTATGGTTCATACGTGGCTATTAAATTGGAATTATGTGTCGTTGAGCATGTTAATTGCCTATCTATATCTTTTTTTACATGATTGAATGGATATTTGATTCAAGCATGTTGTTTGGAAGTATTTATATTTTGATCCATCATGTAATGTGGATTGATAATATTTTATTATTGGATTATGGAGTTTGGTATTGTTTATCTTAATGGATATTTTATTACTTCTCAAAGGCTGAGGACTTTGTGAATAAGTTGGACTATTATTGGCTATGAATATTCTATTACTTTTCAAAGGCGGAGGACTTTGTGAGTAAGTTGGATTATTATTGATTATGGTTATTTTACTACTTTACAAAGATTGAGGGCTTTGTAGGGTATGTATATTTATTGTCATTGAACTTTCAATTGTTGATTTAAGTCAACAAATAAATTGAGGATTAATTTTTCGTCAATTGGAATTGTTTGATCACTTATTTAATCCTAAGATAAAAGTGGAAATTGTTGTATTCATATCATGTGTTGGTTGTCTGTTTAGAGTCCAACATCGAATAACTTATTATACTTAAAGTGGAAGTGAATAACAATAACTTTAGACTTGTGCACGTCTGAAGTTCTGGACTAGTATGAATTGGAGTACATGGTGGTAGCCCATGGCTTTTTCTTGGGGTCAAATTGATCATTGTACCCTATTTTATTTTTAAAGGTTCCTCGATATCGTAGGTCAAGGGGTTACGGAGTCGTGCCTGTAACTCGTCTTTTATCTTGAAGGCTGGTTTTGGTTGGACAACTCGATCCATTGTCTATTCAATTTACTAAATATTTAACACGTTGTATGTCTTGTGAAGTCAAATCTTATTAACGAGTTGAAGTCTTGAAGTATACTTTTTGATCATGTTTTATTTCTTAGTAGTATCATGATTAGGTTTTGTGTTTTATTTTATTATGTATGTACTCAGCTTTGCTGATTACGTGCTTTTCTGTGTGTTGACCATGGCTGTGTATATTGATCATGTGACGACCCTTCATTGGCGAGTAGTTTTCGATCGAGGTTTGGATAATGTTTTGACAATTATTATATTTAAGTATTTAATAAAATTTTATTTAATGTTTTTCCGCTGCAATACTCTGAGTAAGCCGATACGTTTTCACACGGACGATAATGCCTTGATAATTCTCTATTTTAGTTGTAAAAATATATGTTTTATAAAGAGAGAATTGTCGGAGTGTTACAACTATTAACTAGTGATTTTTTAGAATGCTTAACATCGTCTGATAACTCGTAGATTATTGCTTTTGTACTCTTGTGCACACAATAAATATTATTATTCAGTTATGTTATATGAAACTTCTCTTATTGTCTCCTACTATAATTGTAGGTTGGTTTTGTCAAGAACAATTAATATAAATAAGGCTAATAGGTGCTCTTTTTTGTGGCTACTATGTTCATTTAATTATAAGGTGAATGTTATGTTGTGGACATAGCTCCATATTAAATTATCAGAATCCACACAGCCACACTGGATTCTTCTCCCAATCGAACGAATTTTCTTTGCTCCAGCTACTATGTCACAGGCCCGATGGGGCATACTTTCTTGGCACCATCGGGCAGACCCATATTTGTTGCTATGCTGCTTCTTGCGAGATTTCAAGGGAATTTGGGCTTGGGCTTGAATTTGGCCCGATCAAGTGGGCGGCTTGTAGGAGAAATCCTATCTTTTTTTGGATTATTTTAATTGCTTTTATTAGGTTATTATAAGTTTAGCTTCATTCTTTTGTTTCATATATTATTTTCAACATTCATAGTTTAGTTTGAAGAGATTTTTAGAGAGAAACTCATTAGTTTAGATTGGAAGACGATCGAACCTGGGATTATTTCAATAAAGTTTATTCGTTTCCTTCAGTTGGTATTTCTCTTATTCATTGTTCTTAGCTTCTTTCTTAATCTCTGATTGCTTCAATGTTGTTAATTTTTTCGTTCATATGGAAATTATAGATTTTTATATTAGATTTGTTATTGTTTGTCTGATCATGAGCTGAGTAGTCGTCTTTCTAGGGTTTTAGGGAGGGAAACCATGTTTATACCAGGACTGTTATTCGAATTGCTATTAGTTCTAGGTTGTGATTAGGACAAATACAGTGTGATTTGTTCTTGAATCCGTGGTTTATGTTATCGCGCATCTTATGAATTACAATTATAGGAGCATTTGTATGGGTTGGATTTGTGAGATGGTTTTTATAATTTTCTTGGATTGGAGGTGATTGTATATTTATGTGGTTTCAGGTGTGAGAAAAAGAAAAGAGAAAGCAAAGTGAGAAATATGTGAATGAATGGTTCGAAAAATGAAAGAAAAAAAGAAAAATGGAAACGTTCAAAGTTTCCTTCATTCACATTGTTTATAAAGGAAAAAATATGTTCGGAGAGTTTATCGATTCATGGAGTTGGGGTTTGTTTTGTGGTTATGTGTTGTTGTTGGGAGATGTTTAGGCCACCACCGACCTTGTTTTTAGTGATTTTTGCTCCCCCATTTTCGGTTATTCCACCAGATTTCCTATAAATATTCCACCAGATTTCCTATAAATATTCCCTACCCTTGCCTAAGTCCCATTACAACCCTAAAAAAGTCCTCTTAAACTTGTGTTTGCATTGTTTATTGGATTGATTTGGAGTCAGTTTGTCAAATTTAAAGAGTATGTCCGCTAATCAAGCCGACTTGATTAGGATGAGCGACATTTTACCTTCTTAAATACTTGAGAGTGTGAATGTTTGTGCACATTTTTTGCCTACCACAAAATTGAGAGGAGCGACACCTTGTGAGCATTTTTTCAGGATTTGCATGTCATGTAGGCTATTTGACGATTTGCTTGAATGATTGGTAGTTGGATTGATTTGAACAACTAAACTTGTTTGCCTGTTTGAACGATTCTTAGTTTTGAAATTTTTTTGAACCATGATGTTTTATCTTAGGGCGAGGCAATTTATTCCATGATCATGTTTTATTTGCTTGAGGACAAGCAAAAGTTTAGCTTGGGGGAGTTTGATATTATGATTTTATATTTTTTTCCCTCCCTTTACAAGCTAAATCGTGCGTAAATGGTGCTCTTAGAAGCTATTTTGTGCTAATTTCTCAAAAATAGTTGTGATTTTGTTATTTTATGCTGAATTGCAGGTTTTAGGGAGTTTTCTCCCTATTTTGAGCTACCTCGAGTCAACCGCAACTATTACGAGTCATTACGAAGCATTTATCGAGTTAGGTGGTCCCGAAGTCGTTGGACGCAAAGATAAAGTTCGAAAAGACCAAGAAAAGAGGACAGAAGCATTTGGCCCGATCGGCCGGGCTTGCACGACACCATCGGGTCTTCATTACGTCTTTGCAAGTGCAATTTGCAAGCAGCCCGAAGCCATCATGTCGTTGAGCCCGATCGGGCAAATTTTCTTTGCTCCAGCTGCTGCGTCACGGCTTGATCAGGCGTACTTTCCCGACACCATCGAGCAGACCCATTTTTGTTGCTATGCTGCTTCTTGCGAGATTTTTAGGGGAAGTTCGGATTGGCTTGAATTCAGCCCGATCGGGCGGGCAGCTCGAAGGAGAAATTCTATCTTTTTCTAGATTACTTTAATTGCTTTTATTAGGTTATTATTTTCAGCATTCATAGTTTAGTTTGAAGAGCTTTTTGGATAGAAACTCATTAGTTTACATTGGAGGCGATCGAACCTTGGATTATTTCAATAAAGTTTATTCGTTTCCGTCAGTTGTATTTCTCTTATTCCTTGTTCTCAGTTTCTTTCTTAATTTTTGATTGCTTCAATTTTGTTAATTATTCATTTATAGGGAAATTATTGATTTTATATTAGATTTGTTATTGTTTGTCTGATCATGAGCGAGTTGTTGTCTTTCTTGGGTTTTAGGGAGGGAAGCCATGTATACCATGATTGTTATTTGAATTGCTTTTAGTTCTAGGTTGTGATTAGGACAATGATAGTGTGATTGGTTTATGAATCCGTGGTTTTATGTTATTGCGCAGTTTCATGAACTACGTCTGGCAACTTGAGCATGCCCGATCATAGACTTACTTATGAGGCATAGAACATACTATTGATTCTGATTATGTGAGCGAGCATACCACATATGTTGAATTGAGAGAGTTATGACCCGATCATAAGCTTAACATTGGCTCTAATTGTTGGCACTCGTTTCGTAGGGCTTCTCGAAATATGTGCCCTTAAAGGGCGTAAGACGATATTTGATTTTCGAAAAAAAACAGTCAGCAGTCCAAAAATCCGTCACGAAGTACGTGCCCGAAAATCCGGCTTGTTGGTACTCGTTTCGTAGGGATTCTCGAAATTCGTAGTCAGAAAGAGCGTACGACGATGTTCGTTTTTCGAAAAATGACATCTTCAGTCCAGAAAACCCGTCTCGAAGTATGTGTCCGAAAACCCGTCTTTTTGGTACTCATTTCGTAGGGATTCTCGAAATTTGTGTCCATAAAGGGCGTACGGCGGTGTTCATTTTTCGAAAAAATGTTGTCTTCAGTCCGTAAAACCCGTCTCTAAGTGCGTGTCCAAAAACCCGGCTTGTTTATACTTGTTTTTTAGGGATTCTCGAAATTTGTGTCCATAAAAGGTGTACGACGGTGTCCGTTTTTTCGGAAAATGTCGTCTTTAGTGCGAAAAGCTTGTCTCAAGTACGTGCCCGAAAACTCGTCTTATTGATACTCGTTTCATAGGGATTCTCGAAATTCGTGTCTATATAAGGTGCTCGACAGCGCCTCGTTTTTCAAAAAAAATGTTGTCTTTAGTTTAAAAACGCGATTAAATGTCATATTTTTTTTTTTGAGAGGACGATTAAATGTCATATCGAAACACGTGAACA
>CANSGD010000130.1:600000-805082 GCA_947645195.1 Patellifolia procumbens
CAATTCAAATAATAAAAGAAAGGATAAGCATAGGATCAAAGTAAAATAAAACAAGAGGAAAGAGAATTTTACACAAATTACTATTTCATGACTGTATGAAAAGATTCATTGATTATGAAAGGAATGGTAGAAACCTGGAAAATGGAAATTGCATGAGTTGACACAGAAAGTTGAATCGTAATTCGTAATGTAGGCGTCAAAGACTCCTGCTTTCTCCTTTTGTGACTTTGCCGTGCTTCAGGAACAACTTGCTACTTCTGGGTTTCCCTTCTTCTGTTATGTTTACATGGAGTTCGAACTTCGAATCTCCTTCAAGGCAGTTTCTTCCCCACTTTTCTTCATTTCTTCTTTTGCTTTATACTATGGGTTTGTTGTGTTCAGCTCTAATAAGTTCAGTTCAGTTCAACTCTATTCGTTATTTAACCATTTTATTTAATATTATTATTATTATTGGTCTAATTTATTTTACTTATTATTATTGTTATTTATTGTTGTTATTGTTATTATTAATATTATTGTTATTTTTTTATATATTATTGTTATTATTAATATTATTTTTTTTTAATATTATTTTTTTATTATATCTTTACTCATTATTATTACTAGTATTCTTATGGTTGAGCATAATTTGGGTTGGCGTGCGGTTTAACCATGTTTCATCTCAATACGAGTATTCTAATTTGCAATTGTTGCTTTATTATACTGACTAAGTATTCACTATTACTTCATAAAAATAAGCTACAAAAAGCTAGAAGATATTAAAAAATTACAAAGTTGCTAATAATATTAGAGTACTATTTAAGGTACAACATCGTCATACGTTGAATATTAAAAATACTTTCACGATTTGTGGTGGAGTTTGGTTTATATATATTATAGACCAATCCACTGCAAATTGTGGTTTGGTTAGAACTTAGAAGTACAAACTAACCTATGTTTTTAGCTAATAATTATAATTACTAATTATTATTATAATAGTAATATTAATTTACTGTTTAGACATTATTGTTATTATACAATCATCATCAAGTATTAATATATTAATACTTCTCCCTCCGTTCCCTAATGTTGTTCCCATTTGGAATCGGGGAGAGGATTAAGAAAAAGAATCTTTGATGAAATGACATTTAATGAATACATATTGATAGGTTTATTATTGAAATTTATCTTACCAAAGCATAGTAAAAGTGAAAAAAAGTCATTAATGCAAAGAAGTTACAACTTACCATGCAAAACATAAAGACCATCCTTTTATTTCAACCAATGAAATTGTAAAGTGATTTGACTTTAGGTGGGTTAAATTTAGAAAGATTTTAAATGGGAACAACTTAAAGGAACACCAAATCGGGAAATGGGAACAACATTTGGGAACGGAGGGAGTACTAATAATAGGAATTACTCATTATTAATTATTATTATTATCAGTAATTATCTTTAAAATTAATTTATCATTATTACTATATTTATTTATTTATAACTATAACATCAAATAATATTCATTAATTATTATTCTAATTTCTAAATTATCAATTATTATTACTTAGAAGTATAATTATTATTTAATATTCATAATTATTATTGTTTAATTATTATTTATATATTTATTTCAATTCAATTCAGCTCTAAAAAGTTCTGTTATGTTCAGTTCAGCTCCAATAAATTCAGTTCAGTTTGGTTCAGCTCCAATAAGTTCAGTTCAGTTCAGTTAGAATTAGACGAAGAGAACAGGCCCTACCTTCGTTTCCTATAAATTGTTACACTTTGACAATTTACACTAGTTACATATATCACTTTGACCATCGTTTGTGATTTATACATAAGAAAACATTTAGTCGTGCACTCGTGTGAGATCTTGTTAGATTCCTCTAGATATGTAGAATATTAATATCTAGATTATATAATTTTTACAAATACGTAATTAAAGATATAGTTGTTACACCCAGATATAGTTGTTACACCCAGATATAGTTGTTACAAGGACTGCCCATGAAAGCCGGGCTCGAACTCGGGTTCGACTCGACTCGAAAAGCTCGTGAGTGACTCGAATTATTCTCTTATCTTATATTTAAAATTATATTTACAAATTTCAATGGTTTTCATTTAAATTCGCATATAAGATAGGAATCCCACATGGAAATGGAGTAAATGGACAAGTACGTTGGCTGAATACAAAGTTCAACCGTGGCTTTTATCTGTGCTTATTCTTGCTGCTAGAGTCCCATATCAAAGTGGAGGAAGGTACCAAGTAAGCTCTTGTATATAAATACAATGGCTGGCAGCATTGTTTTGATGTATCATTGCCAGCGGCTCATAATATTTTTTCAAGGCTATTACTATTTGGGCTTTGAGCTATTTTAAAAAATGTCTATAAGTTGCTTCTAGAAAAGATTAAACATACTTTTAATAATGTCTTGAGTGATTATTTTTAAAAATGGTTGTAGAAATATTAAAAGCAGGCATTGAACTTATTAGTCTATAAGTTACTGATCCAGAAACATTGGTTTATTTTTTACCAAATTGTAAATAAAAAGGTCGTATTTCAAAAAAAAATAAAAAAATTAGTGTGTTCTATAGTTTACCATATTTTTTTTTACAAAAAATAATACTTTCTGAGTAATTCTTGTGGTAGACGGTCTATGCATATGATTTTGGATATATTATGATAAAACCAAAGGTTTTAACTCAAACAATAAGGTTTTGACTTATAATCTTACTGTGAAATATTTTAGTTTAAAAGTGCAAGGTGTTAAAATTTAGAAACTAAAAATTATAATGTAAACTTATTGCAATTTTAACTTAAAGCTTCATACAATTTATCTAAATGCTCATAAACCGTCTAACACAACTATTAACCATATCTTACTGTGGAATGTGTATACTTCTTTACGAAATATATATTCTTTTTTTTTACATCGGCTAATCATACATTTTTTAACGAAAAAACTACTACAACTATATTATCCATATTAAGCTCTTTTGACTCTTACATTACTGTCAAAGTAAATGGATGAAACCGGTATCTTCTTTCTTTTGTCACCCACTCCTACTTGAATAAAGTAAAAGAACCGATGATATCTTCTTCTTTTTCGCGTGGCATGGACGCAGTAGCACGGAATGGGGTTGAGATAGTAGTTGCGGAAAGCTTCCAATTTGGGTTTGTGTTGAGAAAACAAAGGGAGTTGCTGTATAGAAGTCGGGCACCTATTTATTCGGAAATTTGCCACATGTCACTCTACTCGACGCCCATGTCCTTGTTTAGGTCATTATCATCACTAACTTGCATAATGTTCAAATTTTGATGCATATCCTTAAGTTTTCCTTGGCTATTCGGTACTAGGTGGATGATGCACCTGTCGTCTCTGAGTTTATGTCTTTGGTGTGAGGCGCACCGTTATCCACAAATAATCGGTAGATCTACAAATCATTACTTGTTTCCCTTTATAAATGTTTTTATATGTAAAGGGGGAGAGATGCAAAGTCGATAATTCTTTTTTCGTATTTATAAAGGCCAACCTAGTAGTCCTTGTACCTCCAAAATAATCCTGTCTTGACTTTTCTGAGTTTCCCATAGACATTTAATATTCCCCTCCTTATAGTCATTAGCATGTAAATAATCACCTCCATTCCTTCTCAAGCAATTGAAAGTGTCTTCCTTCCCCTTTGTGGTATAGCTGTATAGGCAGACAAAATGAGACAGTTTAAAGGGTCTTCTTACCTTTCTTGCCCTAGGCTATCTTACACTAGCTCGTCATCGAAAGGTTGGTTCCCTTTTGGACGTAACCTCGCTGAATAAATGAAAGGAATAAAAAATCCTTATAGGTTGACTTATGTTGTTCGAAGAACTATTTGGTTTGGTTGCTTCCTTAGAAACGTCGTTGATGAAAACCGCTTGCTCAGCACGATCTCCTAAATTTCATAGAGGCTTAAAATACTTATAGGTAAGTTTGTCGCAAAAAGTCCGCACAAGAAATATAAGCATACAACTTGAAAAAGTTGTCAATTTTTTTCATTAACAATACAAGGGGATCTATAGTAATTTAAGGTTCAACCTATGGATAAGGATCCTCTAGGTTTCTTCTTTGTATCATGAAAAAAAAACTAGAGATCTATAGACTTTGATCATCAAAAGTTCAATTAATAGGGGTTATGCTAACTTCAGTAAAAACAAATTCTCCATACAACAAAGAATGATATTCCCTTCTTACATTATTTAGTTCTTTTAGATAGTTTAGTGTTGAGAGAAGAATTCCCTAAACTTTTTTTGTAACTTGGAAAATAAAAATAAAAATAGGGGTTATGCTAAATTCAGGAAAAACAAATTCTTCATACAACAAAGAATGATATTCCCTTCTTACATTATATGCTTCTTTGTCTCATTTCAACCCTATCTAATGTCAAATGTCAATGTTACTATCTTTCCATTTCTTTTCTTCCAACTCCAACCTCTACATCCTATTTTCCCTCTCGATACAAACTAATTGTTGATATGGAATTAGACCCGTCTCTGTTCCCTTTGGAGAAATGGAGAAGATCCTACTACAAATGCATAGTTATAAACCATAAGATAACACAATTTCCTTGTAATAAACCCATCTATATCCCCTTCATCATTCTCAAGTCTACCTGAGATAAAGATAATGAAGAAGTTGGAGGTCAGAAGTTCATATCCAAGATTAGTAATATGCAATTCCAGAAAAGAAGCCACTTTATTTATCGACTTGCTAAAGCTTTATTAGAGAAATTCCAGTATAGTAACAAAATGAACATACATCATCACTGAACTGCAAGTGCAAGAAAATGCCAATAAACAGACAAATAAATTTTACAAGGGCCATCTCTCCCTCCGGCCATATAGATAAATGATACACAAAATACCCGAGTTTTCACTCTCAGCTCGCAATGCTGATCTTCCTCTTTGTTTAATAATCTCTGAACACCCTGGAAATCAACACCCTACATCGAATGCTGCTATGCTACAAAAGGGGTCATTCATGCAAACACAATTGTTAAGACTCTTGAGGAGCCTCAAACCTTGTAGGAGTATCTATGCCCAGCATACAGCAGAGTCCCGAGATTAATATTATAAGCAGGACTATGGCCTGAAAATTAATAGGATTAGAAGAATCAGCAAACAATCATTCGAACAAAAGCAAGTTAACTGAATCTTTATAAATCACGGCCTAAGAAATCTCTTCTTCAGCTTTTAGATTTGGATTCCTGATAAAACAGCAGTAACATGGCTAGATCATGAAGCGCACAATTAAGATGATCCTAGTATCTTCTTTCTTTCCTTTTTTGAGGGAATCCTAGTATCTTTCTAGAATAAACGGGCTCAAATAAAGCTTTGAAAGGTCATTATATGCTTGTTGAGATTTTTGTTAAGAGGAGAGTTCCCTGTCATTATGTGCTATTTTGTAAAGGTTTCCATGGACGTCTAAAGCATCTACAGTATTTACTGGTGTTTGGAGTAAAAACTAACAGCCTTGAGCGGTGAATCAACACGTAGAACAAGAGCAAGGGAGGATGGATCATAATTTTATCATTACAAAAGGGGTGAAAAAAGAGACTTACAACAAAAACTGCCTCAAGAAGGGTCTTCTTAATTTGGCAAACCCCGTCACAGAACATTGTAGAGTTCAGAGAAGCATTTCCATGAGTTTCGGCAAGCAACCTCCCTATTTGACGATACTGAACGGGGTTATAAGGATCAGAAACATAAAGCACCGAGTACTTTGCTCCAGCGTGGTCCAATGAGCTTATCAGATCCGAAAAAAAGCACCTGTAATGTAAATATGAAAAAGTAAAAATAGTTAATATGCTGACGAGTCATGATAACATACATATAAGCATTTTATATCAGCAATTCAGCATGCAGACCTTCAGAATGCGGCCGGTCAAGTATTTGCGACGAACTGAAACCTCCACGGCAAACCACAAGCAAATCTGTTTGTTTCTTAGTACCTTTCTCCATAGTTGAGGCCACATACTCCTGCACATTTATTGAGGTTGGGACTTTGGGAGTGGAAAAAACAAAATTGAAACAAATTTGCAAATACAGCAGATCAGAACAATAAGCCTACCTTTACTGACTGCATGTCTGCAAGTTTTGAATATCCTTTGTCCTCTATCAAGCAAGATTCAGTGACAACAATATTGCCAACTCCCAATGTACGTCCACAAGATTCTCCAAACTCTTCTATCAAAGAATTTTCTAAAGTCTCTTCCATTGCACCTGCCGAAACATAAGGATACGCCCTCGAGAAATTGGACTTTGTGAAGGAATCCTGTTACATGGAAAATTTTAGCGTGAAACAGAATTTGGAAATCTTAAGGGCCTGTTCATTATTGTTTTTTGTTTTCAATTTTCAGTTTTTTTCGAAAAGCAAAAATTATAGTAACCAAAAACAGGACATTAGAGAGAATAAGAACACAGGCCCTTATATGATGAAAAGAGCTGATTTTATAAAGCCGATATTACCTTGAGCAAATCCACAAGTGAAGCATCTGCCAAACTATTTCCAGTTATACTTGATGATTTCAACTACAGATGAAAGGAAAGTACAATCAACAGTGTGTAAGCACAAACTACTATAATTAAATAAAGCTTTAATGCCTTTAATTGTAAATTGGGGACAGGGAGTGTGAGGAGGATGTTGTATAGCTTGCACCAAAAACAAAGTATGCCCAATGAATGCATAATCCTTGTCCAATCTGCTATATCATTTACCTCTTCATCAAACACACAACTAGATACACACAACAGATCCAGGAAAATTTTCTCCAAAAAGGGCTACAGCATCCCTACGCAGGATTTGGAGACTCTAAAAGGGAACAAATTACAAGACCCCTCGAAGGAGAAGCACCATCTGCAAAAGCCCAAAAGATAGATGATCCTGGTTGCTAAAGTCTAGTGATTTATGTGTTTCTCCAACGCTAAAGTCTACATTCAGCTTTAGTCGTCTATGGTTTCCTGACAGCACATCAACTCTGATGCAAGGACATTTTTCGGGCTTTCTAGACATTCGCATGAATCTGAATCTTTCCAACCAAAATTTAAATTAGTGGTACAAAGACCTCCAAAGTTGCGAAACCGAACCCCTTCCACAACTAACACTGCTATATCAACGTGTATCTTTTAAGTAGACCTTGTAAAGGTGTCGTGTCGTGTCACATTTGTGTCAACTCGCTTACATAAAAAGGTGAAACCCCCTCAACCCTAACTCGACCAGTTTAATAAATGTGTTGTGTCGTGTCAACCGGTTTACTTAGACGTGTCAAATAACTCTGACCCAAAATCGTTTGTTTCGTGTCGAGTTCGGGTCGTGTTGGTGTGTCATGTCTTTTTTACATACAAAAGTTGAAAATTGAATGGAGTCGTGTTATGTCCTGTCAACCTGCTTAGTTAAATAGGTTGAACCCCTCCAAACCTAACTTGACCCGTTTATTAAATGTATCGTGTCATGTCAACCCCTATACTTAAACGAGTCAACACCCTCGACCCAAACGCGCTAATTACGGCTCGATTTTTGGCGGGTCGTTTCAGTTTTTACCACCTCTACTTTTGAGGTACCTTTTAGTGTTTATACTTCCCACCCGACCAGCACCACACCCCTCTCCGGAAGTCCGGATAAAAATTGACATTGTGTTTAAACCTTAAATGGTTACTTTTGATGTCAAATCCCTCTCATACACAAAAGATGAAAGAAAGCAGTTTTTATAAATATATACAACCAGGCAGCTGGTTTCAGTAAGATAGATCAGAAGTAAAGCAATCCAAATTAACCCAATACCTCTTTTCCAACAAAGACAACAGCAATGTCCACAGGTTGATGCGATTCTTTACCCTCACACTGCAGAGCACAACCGCCATAAGGATCCAAAAGACTCCAGAAACAGATACATGATGATTTCAAAGAAACAACACTAAAGTGCCTGTAGCAAAAAAAGGAAATACCAGTATGTTTGACCAGCCCCCGGTAGACATGACAGATCTTGCTAAGTCTCTCGAAGAGAGTGTTTGATAGTTCACCTTTTCAGCCAACTCCCTATATTAACATAACAAAATCAGCTTACAAACAATTATAACTATTTGCAAGCAGAAGTGCAATTCAATACTTATTCTTCTCAAGGGATAGCTTGATAATCATTATTTACAAAGATGCTGTCTTTGTTCGTGATCATGTTGGGCAAGCATGTCCAAACCGAAAGACCTCTCTAAAGTAGGTCCAGGCCCAGAAAAGCAGCCCAATCGTTTGTTTCCAATCTTCAAAAATCAACAAATCAGTTGTGTAATAAGACATAGTTCATACATGTCGATATGCGGAGACCACATAAATGCAGGGCCTGTAGTTTCCAACGTCAAACCGGAGCATATTTGAGATATAATAACCAAAACTGTCAGCAGCTTCTGTCCATCCCTCTTCATATTCCCTGCTGCATCAATAATTAATATGATCATCAATGTCAAGGACCTCAATCAGCCTCCAAACTCCAAAGCAAATTAATTTTAAATTGAATGTAAGTTCAAACTCATACATCATACAATTTGTAACAAAATCAACAACAAGAAGATCTACTAAGCCACATTGCCCGTTCCACTCGATCTCCCACGGAAACAGCTCGTTGAAACACGCTAACCGATTACACAGACTCTAGTAGAGTAATCAATCCACTATTAATGCAACACTAGCTAGTGTAGATTACAAGGAAAATAACAAGCACGAATCGAATCAACAACAGCCATAAATATCTGATCTAAAGTCCGCAAATTCATCAAATTCGTTGAAATCAGGATAATCAAATCAAACTCTGGCGCCTTAAAATCAATTGATTCTAAAAAAAATAGTGATTAAAGCATTGATTAGAGTGGAAACCTAATTGAAAGTTTGAAGCTCATAGAACGCTGATAATTCGTGGGAAAAAAACCCTAATTTACAGAAGAAGGAAGAGAAATTCGTAGTTGAAGAAGATGAAATATGATAATCTTACCTAAGTGATTCAAATCGTGGATGAATTTCAGCGATGAATTTGTTCAGTTGAAATTGAGATCAATCGTGCAAATCACAAACACAGCGAAAGATCAGGGAGAGAGAGTCTTATTGATGACCTCTTGTTATCTTTGTTTTGTTGTGTTGCCTGTGCCTCTCCCCCTGTGTTTTTACAACTCTACCACTTCTTCTCTATGCATCCTTTTTTGTCTTTGAGTCGGTTTTATAAGAGATGGTTTAATTTTAACTCAAAAAATCGGCAAAAACTTAATAAAAAGACGAGAATGAATCACACTTTAAATAAAGTGAGGGGCTATTTAAATAAAGTGAGGGGCTATTTAAATAAGTGATAGGCTTTAGTTTAATTTAATTTTAATAAAATTAAATTGTCTCTTTTAATAACTTTGTTTTTTTTTATTGTTTTGCGTCTAATTGGCAAAAAGAAAGATAATGATATAATAGTGAGCATTTTATGTAGTATGACATAATGTATCAATTAACGTGTGATGTTGACATTAATTTTCTAGTTTAATACCATATTAGATTGTATAATCAAAGTTTATAATTAGCAACTCTTAAGGCTATATCATAACCAAGCGGGAAAAAAAGAAGTAATGTTCGGCTAAAGCTCTTTCACTATCACTATAAGTCCTTTTAAAATATGTCTTATAATTAACTAATAATTAAAATTTTCAACAAATCAAAAACTATAATTGAAAATATCTATACTTACTAGATAATAATGTCATACCGAAAAGAAATACCACATCGCTGCACATCATTATGTATATAAAATTAATAATTTAATTTTTAATAAATAATAATAATAAAGAATAATTATATCCTAAATAAAAGATTACTTTCCATATCTAAAAATACTATCAATACGAAATTATAAATTAATCATAACTTTCATTTCAAATCTCATAAATTTATAATTTTTGCACCGTTAGATTCATCTCGAAAAATGTTTTGAAGCAAGATCCACTTATGATACGTTTTTCTAGAATTGTAAAATATCTTATATTTTATATAAGAAATGTTTTATTTGGCATAAATGAGCTAAACTTTACTAATTTGAATTGAACTGAAGTGATATGAATTGAACTGACTAATTTAATTTAGATCAAATGGGACTTAAGTAAATCTAATGCTAAGTAACATGCGAGACAATTGAATTTTATCACTTTTTAATAGAGTCAACTAAGAAAATAATATTACTTAACACTAAAGTCCCACTCGAGTTGGACATGTAAAAAAACATCTAATTCAATTAAGATACAATGAAAAATTATTAGGTAGAAATAAATTAAAGTCGGCTCGAATTAATAAAATACCAAAATCATCCAAACCAAATAAAATTCAATCAAGTTTAGGTAAAATAAATATACTAGCATGCTCGAGTTTAAATTACGATACACATTAAGAGTCTGTTTTCTTCGTCTAAATCTAGTTGAATCTAACTGAACTAATTGGAGCTGAACTGAAATTAAGACGGGAAAACAGGACCCCAAGTTCGATTGAGTTTGAAAAGTAATTCGGATTAGTTGAAAATAATGTATAAAAATAATAAGACATCTCCTGAGCATTACCCAAATTAGAAGCTAGTTGAATAATAAAGATATGCCTTATATTACCTCCTTAAGCCGTTACCTAGTTTTTACTCTCCCCCTCTCAAGTCTTGGTGTAATAGCCTGCATTTTAAGCAGGTTGGGTTTAATGTAATTATATTAAGTTATTTAAATAGGATTCTAAAGTATTTCAGGTGAAGAGAGTTACTTGGATTGTTAGATGTGTTAAGGTTTCAATTGGTTTTAGCCCTTTAAGCAGATTAGAATACTCTCCAACACCATATGAGGACAAAAGTGGGAAAGATCTATCATTATTATTGGTTAGGAAGGTTTTGGAAACCAATAAAGAAGTTAGAAGATCCTTAAAAACCTTTATTCATTAAGATTGTGAAAATCGTATAGAGATCGTTTTATCGGGTAGCAACGAGCTTCCAGTTAAAGAGCCTTTCGGGGTTGAATCCGAGCTTAGGACCTAACAAAACTTGATATATGACATGCTTGGGATGTATTAAGGGCAAAATGGTCATTTATGCCCAAGAATTACGTGGCTCACTAAGGTAAATTGCTCACTAAGTAAAAACTGGCCATCTGAAAGTACAGCTCAGACCTTTGCTCAAAGAAGGCTGCTTAACAGCTACTTGGGTGTCGATGTCTTAAAACCCTTTGGGTGCATGAAAGCCAACACCTCAAGCTACCACCACAAGCAAGAACCTCCCAGAAATCGACCTTGCCCAGAACCCATTTCCCTCCCCCTTGGGTACCGCCAGAACAGGGTATATATAGTTTTCGCCTCTTTTCTCTTCTTTCTTTCTCTTGGACGCCTACTTTTCTTTACATATAACACTTCTGGACATCCATACCAAGTAGTTCAAGCTTTGGTTTCAATCATAAGACCTTAAAATCATATAGAAAACCTTGCTTAAAGATCACATAAGTTGCTGTAAGTTCAACAGATTACACCTCTTGTGTTTAAGCTTAGTTTTCATATTTAAAAGCTTGTTTGAACTAATTCTTAGCATTATACTGATTCAGGGGAAGCTGTAGGAGTAGTGAAACAATTGGATTAAGAAGTTTCATTGAATAAAGCCTCTTAAGTGAAGGTACACAACCTAGTTTGGTTTTAACCCAGAAAATTCCATACTTATAGTTAGGTGATTGTTTCTTTCTAGTGTGAAGTAGGGGTGTGCAAAACCGGATACCGGATTCGATCCGATCCGAAAATCCGGATATCCAAAAATTCGGATAACAAAAAATGCTATCCGAATCCGGTCTGGATAATTCGGATATCCGAACTTTCGGATATCCGGATTTTCGGATCGGATAACCGGATAATCCGGATTTATAAATAACATGCGCTTTTCCTTTTCATGAACAATAAAACTGAACGTTGCTGCCTACTTTTTGGAACATATTCCTACCTATATAAAAGGGAACCTATCAAAAATTAAAAAATAGATTGAAAACCTATAATAAGAGAATTAACTATCATTACAAAGTCTACAGGAAGACATGACAATGCCACTTGACCTTTTCAGGATACAGAGGAGTATATAACACTGAGTCTACTGAGAATTGAGATAATAAATTGGTACATGGTGGAAGTGCCAAATTGACATTATAAATTAGCTAAATGTTAAAGAAGGCAACCAACCAAAAAAGTTCCAACAACGCTAAGAGTGCTATCAATCTGGGTGCAAATGACTGGCTGCGAAGGAGAATGATGAGGAGCAGTCTGAGAAAATTGAGAACAAAGGAAAATGCGAGCACCAGCAGTGGAGTATAGTAATTCTTGGCTTTAGGTTAAGATTATAAATGGCCTTGGAGTGGGCAACGAATGGGTCAGCGTGATTTTTTTTTTAAAATTCGGATTTTCGGATTATCCGAATTTCCAAAACACCTATCCGTATCCGATTCGAGAATCCGGTTTTAAAACCGGATATCCGATCCGAAATATCCGAATTTTAAAAACCGGATCGGATATCCGGAATATTCGATCGGATAGTCAAATTTTCGGATCGGATATTTCGGATCGGATTTTTGTGCACACCCCTAGTGTGAAGCATGTTTATGAAATGAATTTACTTATGATGTGTATCTTATTATGTGTATATTGAGTATAGAACATGGACATAACATGCTAAGGTTCATTAAAGTTGTTTTATGTGATCTAAACAACGGTTATACACCAAGTTATCGGGATTATGCTTCTAATTGGGATATGTCAAGTACATGGACTTGTGTAGTGATCGATAATAGGTATACTCTTGATGGAATTATATGTCTAAGTGTTAATCAAGTCTCTAAGGCATAATTGGTTAAGTTCAATCAAAGTTACTACGTTAAAGACTAGTTTCAAGTATGAAAACTCTATTGTTTCTCAACTACTAAAGTAAGAGTAATTGGAGAGAGTTGATAAAGAACCTATGAGTTAAGGATGGATCGATGAGGATTATGAGTATTGAGTATTAAAGTATGAACTATTAAATATCTTGAATTACAAATATGAAAGTGAGGCGTGAACAGGCACCCGAGTTAGGGCGGGGAGTCCCTAGCTGTTGCCTTGCAGGATGGGCGAAATTCTGGCGTTATAGGACATGTCCGGGTTAAGTCTTGCAAGCATAACATAAAAGGTGGGGTGACGACCCTCAACAGTTTGGAGACAGCTGGTACTGCGTGGTACCCCTCTCCATTCGCGTTCATGCCAAACGATTTGAGTAAATAAAAACTATAGTAACTGAGTTGAATGTGATTATTTGTTATTATAACTATGAGTTAGTTTCAAAATACACCTAAACATGTATTTTCTATTATACATTGTGTACTCAGCTTTGCTGATTTGTTTTGTCATTTCTGTGGCCTGTCACTTGGTGGGTGGCAGAGTCTAACCTTGATGCAGGATTATGTTAGAAGCCAAAATCGAGTTGAGAGCAAAGCTATGATTCAGATGTATAATATGGATTAAAGTCCTAAGATTTAAGTTTGGATACGATGAGTCTGTTACAATGAGTTATGTTCTAATTTAATTCCTTTATTTTGGGATTGAGATCGAATGACTCTTTAATTGAAGTATTATATAAAGAAAATTGTTTTGTGGGCCTATAACCCACAGGTCCAGGATCGTGTATTTAAGGTTGTTTCCGCTGCATATTTCATCTAAACTATTACTTATTATTATGGATTCCATGTTCATTGAAGTATGAGATTTCTAAGGGTGTTAAGCTAGCAGCTCGGGAGGACGGGCTGTTACACTTGGGTATGTTGTCTTTTTATAGTTTGCCTTTGGGGGCAAGTATTTCATGATGTTTTTTTTTCACCATAACAGTTCGAGAAAATTTACAGTATGTTTTTCATGTTTTGTTGACATCCTAAACAATTCGAGAAATTTTACAATGTAATTTGGGTGTGTTGAAGTCCGTTTTCGATTTTAGACTTTACGAAATAAATTTTGACTAAATTACAAATAACATATTTTTTTCGAAATTTGTACTCAATTCACCAATTACATGCTTTTTTGGATCCACAATCAAGTTATTAAAATCTAATCCAATATAGTTTGTCTTTCCCTTCCCAAGTCAAAATATGTATATGACTAAAACAAAGGTTGGGGAAGAGCCGGAAGACATCCAAAATGATACCAAAGGAGCATATTCGACCCAACAAGGAAAGAACTCGGATTAGATATGGAAAGAATACGGAATCCACCGAAACATATTCAACCCAAAATATCGATTTCATAACAGAATGCATTCGATTGAACCAACTGACATCCTAATATAGTTACCAAGAATACCAGCTATATTTTCCACTGCTTTGATCTCTTGCTCATAACTCCACTTCTCTTCAGCAAAGTTAAAAAAAAACCCAAACTTCCTGTATTTGCATTACACTGATCTGTATTATCAATAGGACTGTTTGGGTGATTAACAATGCTACTCGTCACCCCTAAAACACTCATGTGCACCATCTTCAAACACGGCAACTATATACATTGGAAGTTACTACTCGTAGAGAAGAATTTACACTATTTCCAAACTCAACACAAGGGTGATGTTATCTCAGCACCTCAGGCGCAGACATGTATGCTGACCACGCGATACTATTTTCGATCCTGTATTTTCCTCTGTTCCTGCATCTGCGGGTAAAATATGCCATGAATCATCTGAAGTGCCAGCATTCACTGTCAGAGGGAAGTATGCTGACCCTGAGACCCGAAGTCTTCAAGAAAACTTGTATCCACGTTGAGCTTCATTCATTATTCCTCATCTTCTTCGACTATAATAATGTCCACCACCAGAATGCTGGTGATAGCGATGGCGTGTGCCCGAACCTCTCCCACCACTTCCATCCCAAGCACTGCCACGGCTAGGTATTCGGCCAATCCCAGATTGTGTCCAACCCATTATTTGATTACCAACTCCATTAAGCTCTTCCTCTTCTCTGTCATTGTACTCTAAAACCAATCGCTTTATGTCCTGTTTTTCCTCAAGTTCAGCAGCTTCTTTCTGCTTCGTGGTCCGCACAAGAGCACAATCTTGAGGAATGAACATTTGTTTTGTTTGTTGTTTGTGCCCGCGCTTCACAAGAACTTTAACCCGGACCTCCCGATTTCCTCCATTCTCTTCATCTAACGTCTCCTCTCCGCTTTCCCCTTCAAGCCCTCTTGCATGATGGTCCTTGGAAGAACCCTCCAAAATGCTCATTGGTATCATCATATCAAGTGTTGGGCGGGAGCGCAACTCCAATTTACGGGAATCCAAGCTCTCCTGCATAAGTGCCTTGAACTCCCGGTCAAATTCAACTTCTTCCATAGGATCTGCCTTCTGTCTGACACGAAATGCACCATCTTCATCAGAAGCAGCCCCCACTTCATCTTCATCATCATCCTCACTCTCACTCCCTGCATCATGATTCTCGTCATCCAAATCATCATCTTCATCATGACCCCCGGCGCCAATTGAGCCACTCCCAGAGTCCGTTTCACTATCCCTTACTGTATCCTCAAGTCCACCACCATTTTCATCAACACCATTTGCAAGGGATTGACCATTGACCAGATTGTTTCGAGTGATATTATTTGAACGCTTATCAATCTCAGACTGCCTTTCACCACTTGCCTTGCCCTCATGGTCCTCCAGTTCCGCAAGGGCAGCATTGACTTCTTCAATTGAGGTATATCGGGACATATTGGGACGCAGATCGGCAAAAATATCCTGTCAAATGCAAGATATATACACCCAAATATCAAAAGAAAGGACGATTAAAGATAAACGTTGATCCGTTATGCAAATAAGAATTCATTTGTCCATAAACCAAAAGTGGAAAAATAACAGAGGTTTTGATAAGGCTAAAAAGATCAGCAACAGCAATTCTGTCATTTTGCATACAGGACCCCATTTCTTACACTCATCAAATATTTACAAAATCAACGATTAAAAACCACAAAAACCTTGTATGAACAACAAAATGTGACTATGATAGAGACAAACCTGTAAGTCGAACTCAATATCAAGTGGCAGAACTCCCTTGCTCAGAGTATACCTCTGGAAATGTATCAAAAATCGATCAAGTTTCCTTCTGGACGAGCCTCGATCAAAGTAGTGTCCACAGGTCTCCAGAAGTGTAATAACCATCCTGATGCGGAAACAATCCTCCGGAGGATCCAAAGAATCTTGCTGATGAGAAGAAAAAAAGGCCTATCAGAATAGCTATTCGGTAATAAAATCAAATAAAAGACTCCAATTTCTAGAATGTACATGCTCGAAGCCTATGGTAAGTCATGTAGGAAATCTTGGTAGATGAGAAATTAAGGTGTATCGAATACCAAAAAGGACCCCTTAATTTCAACCATGCCTCAGTCATCATGAAATTCATCTTCTGATAAACATTTAAATTTCCATAGCAAAGATAGTGACTGATTTTAGCAAGGCCTATTGTCATTTGTCAGTCTGATGTGTCAAAGAGAGATTATAACTTCTAAGTGGCATAAAGTCAGCATGGGGCAACATCAACGCCACACTATTACACCAAGGCCCAGACATAATATTCAAAGAAAAACGAGTTATAAACTTAAACAGCCATACAAACTATCATCACACACTTATCACGGTTACAATTTTTTCGTTTCCTCCTATGCGTTAGCCGCTACTAAGAGATTGAATAGCATATTATAACAAGGCTCCATCTTCTAAAAAAGCTAGTGGAGAAGTATAGTTTAATACCTCAGCTGTACCATGGCCAAAAACAAGAATCAAGTATAAAGTCTCAAAGATAACAGATGAGTCCACATGTTCATAGTTATACAGCTCCCCTAAGAAACGCATGTGTGCGAGGCGTCGTTGCTGCATAGTGTAATCATTCAACTCCAGACCCAGTCTTATTTCCTCCAAAACCTGAAATCCAAGCAACAATCATCACACAACTCACTAGAAGACACATGTATAACACATACTGGTTTCACATTGGCCCCTCTTTAGAAGATTAAAACCGCAAAATTAAGATTGCCACCCGAAAAAAGGTGAAATGGAAAGTGCCCAAGATGAATAGGGAAGAGAATACCTGCAATCCAGAAACTCGGAAAAAAAAAAAAAACTCGGAGTTGTTGACATGTTAGTCACCAAACAACCCATTAAATTAACAAAAAGATCCTTGCAAAACAATAACTTTAGGTTGAAACGGGACACCAGGAGGTAAAAAGATAGACTTATTTTCTGCTAAGTGTTAGATGGACAAAAAATTAACCGTTTGGCTTTACTGAACTTACAAGTTAAAACACATAAGTCACTATTAGTATCTTATACAATCCGATAACCTTCTTTAACTAACAATTTTATCAGGAACTAAAGAAAGAAGCCAGAAGAATAAGCATTCAGGATCTCATTTAAAAATGAACAAGTTATAATGCAGATAGCAAAACCCAAGGAGAAAGGCAAAAGGCAATAGAACATGCTGAGAGCTCAAATTTAAATGTAATTAAGCAGGATGGTAAGAAAAAGAGGAGGTTACAATTTGACCACTTATAAGAGGGGGGAGGGGCTTTTGCAAGAATGTTATTAATTACTCTCCCTTTATATACTATATCGTCCTAAGTTGCTTCTCCCCCCAAGCCACTAATTAACTAATTGTTGTCTTTACTTCATACCCATGCTCTCACTTTCTATAGCTACCTCTAAAGAATATTTCCCCACGGTACCCTTTCATCCCACGTCTAGAATATCTAAATGTCAGTGGTGTTTTAGCATGACTTTTAGCAGGATATCGTACCAAAATTTTATGAAGATATTTATATATATATTAAAACCACGTGTCACTCCATGTCAACGTCACCATAGTACGTGATAATTTGCAATACACAAAATGCAATTAATGGGTTTTGAACACACGACCTATTAGTTCTAATGTCATAGGCTCTACCACCAAGCAACATCCTTTTTTGTTGTCATCTTGTAATTAAGAATTCTTTTTACCTTGATTAAATTTTGGGAAAAAGCAAAAAGACCTCATTCATTACAATTTTTCATGTTCCTTTTATTTTTTTATTTGATTCTTAAATTATACCATCAAAATTTTAATATTAAATAAAAGTTAAATCTATAAGGAATATTATTTTAACTCAAGTAAAAAAATAAACCCCGGACATCGTCGGGGGCCACACACTAGTTATATGCTAAAACCTGCAAATGTACCATTAACCTACCTCATCAACAACAGCAACAGCAAAATTATCATGGTAGCGGCTGAGTCCAGCAGTTAGTGATGCGATAAGGTGAATTTGCCCATATTTTCCGCGATGAACCTTCAAAAAGCATTTCAATAGATATGGTTCGCATTCACTCCATGGAAATTTCCGAAGTTGTCTAAGTACATGCTCAATGGAGGACTTGTCAAGATCTGAGAACAGCAATTTTCTAATATACTGCAGATACCATGAAGAAATGTTTTCATTACCATGGTCATAAACACAACAGAAACAACAAAAAAGTCCACACAAAAATCAAACCTGATGCAAAGGAGGGCGAACTTTAGTTACTCGGGCAGGTCTTTCCGGGGGTTTGCATAAATAATATGCGTTTTCAACAAGAGTGCTATGACGAGGATCCAAATTCTTCACATTTTTCAACCGCATAAGTATCTCCAACATGTTAGCCATGCGTATTGTGGTTTCAGGAGAACGATACAAGAACCGTCCACATGTCTCCAGAAGATTGCAAGCCACATCTATGTTATGATGGGTGAATTCATCTAAACAAGCCTGGATCCACGATAAATGGAATCACTCCATTAGTAAAAACAGAAACCAAAATAAGCTCCATACAAGATCATGCACATAATCTACAATCAATCAGGATACTCTGAGGCTTTGCAATACATCCATTACCCTGAGGTTTGAGAAATCTATCAAGCATCACACTGGTGTCAAGAGAGGAAGTCACTCAACCTAGAACATCTCAACAATGTGCATCTAATGTGTAGCTGATAAGACCAACACACCCTTCAAAGCATAACTGGTGTCAAGAGAAGAAGTCACTCGACCTAGAACATCTCAACAATGTGCGCCTAATGTGTAGCTGACAAGACCAACACACCCTTCAAAAGACTTGATCTTATTTAGGAAACAAAATAAAACCTTCACTTCTGTAAATATATAAACATTTCAGATTTTCAAGGTAAATAAATGCAATTATTGGATCTGACAAGTAACATATACCAATTATCAATGTTTTAAGATCTCAGAAACAGAACAGTACTTCGGTCCAATGGATATGTACCGAGCTACTGATCACAAGATTGAACTAAAAATGCAAACACACAACATATAATGATTCAAAAGAAGGCAATTATCATAGTAATGACAAGATTTTCGGAATATTTAAGCACATAAAATAGGAGCATCTCAGAAGATTAAACCTCGACTTCACATTAAAATGTAATGTGAAAAGCTCACTGTTGCAACCGATGCACCAAAAACAAAGCCAATAAAAGGAAACCATAAATCATCACATATAAGGTCTCAGCTGCTACAATCCTATGAAAGACTCAGTCCAGGAGTGATCACATTTAATTTCACCTTAGGGCTTGTACCATTGTAAACTCTAAATCCAACTAGTAGCCCTACCGACTAAATTCTATATAATTATAATCACCAGAATTACTCAATATACTTATATTTCAAAGCATTAATCATTTGTTTTTGAACTTGAGTCGTTATATTTGGAGAAGATAGACACCGAATAATGAATATACAACCTCAACATTTAAAAGTAAGAGACCAATACTATGATAAACTTCAATGAAACCTCCAGCCGAAACAATACATAGGCTGTTAAAAGTACCTTTAGGCAACTAAAAACAAGGCCAGCTGGTGCAATCTTAAACTTGCACAATTCCCCAATGAACCTGATATTCCTGATCTTTGTTTCAATGTTCATTTGATCCTGAAGTAGGTAGGGGTAATATGAAAAGTCAAAATTAACTTTCAATCAAAGCTCAAAAGAAAGCAAACAAAAAGTATTATAACCATGCAATTATATATGTGTGTGGAATCTCAAAACCAACCTTCTTGTTTATCAGGAAATTAAACTCCTCTTCCAACATCTGAAGGAGCATCGAAGAGATATCCTTCATACAAGTAGACAACGTGGCAACCATGCGAGAGTAATATGGAAGCAACTCAAGGGAAGTTCTAGGGACACTGAATAATGCCTTCACAAGCTTTTTCCGATTAGTCTTCGAATTCAAATAGCAAAATTCTACCTGGAAAAGGAACCATACAAATCATCTTACTAAGAGGGCATTTCGATAAGGCCAGAACTTGGATTAAAAGAATCCAACATCAAATCTTAGGTAGAGCAATAACATACAGTCAACTGATCAATAAGGTCGCGGCTGACAGAACCTGGAAGCCGCTGTAACATAGTCTCCAAATTGGTACCGTCAAGACCTTTATGTTTCTCCTTGTCTCCTTTCTTATCTGCATCTTTTTCTTTCCCTTTCTCTTTATCAACGTCTTTATTCTTTTCCTTCTCCTCTTTATCTTTCCCTTTTCCTTCTTTTTCCTTCCCTTTTCCTTCTTTTTCCTTCCCTTTCTCATTCACTTTTTCATCCTGCAAAGCTCCAGAGTCTACAGAGGATTCAACAGTATCCTCAGTAGCTAAGTCACACTGATCAGATTCTTTAGCTGCATCCTGATGACCAAAAAATTCAAGTAATCAGACGGACCCAGTAAGAAAAGCAGAAATATATAAAGAATTATGCATAGACATGCATTTTCATGTGAGTCATGCATACATTTACAAGCATCATAGAGGCTGCACTTATGGCCCAATGGTAGGCAGTAATGATAATAGATTAAAGACTAATTTTGTCAGATAAAGCTCAAATAAAAAATGGAAGTCCGTGGTAATCAATTCTGCTCTAAATATGTAGTTTTCTTCTTAAATTCCCGCCACCACTCACTCCTATTTGTTAAATGGTATTAGTGGGGATAAAGAAAGAAAAATAATTGTGCGAAATACCATAGACTTCGGCATGAGATTTTACTAGCAAATTTACACAAACACTTACTCCCAACACTCCAACAGCATCTATTACCCGCTACTAAACGGGTATTACCCTATTAAATGATCACCAAACTTCTCTAGTTCCCATGAGTAAATAAGATTTAGGTATTATAAATTGGTAAATAACAGCTTGGAAGTTGTGGTGTTGCTACAAGGCCCAAGAAGCAGCAAAAAAACTGTTTTTCATCCTCTAATAGTAATGAATTATTGTGCAGTTATAGCCATAGCAGGCCATGCGATACAAGGCCCAAGAAGCAGCAAAAAAACTGTTTTTCATCCTCTAATAGTAATGAATTATCGTGCAGTTATAGCCATAGCAGGCCATGCGCAATTACTAGCTTCTAAAGCTATTAAGAAACAGGCGTGCCAGCATTCAGATGACGTGTAGTGCTATACAGCTTCTAAGGAATGTGTCTCACTAAAAGAACAAAATCCCTTACCGGTGTTTGGTCTTGCATCTTTGCATGTTGGTCACTTGCCTTGGAATCAGCTTCACCCAATAAAACTGCAGGAACAAATGCTCTGGAGACACAAACAAAAAAATAAAAATATAAGGACCAATTATATATATTCCATAGTACAGCACCAACAGAGCAGACTGTCTTCCTCTTTCCTCTTTCACCCTTCCTTTTTTAGAGTGTTCCGTCCAGGGTGGGAATGCCACCAAACAAAATTGTCTACACCAACTCATCAAAATGCACACAAAAACATTTATCAATAATCAAACCTAAGATCAGGCAAGCACTCATAGAAAGCTCTTGTATCTTCATCGTCCCACACAGCCTCAACGGCAGAAGATTCCTTTCCAGTAGCAGAAGCAGAATCATCCCCACTAGTTACCCTGGTTGTATGACCATCCTCAGGCATCACTGGAGGTTGCATATCAAGGGCTTCAGCTAAACTGACAAGCGCAAAGAACAATTGATAAATCTGGAGTTGAAACTTTCAATAAACAAACAAATTATATATACATACACTCACGCACACATATATATGGGAGTGTGTAAACAAAGTCTAAAAAGAGGACTTGCTGAGAAACTTACGATGAGACACCACGGTACAAATGGTCATAAGATTTCCGCAACTTCTCATATAAAGATGCATTATCATCACTGAGCTCCCCTTTAGCATTCAAAATTTTTGCATTCTCGTGCTCCATCTGGCGAAGAGACTGAAAAAAGGAATTCAGTTAAACAAAATTTCAGTGGGAGGATTTCAGAGTCAAAGGAAACACGATGTGATCTTCTAATAGAGTAATCAAGATATTTTAATGTAGTTTTGGACTTCTGAGACATTACCTAAAGTATGAAGAGAAAATATACACAAAAGCAGTCTTATAAGTTTCACCAACAGAGCAAGATAAGAGGGGAAATGTCCAGAAATTCAGACTGAGGAACGAGGGTGAATAAAAAATTGTACACACTTAGTCCATTATGCCCAGTCCCACATGACAAATTGTGGTCTTCCGGGCATAAATTGATATACAATCCCAACTTTGTGGAATTATATGCTAAGATGATATTCGGAATTCTGTTCAAAGTTGCAACTTGCAAAGCTTCTATAATTTGGATGTTTTGAACTAGTTGCAACTTGCAACACACGCATAGGTGTTCTCTCTTTCTCTCTCATAGGTACCTAGTCTCTCCCTATCTCTCTCCAATCACAAGGATCACCTAAAATTCGTGTACCCCCATATGTTGCAACCAAAAAAACGGAGTATAGTTCTTAATACAAGCATCAGCATCTTATAGTTGTCATCACAGTTTTCAGATTACAGCCACTTTACGAGTTGACGAAGGCAAGTTGAACTTTTTATGAGGATCAAGGGAGCATCATATTTGCTTGAAGGGACAATATAAATGTTTTGAGCTAGTTGCAACATACTTATTTTAGTACAGGTGTTCTCTCTTTCTCTCTCACAATCACATAGGCATCGTTTCTCTCTCTATCTCTCTCCGATCGCAATGATCACCTAAAATCTGAGTACCCCCACTTGTTGCAACTAAAAAAATGGAGTATATTTGTTAATACAAGCCTCAGCATCTTATAGTTGTCAACTTGTCATCATAGTTTTCAGACCACATCCACTTTACGACTTACGAAGGCAAATTGAACTTTTTGTGAAGATCAAGAAAGCATCATATCTGCTTCAAGGGATGATAAAACAACAACAACAACAACAACAATAACAACAACAAAGCCTCATTCCAAAAGATTTGAGATCAGCTAACATGAATCGTCATCTGAACTCGTCGAAAAAAGAGATGGCATCGAAAAGTGTGAATTTTTTTTAAATAGGAACACAAACAAAATAAACAAAAAGGCAATCACACCCGTTCCTCCACGTGAATAATTTCCCTCCACTCTATCCTCTCAAAAGCCATGCTCACATCTATGCCAAGTAAACTTATGTCACGATGCTTCAAAAGGATGATACTATGAATCAAGCAGCTTGTCAGTCTAAAACGGACTCTGGGAAAATACCTAGACAGAGTATACTACAAATACAACAATAAAGCTGGGGAAATGGGAAACGAAAGCACAACAAAGAGAAGCTGAAAAAAGCGAGGAGTTGGGAAGGGGAGGAGGTGTGCAAAGGTTTCAGAACTTACAGTATGCTCAGTATGCAGAACTTCAGCAACAGCGTCATAATACACATGAAATGCCTTCTTGAAGATTTTCTTCTGATCAGCAGTGATGTTCAGGCCCTTGAAAAACTGCATTAAGATACAAAGATGAAGAGAAATGTACCAAATGATGGATCAGATTTTCCAATAATTTCCAACATTTTTGTCATCATCATAATCCAACAAGAACATATGGGGGGGAAGAGGCTGTGAGGTGTGAGGGCATACCATTACTATAGCCTAATGGTTATAATTTACCATAGTGATCGTAAGGTTGTTTCTATCATCTAACTTTTGCCTTCCCAATGTCAATTGCAGATATTTTTAAACCATCTTCTGCAAATAGACAATAGTAGGCTAAACGTCCAAGCTACATTGCTTATGATGTCATTACATGTATTTTATGCATATGATGGTTCAGTTCTGTTAGGTTTTGAATGCACACCATCGTATCTTAATAGGCCAAATAATCCAAGAGCACAAACTAACTCTGTTAGGATAAAAAGACTTTTCATTTGAAGTCCTTTTCTTATATAAAAAAAGGCTTCTTCAACCCCGTTAAAATGTTACCATGCGTAAATTAAGGCTATCTAACAAACAAAAAAGACCAGATTTATGAGCAGTAGTTCTATGGTTTCTGATGATCAAATGACAAATATACCTCATCATCAGCTTCTGATCCAGATAGCGGAAGCCCCGTAAACACTCTTCCTTGCCGAGCAAATGTAGCAAGCAGGGACAGATTAGTCTGAGTAGCATCTCGGTCCTTTAGGTGTTCCATACTCGTAAGATCTTTAATGATGTTAACAAAAATGCTGCTGTCTTCTATGACACCAGCAAAGTACAATTCCAAAAGGAGCTTCAACGAACTGCGCTTCTTCATCGCCTTTAAGTTTCTATCGGTTTCTAAGTCTTCGGCTGCCTTCCCAGAAATGAACACTTTCGATAAGCCCTGGGTCAGACTTGATGAGAAATCCGGGTATCTTTGGTGAAGCAAAGAACAAATCTGTCAAAAAACAATCACGTCAGATCTAACAAAGAGGAAGATCGCATTAATCCCCCCCTCCTCCTTCTTTTATTATTTCATTCCATCCTTCACCATTTCACCTTGATTATGGAGAGGTGTCAAATACTGAAGCAACAAACCTTCTTCAGGGTCGGACAAAAAGAACAAACTTCCTGAAAATACGCTCCACTACGAGAAATCAAGTTTGAGCAAGACTTACTCAGCAATGAAACCAAGAATGGCATAGAAAACACAATCTATCCATCAAAGAATAGGAGAGGCGCTGCATAGGATCCCTAGGTCATTCTATGGTTGTGTACATCACAGCCTGAGAAGGCAGACTTATTATAGGTTTGCTAAGCAATAGGTATTCCCTATAAAGACTAAGAAAGAAAACTAGTCCAAACTTTGAAAGATTAGTTCACTAAGCAAAATGCTAAGTGATCAAAAAATTGATTATCAAAACCTACACAACTTTACTCCAATCTCAAAGTTGTTAACCAAAAGATAATTCTTCCCCCGTTCTTGATTAAATGCAACGCTTTGCTTTTTCACGTTTGCCAAATCAACTTTTTGAATCTTAATATCTCCAATGATCGAAAAGTTGAGATTATAAAAGTTGATATCTTCAAAATATATAATGAAATGAATCTAACAAGATCTTGTATCACTATGATTTTCTCTTACATACAAATCACAAACAATGATCAAAGTAAACCATGTGAATAGTGTTAAAGCCAAAGTGTTACATTTATGCGAAAACGAAGGATGTGTAAATTAACAATTATAGATACAATGTACAAAGATTAGAATAGGATACTACTTGGGGAGGAGAAAGAATTTATCTCCATAAGATACGCTACCTGGACAGCAGCCGGTATGTCTGAAGTTTTTAGCTTAGAATCACATATAGCTGCCACTGCCTCAGTCACAAACTTACTCAGGTTGACACTTCGTAACTCTTCCATTAATCCTTCTCGTTGATCTTCAGTTATCTGTTTAAGCTTTTTAATAACTGCAGTGTTGCGTTTTATACTGGAATCCAGTGTCCTCAAGAAAGCGGGATCTGAAAGCAGCGGGGAATAAAATCAACAATCACAAGCAAATACAAACAACACAATGCAGCATATTCAAATTGTAATATTCAAGTTTCATTGACTTGATATGCTGAAATTTTCAAATTATCCCCTCCAATTAAATTTTAATAATATTCAGGCATAGTACAAGGACATATCCCAAAAAGTTGTCACATTTCCAAAAATGGTCTCCTTTCAAATTAGATCATGAAATAACACTAGTGAAGCAATACTGATTGATGCACCCAAGGGGCATACTACATGGTGGTCCCTATATATGTGTTCATTAATAAACCTTAAATTTTTAGATATAACTTAAGATCGATCAATCAACAAAATGATATCTTTGTTTACATCATCCATTAACATAGCATTACCTTCTAATTTGACAGGGGAGAAACAATGAAAGGAGTGTAAAATTAACTACTAGAATTCGGAAGTCCAAACCAAAAACTCCAAAAGGTTGAGATTTCCATGAACAAACATGTAACTTACACTAATTCAAATTTCCTTTCACCCAAAAAAAATGAATACTTTCTTATACATTAGGTTCATTGATGACCCTATAACTTACATTTTCATTTACACTTTCCAAATTACACTACATAATTTGTATAAGAAATCATTAGCATATCCCAAGTATAATGTTTTCATCAACCATATTTTTGATTCACAAATGACTATGGAATACATTAAATTATTAAAATTTTCCGTTGAAGGTTGTTTAATGAACCTCAAAGGACACCTCATTTGTGGTGGTAAACACATTACTAGTCGATAGCATTTATTTTGACAACACACATTGATCAATAAGTTCATCGATAAATTTGAACAGACATGTTTTTCAACAAACGGAGTTCCAATAGCGGTCATCGATGTATCAATCATAAGTAGAACTCACTAAGAAGTTCATTTTCATGGACCTCAATAGATATTCCATCAATGAACCTCAAAGTGATCAAAGCGAGACCACGGAATGCTAATTGCCCCTGCTCAAAGATAGTAGTATAAGCTAACTTCCCACCATCATTCCCACATACCCAAATAACAAATTCCTTATATTCGGTCGTAAATTATTTGACAAGTGAACAATTACATAAGTAGCAAAGATGAAACCAGACTAACCAGGCCTTTCAGGCTTCAAATTACTCTGACGAAGAGTCATCATAGCCTCAACCGATTTCTTAGATTCTTCAACACGAGCAACAGCTTCCTGCATCGCCGTATCGAAAGGCGGGTTCAATGGGTTTAACTGAATCCAAAAATGTGAACTTTGTTTAGCTTAGTAATAAACTAACTAATAATGAACAAAACAAATATAAGTTCCAAATTTTTGCTCAAATAAGTGATAGACAAAACTTATATCGAATTGAAATTACTATTAAACAGACCTTCAAATTTTTGGAAGATCAAAGTTTTGGCCGCGATTCCTGTCACTGTTGTTATATGCTCCTCGACCTTGGAGAAGATAAATTGATGCTGGAATTCTGAAATTGAGTGTGATATTAGTCAATTTTGTAGACGGAAGTATGAAATGGGTGAATCTAGAGAGAGAATTTGTGAATTTATGAATTTGTGAAATTGTGATCGAAGGTTAGGGTTAGAGACTTGTTCGTTTCTTTCTTTCTTTCTTTTTTGACGGGGATCACTTGCTTCATTTCTTACCCATTTCAATTTGCGTTCATGGAGCCATGGAGGGGTATCCAAAAAGTTAAAACAAACAGGAAAAATAAAATGAGATGTTATAAAAATATTAAGTTGTTAGAGGCATCGGGGGCGCAACGCCATCGACCTATTCTCAAAGAATCTTCCCTAATTTCGTTGTTATAATGTTTGTGAATAATAGTTTATTGATTAGGTCATTTTGTTAATTACTACTTCGTAATATCTTTTTAATTTTATCTTGTATAAAATCTACTTTGGTACCTTATTGTTTTTGAAAAAGTAGGAGAGATAAAGAAAAGTGGGTGATTAGAAAATAAATGATTCTAAAGTGGGTCATGTGTATGACAAAAAATAAAAAAAATGTAGTAAATATTTGGTTGTTTAAGAGTAAGATGGGGAAAATAAATATTCTGAAAATGGAAAAGATTCAAAGTGGGAATAACTTTTAGAAATATCCCAAAAAGGAAAACTGTTACATCAAAAGGGAACAGAGGGAATATATCTTAGTAAAAATTATAGGTAAATTATGATTTGACGTATAATCACTTTTAAAACAGTTTTTGCACGATAAAAAAAATCATTTGTGAAAAGAAACCTCAAACATTAACATACTTTTTTAGAGGTATAGTTTGAAACATAAAGGATGGAGAAATTAGTGAGAGTGTGCTAATATAAATTTTTAAGTTGGCTGATAGGAAAAAAAAGGGTAGGTCAATGCCTACGAAAATGATTCAACCAGATTTTGGCCTCGAGGTTTCTTTTCATAAACAAAATTTTGTTTTAGGTTTCTTTTCGCAAAAATTGTTTTAAAATGTGGTTTTTTTTGCAAATTCATGGTTTTTAAAGGTGTTTTCTGACAATTTTTTCTATATCCTATTATTTTTTCCTATATCCTATTAATTTTTTCTTGTCAACTATTGTCACGAATCTCTTAGCAACTTGATGTCATTTTTACAAATTATACTAATATTCTGTAATTTGACCAGTTTAATCATGATTAACATTTTTTCATTCTTTTTATTTAATTCCAATAATTTTAAAATATATATTTTAAATATATGACATGGTAGTAGGCACAATTTTCTATTCGTTATTTGATCGCATTTTAATTCCAAAAACAACATTTTTTCGAAAAATAGATACTGTTGTGTGTCCTTTATGGGCACGAATTTCGAAAATCCCTACAAAACGAGTACCAACAAATTGTGGTTTTGCGCGCGACATTTTTTCCAGGAAATGGGCACCGCTTTACGCCCTAACTGGCACGAACTCAAAGAATCCGTATGAAATGAGTGCCAACAAGCTGGGTATTGAGGTAGACACTTCGATACGACTTTTACGGCTGTTTCGGACTGAAAACAATGTTTTTTCAGAAAACAGACACCGCCTTGCGCCCTAAAGTTAGACTTAAGAACTAATGAAAATAATACTTATGAAAATATAAATTGTACGTTAAATTTCGGTTTGTGCGTTTTATGGTATAATCTTATCCTAAATTTTGGTTTGTCTATTCTTTTGTGTTACGTTGATGTTTCGTGACTATTATATACAATTTATCCCAACTTATTCCTATCATTCTATAAAATCAAATTATATGTATCTTTTTATTTGATAGGTTAAATGTGTTTGACACTCTTCTATACATTTTGTAGCAACTTTTGTTTTACCATTCTTTAAAAGTCAATGTTAAAATATTATAGAAATTTTCTTTTACATTAAATATAGGTATTTTTGATAAATCACTTTAGGGAAATTCTATATGGTAACCCTGTACTTTTCATTTTTACATGTGGTAGCCAAAACTTATGAAATGTCTACATGGTAACCTCTAACTTATTTTTCTGTATATACAATAACCAAAACCAATTAAAAGACCATTTTACATATTGAAAAATCAATTTGAAATACAACAAAAATAAAAAAAAATTTCCCTCCAAAATATCACCCCCACCCAAACTCCCCCTCCTATCTCCCAACCCCTGCAACCAACCACCCTCACCACCTGCCACCATCTCTTCCCCCTCCCCTTCCACCGGCAGCCACACCCCACCCCTCGAAACCCCATTTCCCCAGCAGTAACACCCTCACCCCCCTAAACCCCCTTCAACCACAGGAGCCCCGACTCCAAACCTACTCCCACCACATCCACGACTCCAATCGCACTGCCATTACCCCCACTGCAGCAGCCCACAGTTCCAAAACCACAACCGCGACGAGAGAAACAAGGATGAGTAGGAGGGAGAAAGAGACACGCAAGGAAGAAGAGATGAGTTGGAAGGGGGTTTCGGGTGTGCGGGAGTTTGTGGCGAGGGGAAATGAGGGGTTGGAGAGTGTTTTCAGGGGGTGGGAGTGGCTGCCGGTGGAAGGGGAGGGCGAAAAGATGGTGGTAGGTGGTGAGGGTGGTTGGTTGCAGGGGCTGGGAGATAGGAGGGGGAGTTTGGGTGGGGGTGATATTTTGGTGGGAAAGATTTTTTTTTTATTTGTATTTAAAATTGATTTTTTAATATTTAAAATGATTTTTTAATTGGTTTTGGTTATTGAATATACAAAAAAAATAAGTTAGGGGTTACCATGTAGAAATTTCATAAATTTTGGCCACCACATGTAAAAATGAAAAGTACAGGGCTACCTTTTGAATCAGACTATTATTATGTTCATTAAGTTTTTTTGTACACATATTATTGGTATAATAATATATTTAGATAAAATTTACTGTTTTTTTTGTACACAACGAGCCAAGATTTGGCCAAACTTTGATCGAGCTGAGCTTGAACTGTTCATGAACAAGCAAAGTTCATAATCACCCCCTAAATTCAGACAGGACAGACACCCATTTGACCTTACTTTTCAGTCTTAGTTAGACTTAATCACGTAACCTTCACTCAACTAATTAAGCACTAAGAAATAAATTAGGTAGGAGTTCGTGAAATGAAAGTTATGCAAGTAAAAAAACGAAGAAAGTATATTTTATTATGAGCAACCCCACCCAATTAGACAAATGAGAAATTTATTTGACACAACCATATAGGGATAAAATGTGATGTTATACAATTATGTACCTTGATACATGTTATACAAGCTAAAAATAAGCTTTCATCCATGGTAAAATTATGTACCTTAATACATGTTATACAAGCTAAAAATAAGTTTTCATCCACGGTAAAATTATGTACCTTGATACCTGTTATACAAGCTAAAATCTTGTTTTTTTCAAATTATTTCCGATCTTTATCAGAAAAAATAAGTTTAGATTAGTTTACTTCAGCAAAAAAAAAGTTTGACATCTCTCAAAAATAAGATTTGACATCTCTCAAAAATAAGGTTTGAATAAGTTTAGATAAGATCATATAAACAAATATAAGTTGTAAAAAAAAATTAACTCTTGGTCTCATCTTGGTATTAAGCGCAAAATATATTTAATGTAATTTTTTTGTTAAAAACAACCCATTATAATGTAGTGTGTAAGTTTATATACCTTTGTTAGAACATAAGGTGACACTCAAAAAGGAGGGATTGAGTGACTAAATTTATTCGATTATTCACAAATAATAAACTGATAGCACTGTGCCTTATACCGTGGTAATACTTGCTGATTAGTTTTTGCTCAAGTCAAACAAAACAAGTAGCAATGGAATAAAAGAGAGAGACATGATATTTTTATCGTGGTTCAATCTCACCTTTGAGATCTACGTCTACCCTGCCTATTCTTTTATTATCACTCTCGATACAAACACAATTCCCCTGCTACTATGGATGCTCTCTGTAAGTTAATGTAAATCTACTTAATTGGAGTGATTTCATTAAATGAATATATATAGGGTTTACAACCTAGAAGAGACAATTACAACCATAATTATTAAATAAATAATATCTACAATATAACAAAATATCTACAATATATACTAAGTGAATCAGTCGGAGCGGGAGGAGGGCGAACGCTCAGACTGGATCTGAAGTCAAGAAAAGGCTGTCGAGGGAGTCCTTTCGAAAAAATATCAGCATACTGATACGAGGAAGGGACGTGACGGACTCGAACATAACCCATAGCTACCTTCTCACGAACAAAACGAATATCCATCTCAATGTGTTTGGTACACTGATGATGCACAGGGTTGTGGGAGAGGTAGATGGCAGAGATGTTGTCACAATAGACAATGGTGGCCTTACGCAAAGGACAATGTAACTCAAGTAGAAGGTTGCGGAGCCAACAAGACTCAGCTACGACGTTGGCAACGCCCCTATATTCAGCTTCAGCACTGGAACGAGACAATGCGGGTTACCGTTTGGCAGACCAAGAGATGAGGTTATCACCGAGAAACACACAATGCCCTGAGGTCGAACGATGAGTATCAGGACACCCGCCCCAATCGGCATCAGTGCAGGTGACCAATCCAGTAGGAGCAGACTGATAGAGATGAAGACCATGATCAAGTGTGCCCTTGATGTACCGAACAATACGCTTAAGTGTGTTATAATGAGGTTCCCGTGGGGCGTGCATGAAGAGACACACCTGTTGAACGGCATATGCAATGTCAGGACGAGTGAAAGTGAGGTACTGAAGAGCACTAGCAAGGCTGCGGTACAGAGTAGGGTCAGAGATAAGAGGTCCATCAGACGCACTGAGTTTCGCGTTCGTATCCACATGAGTGGCAACAACCTTGCAATTTGCCATATTAGCAAGCTGAATGATTTCCTCGGCGTACTTTTTCTGGAAAAGAAACATGCTGTTAGTAGTGCGCTGAACAGAGATGCCAAGAAAGTAACTCAGTTTCCCAAGGTTAGTCATAGCAAATTCAGCTTTGAGAGGGGAAACAATGCGGTCACAAAGACCATCTGAGGAAGCTGTCAACACAATATCATCAACATATAATAGCAGATAAGCAGTGTTAGCACCAGAATGATATATAAATAAAGATGTGTCACTGGTGCTGCATCGGAACCCTATCTGCAGCAGATTCTGGGCGAAGCGTTGATACCAAGCTCGAGGAGCTTGCTTCAACCTATGGAGAGACTTACGTAGACGGCAAACGTAAGATGGTGCATTAGGATTCACAAAACCTGGAGGTTGATGCATGTACACTGTCTCTTTGAGGGAGCCATGAAGAAATGCATTCTTCACATCGAGCTGATGAATGGGCCACTTCTGACCCAGAGCAATACTCAGAACAGTCGTATGGTGGCCGATTTGACCACGGGACTAAATGTCTCATCACAATCGATCCCAACCTGTTGGGATTTGCCATTAGCAACCAATCGCGCCTTATAACGCTCAAGATCCCCTGTATCCCTGTATTTATGACGAAATAACCACATACAACGAATAATATTGACCCCTACTGATCTCGGAACAAGCTCCCAAGTATGATGTTTAGTAAGAGCATTAAATTCCTCATGCATGGCGGCATTCCAATTCGGATCTTGGAGGGCCAATTTGGGACTTTTGGGAATAGGTGAGATGGTTTGGGCGAGCATATTGACGGGCTTGTTGGGCTTAAAGATTCCATGTTTAGCTCGGGTCATCATTTGTGGGCTTGTGGGATAGGAGGAGGGATATGAAAGGAGTGAGGTGGACTAGATATGTTAGGAGGGCTGCTGGGAGGGTTAATGGGCTGCGGTCCAGGTGAGTGTGGAGGAGAAGGCCCAGGTCCAATGGGAGATGATGGGCTAGTGGGGGCATCAACTGGACTAGGAAGAGGAGGCCCAAGGGAAGGCGGTCCAGCAGAAGGCTGCGTAGGCGTTATGGGAGGGATGGGACCTAGGTCCGTTACACGCGGCCCAAGAGGAGGAGGAGTGGGCTGACTCAAAGGGGGGAGAAGGGGATCATAGTCCAATAAATAATACGCTTGGGGCTGGAATTTGCTGAGTTTGGAGAAGGGAAACTTGAACTCATGAAAGGTGACATGCCTAGAAATAATGGTTTTATTTGTGGACAAGTCATAGAAAATATAGCCACGTTGGGTAGTCGGAAATCCTAAGAAGACGCATGGAGTAGTGGTGGAGCCAATTTATGAGTAGTGACGGAGGATAGATTAGGATAACAAAGACACCCAAAATTTCAAAGATGATCATAAGAGGGAGTCCGACGATAGAGAATGTCGGTGGGGGTTTTATTTGCGAGAGTTTTAGTGGCAATATGTTGAGTAAATATGCAACAAAAGCTAACACATAGACCCAAAAAGAAGGAGGAAGGGAGGCTTGAAGGAGGAGGGTACGTACAATATTATTAATAGTGCGAATCATTCTTTCAGCTTTGCCGTTTTGGGAGGAGGTGTAAGGACAAGAGAAACGGAAACCATGCCATTTTCCTCACAAAATTGACGAAAAGGAGAATTATCGAATTCACGACCATTATCACATTGAAAAGCTTTGATATGTTTTCAAATTGAGTATAGATGTACGTACAAAATTTGAGAAATGTGGCATAGACTTGGGATTTATATTTAAGAGGATAAACCCAAACAAAATGTGAGAAATCATCTAAAAACACTAGATAATATTTATGACCAAGTGTACTAGTAATAGGAGATGTCCATAGATTAGCATGAATAATATTAAACGGAGAAAGAGTCACAGACATAGATGTATAAAATGGAAGCTTAACATGTTTCCTCAAAGGACAAGAATAACAATGTGAAGTGTCACACTCCTTATTACAAACTATGGATTTAATTGTGCGAAGATGATTAAAAACATGATGGCCAGGATGGCCTAGACAACGATGCCACGTAGAAGGAGAAATAGCAGCAAAGACTGAAGTTGGGAAGCTTGAGCAGGAGAAGAATCAGAGAATGGATAGAGGTCCCCACAATATTGCATCTCGTAAGAGTTGTCCCCGTTCGAAGGTCCTTCACAGAAAAGCCAAAAGGGTCAAACTCAACAGACACGGAATTGTCACTAGTAAATTTCCTAACAGATATTAAATTTTTAATAATGGAAGGAGCATAGAGAACGTGTTTAAGGTGATAGAGATGATGAGGGGGAGGTGTTTTGGTGTGACCAAAACCACGAATCGGAATACCATTGCCATTACCAACTAAAATACATTGAGGAGTGCTCAAATTAAACAGTTTATGGAAATTACCAGAATTCCGAGAGAGATGAGAGGTCGCACCTGTGTCCATGTACCAAGATTCATTCGGAGTCTGCAGCGACATGGAGTTGTATGCCTGGCCCAGTTCGGTGGGGGTCATGAGAGGCCCATAGGGCTGGTTGGGAGGCGCCATTTGGCGGGCAGACCCCATTTTATGGAAATGGGCCTGCTGGAATTGATTAGGTAGATTGGCGCGACCCCGCACCGAGAAGTCCTGGCTGGCGTGGGTATGCTTGCGGACCTGCTGCTGTGGAATATGGGCAAGCTGGAGAGGCCCAACCCATGTGCGATCCAGGCCACAAAAATTATGGCGTTTGATAGCCTGCTGGATATATTCACTATCACTCTCCAACACTTACCCCTAAGTTTAGTTAATCAAATTAGGCACACACCTGAAGCTAACTCGATACTCTCTATAAAACAGAATTATAGAAAGATTTAATCCTCGTATTATATCCTTGATATCTTGCTCCCGATCACCATTAAACAAGGTATCAAAGTAAGACCTCCATCTATCTTTTATCTCCCCATCCTCGTCAAGAATTCTTAGGTCGACACCCTTGACACATTTAATCTTTCTAATTATGTCTCGTGTCTTTTTGTCCCTTATATGTGCAATTCTATATATGTCTTTTTTTCCCTTCTTTCGCATTCAATCTTGCATAGAGCGGTTGACTTTTCCTCTCCTCTAGCTAAGATATTGTGAAATTTAACTGATTTATGGAGCTCTCTTGCTAGCCTCCACCAAACTGGAGGAGATAAAAAGGAAAGATCAAATCTCGAGCTTTCACTCTAAGTCCAATATAACATCACAAATACTTACACTACTAGTGCAGTCTACAACCTACAAGACGTGTGCATACCAAAGAACTATTAGGCGTTATATTATGCTTATTACTTTCCTATATTCTAGGGAAGTTGTTTATCTTGTGTATAGTTCATATCTTTGTAATCATATCTTTTAGGAAAGAAATTTATATCTCTTAGGGTTGCATATAATTCCCTTTGCTTGATTGAATGAAAGTTAAGCCATTCACTCCTAATTATTCCCAACTTAACAAGAACCATTTATACTTTGGCCCGCTTCAACGTGACTCATTTATATTTTGATCGAAGCCAATTCGTTATAGGTTTAGTATGTAGTAAGTGTAAGACCTAGTTTTCACTACCAATGAGTAGTTTTTCGACCAAAGTAAATGGTTTTCTGACAAAAATATTGGTTTTTCGATTAAAATTGGCGGTTTTCCATCCAAAAATTACTCATTGGTAATAAAACATATTGTTATTGCATATACTACAAAATATGGAAAAAAATTTAGAAAATATGGTTAAACCAATAAGGTGCATTATATTATAATATAAAACTGTTTTTTTTTAAGATAAAATAAAAACTGTATATTGGCATAAAGCTTAGGAAATGAAACCATACTTCACCTGCCCAAAGTTTTATCAAATACTCCTAAAATAGAAACGACGATCAAAATTCCCATGAATTGGATTTTGTGCTAGTTGTTTGGTTGACTCAAATTTGATTAAATGGACGAAATACAAATTTCCTAGGAATTTGCAATGCCTATAAAATGTGGGAATTATCTTATCAAGTCCCCCTTGGTAATTGAAAATTCTCATGTTTACAAATTCCGACATGCACAACAAACAAGTTTTGGCAAATCATGGAAAATGCAATGTAGAAATAAATTCCTATATATTACAAGTTCCTATAGTAATTTATTTCCCATGTCAGCCAAACAAAATCTAAGTGTTTTAAAAATTTAAAGGAAAAATTGGCAATAAATACCTAGGTTCTTTTCTATTATATATAAATACTACATTTGCTTTATTTTTTTGAAATTAATGCTAACTAATGGATTAGCCCATAAAATTTAACAGAATTTGACTAATTTTGACAGAGATTCGATGTTAGAAGGTCCCACAACGTCAACTATATATAACTACCCTTATTTTTATTCATTTCTCCAACTACCATGTGCAATCTATCTATTAAAGTGACCAATTTTCGTTAAGTTTTTGGGCTAATCCTTTAGTTGGTATTGATTTCAAAAAAATAAAGCAAATGTGGTATTTACTTCCTTCGTTTCTTTTAAATTGCAACAATTGTCAAAAATGAAAATATCAAATTAATTGCAACAAATGTTTTCTTTCCTTTTTAAAAAGTTGTTTCTTTCTATCTCTCTTTATCACATGTGCCATTTTCTCTCTTCATCCTTTCACACTCACACTAAAATTTTGCCTAGGAGTCCACCCACTTGAGTTTGTTGCAATTAAAAAGAAACGGAGAAAATATATAAAATAAAAAGAACCTAAGTATTAATTTAAAAAAGAGGTTAAACCTAGGTATTTATTGCCAAATTTTCGAAATTTAAACTATGACATTTGTGGAACTTTGAGTTAAGCACATTTTTGGGTATCAATGTTTGGAAATTTTCACCTTTTGGGTATTAAAGTTTATTTGCTCACCTTTTGGGTATTGGAATGAAAATTCAGGCAAATTAACTACACTTTAACTCACCTAAAGTCAAACCTAAGTTACGTTAAACATAAGAAAGTTAAATAATACTCCCTCCGTCCCCCAAAGGATTTCCCATTTGCTTTTCTTGAAGTCAAACTTTGTAAACTTTGACCATAAATTATAGGAAAAATTGATAAGAATAATCCGACCTTTGGCCGGTCTTCCATCAATGGTACCACCTTCAATTACTCCAGGTATAATCCGACTTTTGACACCCATATTCTCTCATTGGTCCGTCATCTATTGGTGACCTACAATTACAAATAATCTTCCTAATTACGTGATTAATAGCTAATTAAGTGCATTTTAAACTTAAATTTTTAATTAAGGTTTAAAATCAGATTTAATAAAAAAAAACTTAAAAAAAACCCCACCTCTCCCCTCCCCCTTCCCCTGCCACCCTCCCCCTCCCCTGCTGCCACCCTCACTCTGCCCTGCTGCCACCCTCCCCTTCCCCTACCACCCCCCTTCCCTGCCACCCCTTCCCCTGCCACCCTCCCCCACCCTCGCTGTCCCCCTTCCACTGCCACTACCAACCACCCAGACTGCCACCTTCCCCTTGCTCCGGCACTAATGCGCCTCCTCTAACCACCGCACAACCTCCCCCTTCTTCCTCCCTCTCCTCGCTGCTCATCTGTCCCCCTCCCTTTGCCTTGTTTTAGCACCACCGTGGCTGTTGGAAGCCACGCAACACCACCCAGCCACCCTCCTTCGCTACTGGCTATGCACCGCAGCACCACCGGTCGCTGGTCGCCTGTTCCGAACCATGAAGAGGAGGTGGCAGGGAAGGGGGGAGGGGGTGGGGTGGCACGTGGCAGCAGTGGGGGCAGGGGGAGGGAATGGGGGTGGGGGTGGGGTGGCAGTGCGGGAGAGGGGGGAATGGGGGTGGGGGTGGGGGGTGGGATGGGGGTTTTCCTTTTTTTTTGAAGTTTTTTTTTATAAAAGTCAACGGTCATTTTGGTCGGTCAAACAGGTTGCCATCATTCTATACCAATGAGAGAATATGGGTGTCAAAGGTCGGATTATACGTGGATTAATTGAAGGTGGTACCATTGATGGAAGACCGGCCAAAGGTCGGATTATTCTTATCAATTTTTCCTAAATTATAACTAATATATAATATAAATAATTGCCATAAGTGATCTTGTTAGATTTGTATTAATAGGTACATTAAAAAATATCAACATTTTATCATTTTTATTAATAAATAATAGGAGATATAAGCGGTCAAAGATGTGCATTGTAGACTGTGCAAAAAGCAAATGGGAAATCCTTTAGGGGACGTAGGGAGTAGTAGTCAAAAGTAACCCTTACATTTAATTGTCAAAGTTGTTGTTTATAAATACTGGGGGTTTCATCCAAAATACTTTAAAAACACTTAGAGGCTGATTAAAGTTGTTTACGTAATTGTTTTATTTATGCACGTAACATGTTCGATAAAATATTTAGTTGAAGTTTTATCATCTTTTTGTCTGTAGTTGAGTATACTCCCAGATGTTACTATAAAGAGCTTATCAACCCAAAAAAAATCACCAGCACTAATATTTGAAAATTAAATCCTTTCCCTGATATAATACCTTTCAGAAAAAAAATCACAAGGAAAATAAATATTTAAGCACATAAATAATATAAACAACAAAACTCATAATAGACGGTTCAACATTCACAACAACAAATAATTATCTCATGGCAAAAAAATTTAAGGTTGCAAATTTTACCATATCCTAAAAATTAAGAGAAAACGCACGAAAAGCATAACTAGATTTCACAAAGAAGAAAACAAAACGGATGTCTAGATTATACCTGGAGAAATTGGCAAGTTTTTAGCGAAAATTATCTTCAATGGACCCTATTTTGCTTATTAAGAGTATTGCAAGTAGGTAGTAGTTATATTATGAGAGTGAGTCCATAAAGTTAGTTTAATCACCCATAATATTCAAAAAGTGAAAAAACTCAAACTTCAATACCCAAAAAGTGAAAAAACTCAAACTTCAATACCCAAACATACTCTTTTAACTCGTGGAACTTTGCATACTCGAACGATTTAATGGCTTCACAGCTCAAGGTAACTCCACTGCAATGGCGTCTCCTATATACCCGTTTCTTCTTCCCATCTTCAGCCATCTCTCTCAGTTCCACCTCCCCAAGGTCTCAATTCCCCTTTCACTCTTTTATTTTTTCTGAGTTTGTATTCATCAAATGGATTATTGCACTATTCATCCTTTCTGATAAATTCCTAATGTTTTCTTCTTCTTCTTAGGACCAAATTTGCAGCTGAACCATTTTCCGCCTGTTCGACTTCAACCCATCAATTTGTATATGGAGTATTTCACCCCACATCATTAAGTTTTCAAGGTTAACTTGTCCTTCATCTTCTGGTAAAGTAGTGGTATTGATTTTACTTGCTGTTGTATTGGTTGCACTCTATGTGTTTGTAAAAAGTCCCCAAACCCTGTTTTAAAGTGCTATATATTTTTGGTAATGGTGATTGAGTTATGAGCAATGCCAAGTTAATACGAGATATTCTATCGCCTTACATTTTTGTGGTATATTTAATGAAAATGGTACTCCCTCCGTTCCCATTTTCCTTTTTAAGATGTTTTTAAAAGTTCTTCCCATTTGAAATATATTCTATTTTAAGAACATTTATTTCCCCATCTTACTCTTCAACAACCAAATATTTACGTCACTTTTTACCTTTTGTCTTACACATGGATCCACTTTAGAATAATTTGTTTCTCAATCACCCACTTTTCTTTCTCTCACTGTTACTTTTTCAAAAGCAAAAAGTACCAAAGTACACTTTATACAATACTTCCTCCGTTCCAAATTAAATGCAGCAATCAATATTTTGCACTATTCACAGTATGTACTTTGACTAAAATTTGAGCTTTACACATAATGAAAAACATAGTCAAGTGGGATCTTGTTAGATTCGTCTCGTTAAATACTTTCACAATATCAACTTTTTATAATTTTTACTAAAATATTATAGTAGATATTAACCGTTAAAGTTATGTCTCGGCAAGCGTAAAAGGTGAATCGTTGCATTTAATTTGGAACGGAGGAAATATAAAATTCAAAAGATTCTCATCCACATCAATTTGCATTGGTTTTTCCCCATATTCCAAATGGGAACATCAAATAGGAACGGAGGGAGTAGTATGTTTCTTATGCATGTTAGTACTTTCATTGAGAAAAGTAGTATATAACAATCGATATTTTCACAGCTATATAACTATATAATATACTACTTTTCTCAATGAATGTACTACCATTTTTATTAAATATGCCACCAAAAATGTGAGGTGATGGATATATACATATATCCGATATTAACTTGGTATTTCTCCTTGGGTTATAGGAGTACTAAAGTTAGAGAAGTTGATAGTTCAAATATATTCCCGTGTTCTTTATTGATCGCTTGTAACAGTTTGACTTTATTACTACTCGGCACTCGCATATTTATGTTGACCATCTTGTGTGATTTGTGCATTGGGAAAAACTTAATCGCGAGGTCTTGTTTAATTCGTCAACTTTATATAATTTTGTCAAATCAGATTATTAGAGAAATTAAGGTTTAAAGTACTGCATTGACAAGCGACAAAGATTACAATTAATAAAAAAGGGAGGGAATATAAGATTGGAAATATGGTGAGAGTTAGGCATGTGGATTTTACAAAAGTCAAAGTAAATATAATTTTTTTTTTTTTTTTGTGTTAGCCAGGAGTATCCCACACCGATAGTATGAGCAATCTCCCTCGGGGTACTGAAGTCAACTTAATGGGTAGACCCCTCTCAACTTTGGTTACTCCATTCGCAAGAGTCAGGAATCGAACCCCTGACCACTTGTTTAAGGGATGAGAGTACTTACCACTCACACCAACCAACTTTGATACAGTAAATATAATGACAAAGGGAGTATATAATTGCAGAAATAGTCTTCAAGTTTTGTATGCTGGCTTTCCTTGTGTTGGGAAAAAGATCCAATATTGGAGCACACGTAGGAACTGAGGTTCTTTTCTAGTATGGTATAGGCTTCAATTCCTAAACCAATCATTTTTGCTTGGGAGGTGTGGCCCAGGGCTGTTCAAAAAAACCCTACCCGTCTGATCCGGCCCATTGACTCGCCAACCCGGGTAAAATAAACCGGGTAGTTTTCACAATTTTCCGTTTACCCGACCCGCTAAAATAGGAAATTTATGGGCCGGGTAATGGGCCTCTCTTTTTAGTTGGCGGGTACCCGATAACCCGATTAGATTTTTAAATTCTTTTGTTAAAAGAAAAAGTATTTGCTCACTAAGTCAGTATCTAATGCAAAATACATAGATGTTAATACTATGTTGTAAAACTAACTTATTAGCAATCAACAGGGCGCAGACATAGGCTGGCCATTATGAAATGAGGAGCAGAAATACATTTGCTTACTTAACAGTTCATTTATGTGGCATTTGCTTATTATTGTACACTGTAAAGTCTGTAACATGTATCTAACTTTGATTGGGATTGGTAAAGTGCTTATTTTTTAAAATCTAAAACTGCAGTATCGAAATTGAATTGGCAGTTTTCCTTTGGTCTGGGTAAAAGGGTACCCGATGACCCGACCCGAAAAATCCGGGTACCCGCATTGAAAATACCCGTATTTTCTGGGCCGGGTCACGGGCCGCTAAAACAATTAACCGCTTTTCCGGGTCCCCGTTTGGCTTGTACTGAACCTTTGCTTAGAGGATTTTTTCTTACCATAATATAATCTTATAATTAAAAATAATGAGATTATATCTGAAAAAAAACGATAGGAGCAGACGTAATTGTATGTTAGACTGGCACACACTCTTTAAACTATAAGTGAAGTTTTGAATGAGAACAATGTTTTAGTGTGGGAAAGCCCAAACTACATAGTGTACCTGTCACAATATGGTCCAACAAATTCAAAATTAACCAATCCATATGTTCAGATTTCGTTTTTTTTCTTTCAAATTTGTCTTTGCAAATACTCCCTTGCATTTAAAGGGATTTGTGAACGTGTATTTGCCATGTTTTAAATGGCTGTATAGGATTATGTTTTTAGCATGAGAACGTGGGATAAACTAGGAATGCTGCGTAGCAACTACTTACTGAATGCGTATGTGTATTTGTATATGATTTTCATCTAAGAAAACTATACTGCTATTTTTTTTAATTACTGCATTAGGGAGATAATTGAATTCGAATGGTGCTATATATTTTAGCAGCACGATCATATGCTCGAGGTGATCGAAAGCATTATGATCTTTTTGGCCAAGGAGCACCAGGGAGTAAAGAATTTAGGAAGGCATGGACAAAGCAGCTAGATGAAGAGGACTGTGTGTGGTCGGGTAGTGAAGATGAGGGTGATCCCGAGAAGAAGTTAAGCCCTCTTGAGAAAGAAATTAGGAAAGTGAAGCAGAAAGCAAAAGAGCACTCAGATCGTATAGATGCCGATGACAGTGATGAGCTTTGGGGTGTATGGTCAGGGAGTGATGAGGAGAAGACTCTTTGGACAGGCAGTGAAGAAGACGATGATGATGATATACCTTCAGAACCTTATCCGAATGAGAAGAGTGACACATATATAGACAAGTTATTCGAGTTTGAAGAGGCACCTAAATACAGAACTCTCTCAGAGCTACTGAAAGCAGAAGAAGAACCAGAAGAGTTGTCCCCTGGAAAGAAAGCAAGGAAACTTGCTGTTGAAAATGCCCTAAAGAAATTGAAAAAGGGGCCAGATGGAAGATACACTAATGTTTGGGAAGTAATGAGTGACTTGGATATTCTCATTGGTGCATTTGAAAATATTGTTTCGGGACCAGAGTATGCTGAGCTTAGGCAGGGAGGTCCAAAGCAACTAAACATGCAGTTTTTCAAGGACATTCAAGCAAAAATGAGGGATCCAAACTACAAGTTCTCTCCAGAAATGAAGTTAAAGCCAAAGAGTAAACTAGTCCCCAAAAAGAAATGGCAAAAGGCACAATCTAGACGGCGGAAAGATCAAAAACGGTAATTGATATAATAATTTGACTTCCCTTAATCATAACTGTATTTTTCTTATCTCCCCTACCTAGTTATACAAGCTAATAATCATTTGTAAAATTATCACTGTTGTGTGGAGTGTGTAATATGGTTCAGCTGCCCAACAGCTAGCTTAGTGAGAAGTAATGGGAAGTAGAACATACTGTGTACTTGTTTTCGCTTGGTGAGAAGTAATGGGAAGTAGAACATACCATCACCACTTTCTGTTCTTTTTGTTGTGTAAGTATGTATTTATGAACATGTAAAACCAAAACTTTCACAGTGCAAAAAATGATTTTTGTAAACCTTTTATCATTTTAGAGATTAATTTCTCCATTCCTTATTACTTGGCTACTTGCAACATATACCATTTTGAGATGTTTCATAATACTTGCAACATTTGCTTTATTTTTCTTATTTTTTTGGGAAGGTTATGTAGTGGACCCCTGACCAGATCTCAACTAGCACAGTTTCTTGATCTAGTATCCGCGGGGCCCAACATTTGGGAGTAGGGGAAATTACAAGGGAATCTCCACCCCCAAATGCCCATAATGGGATTTGATCCCATAACCTTGAAGTCATGAGACCAAACCCTTAACCACTAGGTCAAGCCTTGCTTGGTGCAACATTTGCTTTATGGGTACGCTGTTTTTAAAATGAAATGACTTTTATGCCATTATTCACCCACCCACCCATCATGACCACTTTAGTCTTTGATAACCCTCCTCACATGGGCAATAAACACAGATGCATACTCATTTTCATTATTTGTGTGTGTTGTGTCATTTCTCAATGTTGCAAGTATTAGGAAACAATAATACTCCCTCCGTAACGGATTACTTGCAATGATTAGACATTTTCTACTCACACTTTATATCAAATCGTTTCAAGTAATGCGTTACGGGGGGAGTATATCTTCTTATTTTATAAGAAATTATATTACTAGATAATGGTGTTATTAAATATGGCTAATGCCTGTTATTGGCCATTACTTCCTCTTTGGGGGAAGGGGTGGGTGGGGATATATAATGAAGGTAGGAGTTAGATAAGTTGCTGGATCTAGTATTTATAGCAGCCTTTTCATTTACAATCTTGCTCCAATAGGTACATTGGTAGTTTGGTACCTTGGGATTGCCCATGTTAATGTACTGCATACTGAAATATAAAACATAATTACTATATTAGCCAGATCATAATTCTGATAGCTGCACTATTAGCAGTTCATTACACTGGTGGTTTCCCCTTATCTGTCTATTCATTTAAAACATCCTTTTTGGTCCCTTCCTACTACCTAGTAGTACCTCCATCCTCTGGCTGCTTGTACTATCCATTAAAGCCAAAAGGTATGGTGGTCTTATTATAGGTTAATTAGTACTGATGATACATATGCATATATCCATCATGCATCCTGTTATTATCATTCAGCATTGCATGCACACACTGAGGATTTGATCTAAGCCAAGCACTATAAGGATTTTGGCTATACTGGGAGCCCAAGAGATTTTCTACCATCAAGGGTGTTGATTGCTGCTGATATCCATAACCTGGTGCTCCTACAGAATAATTCTGAAATCTCTGGAACCTACCTCTTCCTGAGTCTAGTGAACCAGCACCGACATCGTACCCATTACGATGATGGCCGTGAGCATGATTTCCATTCATGCTCATCATGGAAATCATGGCACCAATGTCATGTTCATAGTTTCCATCCCCATAAATCCTGTTGCTTGAGGGATTCATATAGAGTTTTCCTTTCTCCTCTGCCTCCAGCTCCATGTCTTGATCTACTTGTCCATCAAACCCCCACTCACTGCCGAACGATCCCCCATCGTGTAGGTTGGGGTATATCAGCTGGTCTATTGAAACTGCTCCTTGTGAGCTGTTGTTTTGGTGATGAATTTGGTTCTTGTTCTTGGTTTTGCCTTGAGAGTGTAGCTCTTGATCCAACTCTTGCTGCTGGGACATTGAAGACCACAGCTCTGCATGTTTGCCTGACCTTGCCAACTTTTTGATTAATGTTGCTGAGTCTGCAATTCCTTTTACTATGACTCTCTGTTGTTCTGCATCTATGTTTACAGCATGAACTCCTGGTTCCGAAATCAAAGGGAAAGTTCATTAGAGCTAAACACCAAACCTTTTCAAATAGCAACAGCAAATTAGTGAGATTAGTAATAAATAGTATTAGACATTTTGGAGCCTACTTCACTAATCCCGTACTAAACTTTGGTCTGAAACACGTAAAATGGCATTGGTACGTGAGTGCTACACTTCTAGGGTTCTAGGCTAGTTCAACAAAAGTGTTTAGCGAATGATGTCCCCGTACCCATCCTCGTACCACAAATTAGGTTACCTAGTGGAGATTTGTATGTTTTCTGCCTATTATAGGCTAACCAAGTTCACTAATTTTAAGGTTTAGATTAATGCAAACCTTACTACTACATACAGATGACACTCGAACCCATAACCTTAACGATATTCAGGGTAGCTCTAATCACCAGAGCTACACCGTATTATCGAGTAACAAAATAGTAAAATTTTTGAATGAGACTGTAAGATGGTGGTGCATTGGAAAAACCTTCAATCTTTTTCAGGATTTTCTTCACCTTTTGACGGCAACCATGACAGTTCACATTCACCTTCAGAACCACAGTCTGTAGACAAAAAGAAGGATCAAATACACACACACACACACACACACAACTTTTTTAAACTTCAACAAACAAGAAGAAATGTAAACTAAAGAAAACAGGATGATCAAAGAATATAACAAAACCTCCATGTTCACAGATTGGTTTACTTCAGGTGGCATTCTGAAGACTTCAGAGTTCAGATTTTAGCTTTGCTGTTGAATAAGAAAACACTAAACTTTCTTTTAAGTTCTCTGTTTTGTAAACTACTGTATGTTTGTTTGGAACTCTTTGGCAACATGCATAAATAGTGCATATAATAAAGAGAGGGGGGTAGTGATTTGACTCAGGTCAGAGTTAGTCTGGCAAAGAAACAGAGACAGACATGCTGCAGAAATTTGGAGTACACCATTTCCTCGTGTAGGTCAAATCAGTCATCTATCTTTTGCACCTGATTTGGTTTTGTTTTGGCTTCACGAGATATTCTAATTTCTAACATGAAATGAAAAAAGTAAATGAATAGTAGTGTGCCCAAAAGATATGATCTGCTACCCCAACAATGATTTGTATGACATGCTATTTCAACAATGATTCTCTTTTCCTGTTTTTAGCTACTTCTCATAATGTTCTCCATAGTATATATATATGCTTCGATTTTGGGTGACACCTTTTGATGCAATTACGTCCGCTCTCTTGAACTTATTTTCAGTGGTTATCAGGAAAAAGAAGAGTTCAAATAAGTACTAATATAAACTAATAAGTTTTGATAAGATCGGATAAATTTTAAACCTCTCGTAAATAGGATTGGTCATATATATAAATGCTAATAAGTTAAAGTGAAGAGACCTTTGTTGGTTTAGAATGATAATCTAAACGATTTTGAGTTATGAATTAACAACTAGTTTTTGTACCGAGTCTTTTTTTTGTAATTCTATTTACTCCCATCTTTTTACATAAATTGTAACAACTAATTGGTGTAGGAAGGACGAAATAAGTCATTTATTGAACTCTTTTGGGCTTAGCTAGCTCACCTTGTGTGAATATACATTAAAACTGTTGTTAAGCCAAAAATATGATCATATATTTTTTTTAATCTATGAGAATAACGTGGATATAGTACTAGGTGGGACACGAGAGGGATAGTTAGAATACTTGCTCACATGTTTTTAATATGACTTCATATATAACTCTTCAGGTATAATCATATGAAATCCGAGGTTTAATCAAATTTTTTTTACCTTACCATTAAAGAAAAGTAATATTGAAACTATAGATTTAGAAGCCCTAGCTTCATTACCTATAGAGAAAGAGGTAATAGCAATCTTTGAGTACAAGACTTTTGGTTCTCTAATATGATTTGCTTCCGCCGTCAAGATGATAAAGAAGTTATGTCTTTTGTAACGAATTAATAGCTGCCATTTATCGTTTTGTTTTCGTTTAATTGAACCACTTTAATTTTCATCAAAACTAAGATAACAGGGGCAATATTTTGACGAGAGAAGCGGAAGAGGTAGGGTAAGGAGTTGCGACCTTATGTTCCTATGACACTTGTGAAACGTACCAAAAAGAAATGTAAGTAGATCTTTGTGACGCGGATGAAGTAATATGACATTTTTATTATTACAACCAATCCCATACCATGTCGTTGCTCTCACATCCACCCATTTTCGTAAGCACGCTAGGGTAAGGAGTTGCGACCTTATGTTCCTATAACACTTGTGAAACGTACCAAAAAGAAATGTAAGTAGATCTTTATGATGCGGATGGAGTAATATGACATTCTTATTATTACAACCAATCCCATACCATGTCGATGCTCTCACATCCACCCATTTTCGTAAGCACCACCCACCATTATTAAGCCAGTATACTTAATAAGTGTACGCTTACTTCACTACCATTCAACTATTGGCCAATGGCCATGCCATCTTCGAAACCTTGACACAGTATTAAAGTAAGTTACATCGAATAATAAGGTACTACATTTTAAAAATCTGCGAGTGCATAGGATAAAATACTAGTTGATTATTAGATGCATCTTGAAACATGTGTCCATAGCTGTGTTCCTAAAGTCTCATTTTCAATGATACATTGATTTCAACCACAATACTTGACTAAGAAACCTCGAAATCCATGGAGGTTGTTCTTGAAGGGGCATTGCGGGTTTCAATCTACGTCTTATGTTGTTGTGTATTCTTACAATTAAAAATGTCAATAAAGTATGATGGCGACCAATTACTTATGGTAAGTAAAAGCTCATTCCATCCCCACCACCCATCAAACCCCTAATATCCCCATACGTATAGATATAAGACGGTTCCATCAAACCCGCCTCATTAACATCCCTTCCGTTATAATAATTACAGTATATCTTTAATACTCATTTTTTGAGTAGAACATTGTGTCGCAATACTACAAAATAGATCATTATTGCACAATAGCCAATGGATCTGTGCTGCTTTTGTCGACTCAAGTGAAGCCTAGCCTATCAGGGAATCCTGATTCCTGACTGAAACAGTAGGCTTTACCCTTTAACTTCTCAAATTATTCAAAGATTCCTGAATTATGATGGCAGTGTAGAAAATGGACCAAATGTGGATAGTTCAATTCAAGAATTCAAGAATTCAAGCTTGTGAATTTCCCTTTTGGGATTGCAAGCTCAACATGCATATATATATTTGGTCTCCTTACTAATGAAAGGGGTTTTCCTACTGCTACCGAGTAGGACACCTTATCTCAAAAAAAAAAAAGAACTCATATTGGTCACCAAACTTTTATCTCAGTTACCTAATTAGTTGTTAAAAAAGGCTAGTTACCAAACTGTGGCGTTGACGAACAAAGGGGTAAAACGATAATCGTACTCTTAATTTTGTTATCATGATAGAATCCGTCTTTCCAACTCAGTTTTCATAAGAAAATATAAGTTTAGACTAATTCAGATAAGTCGGATGAGTTCTAATAAGCTCAAATAAGTTCAAATAAGCAAAAATAAGGTTTGAAATCTCTCACAAATAAGATTTGACAAAGTTCAAATAAGTAGTGCATATACGTTATTCGAAATCTAATCCCATTGGTTGCCAAGAAGCAAGACGTGTTCCCATATGTCTAAATTTGCCCATGTATTTTACTTTCATGCTTTGATCTTTTTATGTTAACATATACTTTTCCCGTCTCAACATAGTTGCACCATTTAAGAAAGAAATATGGGGGCGTGGGTCAGGAGGGTGCATATTAACAAGAAGAATTAAAGTTGTTCACCTCTAACAACCCTTCGGACCCCCCTCATATTTCTTCCAACCAATCTATAAAGTGTCACCAACTGTCGGACTATAGTTGGGGGCTTGGGGCGTTGCAATACCTTACCATGACGAGACTGGATATTGCTTATGCGGTTCATGTTGTGTCACATTTCATGCATGCCCCTCGTACTTCTCACTTGATTGTTGTTAAGCGTATTTTTAGGTATTTACAGGGTATTACTAATCATGCGTTGTTGTTGCAGAAAGCAAAGCTTACTTCACTAGTGCTTGCTTCTTTTGATGTTGATTGGGCGGGGTGCTCAGACGACACTTCTCGCTCTACCTCTAGCTATGCCATCTTCCCAGGTCGGAATTTCATCTCTTGGTACTAACCAAACGTTTCTTAAGTCGTCTATAGAAGCGGAATATCATGTTGTTGAATACACCGTGTTTGAAACCTTATGGATTCGGTACCTTCTGGCTCAGCTTGGTCTCTTGTTACGTGCTCCTGTCAATGTACTGTGTGATAATATTTCTGTCACATACATTGCTGCTAATCCGGTTCTCCATATTTGTAACAAGCATATTGAGGATGACTAACATTTTGTTGGAGAACGTATTAGCCATAATGATCTAGTGGTGGATATATTCCGATTAAGTTACAGATGGCTGACATCTTTACTAAATCTTTGTGCTGTAGTCAATTCTTATTTTTGAAAGCAATATGTCCATTCAGTACCATGTACAACTTGACGGGTGTAATTGTAATAGAGGATATAATAACAAATGTGTAATATTTATATCTCCGTGAATATATATATATATATATATATATATATATATATATATATGAGCACCTAAAGGGTGAGTTACATTATTAGCCTAATTATTCTCTCACACACAAGTTTAAATTTTAGTAAATACAAATTGAGATTAATTAAAAAGGTCCAATCCGAAATAAGAAAAAAAACCCGACTTAGGGCCTGTTCTATTCGGCATAATCCAGGTAAACTGAATTGAACTGAACTGAACTGAACTGATTGGAGCAGAACTGATCTGAACTGATTGGAGCTGAACTGAACTGAACTGAACTGATTGGAGCTGAACTGAACTGATGAACTGAACTGAACTGAACTCAACTGAACTGAATTAAATTGAATTGAATTGGATTAAATAAATATATAAATAATATTTAAACAATAATAATATGAATATTAAATAAAAATTATAATGATAAGTAATAATAATGAATAATAATAATAGTATTTTGGATATTTTTAAATGATAGTTATAAATAAATAATATCAGTAATCATAAATTAATAATAATAATATTAATAATAATGATTAATGATTATAATGATAATTAATAACAATTATTTTATAGTCTTTGCATTAATATATTAATACTTGATGATGATTATATAATAACAATAATAACTAAGAAGTGAATTAATATTACTATTTTAATAATTAGATTTAATAATATAATAATATTTAGTAATAAAATAATGATTGGGTCGAACTGTGCAAAATTGCATCATAAACCGTTTTGACGTGATTTGATTAGTTTGTGCTTTTGAACTAAATCATGTTCCTCCCTAATGATAATAGTAATAATGAGTAAATCTATAATAAACAAAATAATATATAGATATAATAATAATACTTAATAATAATGATATAAAATAAATAATAATAATAATAATAATAATACTAATAATAATAATAAGAGTAATTAGTAAAATAAATTATAAAAGAATGGAGCCGAACTGAACTGAACTGATTGGAGCTGAACTGAACTGAACTGAATTGAACTGAGCTGAACTGAACTGATTGTAGCTGAACTGAACTGAAAATAAGCTGGGGAGAATAGGCCCTTAGTTGCTTAGTGTTGAGTATTGACATTGTGACACATGGTTAAGTTAAAGGCAATTAAAGACATCGGATATTTTTTTTTTATAAAGGTAAGAAGAAGAAGTGAGATAGTTAGGAAACCCTCCGCTCGAGGGGAATTCCTAACATATCGTTACATAGTATTTTTGACAGATCTGAACCATGCCAGTCCGTAATACAAAAGTAGTTTGAAACTAAATGACCCGCATTAGCAATACATCGGGTATAAGAAAAACGCTTGTAATAAAATATCCACCAACTACCAAGTAGGCAAGTACTATAATTTTTTTTTATAAAATTTATAGTGGTGTGATGAAGTATTCAGTTAGTACCAGAAAGTGATTACTTAGTATTAAAAAAAATGTTTGATTGGTGCTAAATTGAATATAAAAGTTACATATGAGTATATGACAACTAACATGTATAGATTCAAACTAGTATACTGTATTAATTTTCTTGTAAATGGCACCCGAACTTTTATGATAAGCTAATAAGTATCAATTATATTTTTATTTTAAATACTTAAAATATTTAGCAAACAAATATCTACCATATCTCATAAACAATTTGTAAGGTAAAAAAAAAGAGATGAAGTATTAGGAGATCATTCGTTTGAGAGGAACTTATTAATACATCACTTAGGGCCTGTTCATTTCAGCTTAATTTCAGTTCAGTTCAGTTCAGTTCAACTCTAATCAGTTCAGTTCAGTTCAACTCTAATCAGTTCAGTTCAGCTCTAAACAGTTCAGTTCAGTTCAGTTCAGCTCCAATCAGTTCAGTTCAGTTCAGTTCAGTTCAGTTCAGCTCCATTCCTTTATAACCATTTTGTTAAATATAATTATGTTGGTCTAATTTATTTTACTAATTGCTCTTATTATTATTATTATTATTATATTTTATATCATTATTATTAAGTATTATTATTATCTGTATATTATTTTGTTTATTATACCTTTATTCATTATTATTACTATTATCATTAGGGAGGAACATGATTTAGGTTAAAAGCACAAATAAACCCGCGTTTTCAGCCCATAATCCAATCAAATCACGTCAAAATGATTTATGATGTAATTTTGCACTGTCCGATCCAATCATTATTTTATTACTAAATGTTACTTCCTCCGTTCTTTAATAAGTGGAACAGAGAGAAAGTGGGAAGAAACCAAGGAGTCTAGAGAGAGAAAGTGGGGACCATAATTAAGAGATGAGAAGTTAACTTAATTAAGATAAAATATAACACTAAACATGTTAATAATCAAGTAATGAACCTCCCACGCAAGAGGCAACTGCCAACCCGCAACCCCCACCACCACTGACTGCCACCCTTAGAAGTCCCCCCACAACCACCGCAAACAACCCCAACTCCACCAGAAACCACCGCAAACAAACCCAACTCCACCAGAAGCCACCGCAAACAACCCCAACTCCACCAAAAACCACCGCAAACAACCCCAACTCCATCGAAAATCACCGGAAACAACGCCTAAGCCACCGAAAGCCATCACAAACAACGCATAAGCCACCGAAAATTACCGCAAACAACACCAAAGCCACCGAAAACCACCAAAAAAATGCCTAAGCGAAGGAAAATCACCGAAACAACCTTGAAGCCACTAAAAAGAGCCCGCAAAACCACCCTAAGCCACCAAAAACCACCCAATTGTCATGGATCTATAATCTAGGGTTACCATTCTTCAAAGAGAAGAAAATCTGAAAAGAGGAGTCCGAAAATGTAAGAAATTGTCATGGATCTATAATCTAGGGTTACCATTCTTCAAAGAGAAGAAAATCTGAAAAGAGGAGTCCGAAAATGCAAGAGATCAAAGACGAGAGGTCGAGAAAAAGAAGAATGGAAAAAAGGAGGCCGGAAAAGAGAAAGAAGGAGCTTCGCAGAGGGAGAAAGGCTGGTGTTTGGGTGGGTGGTGGTGGTTCTCTGTGGCTGGGAGTGGGGAGGAGAGAGAGTGGTTGAGGTGTTAAGTGAGGGAGTGGGGGAAGTTAATTAAGTTTAGGTTAGGGTGGAAAATCAAGTAATTGGGTATGTTTAATTTGGTTGAGTAAGGGTATTTATGTAACTTTGTCTTGTAAAATTTTCCATTTATAGAAGTGTGTCACTTATTGTGACATTTCCTAAATAGGAAAGTGTGTCACTTATTAAGGGTCGGAGGAAGTATAATATTATTAAATCTTATTATTAAAATAATAATATTAATTTAATTCTTATATATTGTTGTTATTATATAATCATCATAGACTATAGAATAATTTTTATTAATTATCATTATAATTATTATTATTATTAATTTATGATTATTAATATTATTTATTTATAATTATCATTTAAAAATATCCAAATAAAATTATTATTATTCATTATTATTACCTATCATCATAATTATTATTTAATATTCATATTATTATTGTTTAAATATTATTTATATATTTATTAAATTAAATTAAATTAAATTAAATCAAATTCAATTCAATTCAATTCAGTTCAGTTCAGTTCAGTTCAGTTCAGTTGAGCGCCAATCAGTTCAGTTCAGTTCAGTTCAGTTCCAATCAGTTCAGTTCAGTTCAACTGTTTTCAGTAAATCTAAACAGGCCCTTAGGTTCTATTTCTTTAGACGGGATTGGTATAAGAAAATTCTAGCCTAATTCATTTCCATTCAGCTCCAAATAAATTAAAATTTTCAGTTTCATTTAATTCAATTCAATTTCAAAATATAGGATTTAGACAGTTAGACATACACAAGACTACGGCCTGTAAAACAGCTGAACTGAACTGAATTGAATTGAGAACTGAATTGAACTGAACTGAATTGAACTGAACTGAATTAAACTGAACTGAATTAAACTAAAATGAATAGTGATATGTGAGAGTAAAAGAACTGAACTGAATTAAACTGAACTGAATTGAACTAAACTGAAAATAAATTGAGGAGAACAAACCTTACAAGACTATGAGAGGTAACATGATGAGACATGAATAAGTGGTATAATTCCACAAAGATTTGTAGTGGCAAGTGGGTAGCAACTCGCCGCACTGCAACGTTGAAATGGACATCAAAAATTAACTTTATCCTAACTTTTCTATCTCCTTTTGTCCAAACTTGTGGAAATCAAAAACCTACAGCACCAATTTACACAAAATATTTACTACCATTGCTTTACTTCTATGATCATCCTATGATTCATCAATTTAACGGCATGTTTGGAATGAGCCTAATATATTAGACATAGCGAAAGTTATAAATAGTTATAAATAATTATAAATAAGTCTTATTGAGATGATGAGTAGTGTTCATATGCATATAAAAGGAGATAAAAGTTTGTTCCTTTTAACTTATTTCGCTTATCTGAATTTATCTTAATTTATTAGACTTTATTAGCTTTTATTCACAAATTCTTATAAGTAGCTGGCCGCATCATTAACTAATGGTGTGGCGGGTTGCCGGGTCTATTTAGTTTATCATACATTACTCTTTCACTACCCAAACTCACCTAATACAGTCGGTAACCCGTCCCCTTAATAGTCAGTAACCCCCGTCCAAAATAGTCAGTAACCCCGTCCAAAATAGTCGGTAATCCCCAAATAATTAGTAACCCCTCTAAATAGTCAATAACCCCTCTAAATAGTCAATAATCCCTAAAACACTCGATAACTCCCTCAGTATTGTTGGTTATTTCCTCTAAAATAGTCATTGTGTGTGTGCAATACGGTTTGTTAATCGTGCGGCAAGCCGCACTATAGAAGACTTCCCGGATTTTATTAGACTTTATTTGACCTTATTTGACATTATTATTTTAAACCTTATTTTAAACCTTATTTTACCTTATTTGAATTTGTATAAACTTATTTGTCTGATACGGATTGAAAAGAATGAACCCGAAGTGATGAACATAATTATTTCTTTGATTATATTAAAAGAATAATTATCCACTACCTACCTAGAGTAACTACTACTACCTGTCTACCTCTCAAGTGAGGGTAATAGTCTCTTCCTTTATCCCTTGTTATCTCACCATCATTAGTCACATCACCTCCTCCTCTAGGGCCTCATTTTCTCTCGAGCACCATATCACTTTCTTATTTCATTAGTTTAACTATTATTATCCTCTAAATATATGCTTGGGGTTTGGGGGGAGGGGGTTGGGGGTTATGGCTTGTAATGAGCCTCTGGGTGGGGGGCCCTGAGCGAGGGCAGCCCACATGATTATTCTTCTTATCTTAATATAATCTCATACTTATAAATGAGATTATATTTATAAAAAAAAATATTACCTCATTCCAACATGCCTTAAATTAGGAAATTTACCAAGCAATGGAATGTTGTTATATTAAGGATGTGTTTTAATTTGAATTCTCCCCGACAAATTGATTTAAAAAATACCATCAAATTAAGCCCTAATGATAATTGAATATGTAAATCCCTAATTTATGATATTACCTCTAATTATCCCATTTAAGAACCCTAATTTATAAATTACACTTGAATTTCAGATAATAAAACCTTAATTAGCCATATAATAAGTGAGTTATTGAATAGAAAGGATAATTATATGTAAGTACTTTGCCAAATGTGTGAGTCCAACAATTTATTTAAGTCTTTAATTTGATATCTTGAATTGTAGAAATAGTGAGAAGAAAGTGTTCACAACTTAAACAAAGCATGGTTGTGCAAAAAAGAGAGGGAGGTTAAAGGAAGGAAGATCGTTCGATCTACTGACGGAACCGTCAATATAGTGCTACTAAAAAAACTTGACAATAAATAGTACTCCCTCCATCTCCCAAAGGATTTTCCATTTTTTCATTTTTGTTTGTCCCAATTACATTTCTAATTTCCTTATTTGGATATGACCCACCTATTACAATATTATTTTCCTTACATAAAGCACTTGACCTCACACACTCCCTCTTAATAAACAGTTCTAAAAAAATATTAATTACCTTACTATTCAATATAAAATGAAAATTTAGGCCTCACACCAACCAACCTCTTTAAACTTTGTGCCCAAATGCTATGGGAAATCATTTAGGGGAAGGAGGGAGTAACTTTTTTTTAAAAAATTTTTGTAGTTGTTTCTAGAAATTGATAAATGATATTTTTTTGGAAAAATTGATAAGAATAATCCGACCTTTGGCCGGTCTTCCATCAATGGTACCACCTTCAATTAATCCAGGTATAATCCGACCTTTGACACCCATATTCTCTCATTGGTCCGTCACCTGTTGGTGACCTACAATTACAGGTAATCTTCATAATTACGTGATTAATAGCTAATTAAGTGCATTTTAAACTTAAATTTTTAATTAAGGTTTAAAATCAGATTTAATAAAAAAAAACCCACCTCTCCCCTCCCCTTCCCCTGCTGCCACCCTCCCCCTCCCCTGCTGCCACCCTCCCCTGCTGCCACCCTCACTCTGCCCTGCTGCCACCCTCCCCCTTCCCCTTCCCCTGCCACCCTCCCCCTCCCCCGCTGCCACCCCCTTCCCCTGCCACCCCCCTTCCCCTGCCACCCTCCCCCTTCCCCGCTGCCTCCCCTTCCCCTGCCACCCTCCCCCACCCTCGCTGTCCCCCTTCCACTGCCACTACCAACCACCCAGACTGCCACCTTCCCCTTGCTCCGGCACTAATGCGCCTCCTCTAACCACCGCACAACCTCCCCCTTCTTCCTCCCTCTCCTCGCTGCTCATCTGTCCCCCTCCCTTTGCCTTGTTTCAGCACCACCGTGGCTGTTGGAAGCCACGCAACACCACCCAGCCACCCTCCTTCGCTATTGGCTACTGCACCGCAGCACCACCGGCCGCTGGTCGCCTGTTCCGAACCATGAAGAGGAGGTGGCAGGGAAGGGGGAGGGGGTGGGGTGGCACGTGGGGGCAGGGGGAGGGAATGGGGGTGGGGGTGGGGGGTGGGGTGGCAGTGCGGAAGGGGGGGGAATGGGGGTGGGGGGTGGGATGGGGGGTTTTCCTTTTTTTTTTTTGAAGTTTTTTTTTTAAAAAAAGTCAACGGTCATTTTGGCCGGTCAAACAGGTTGCCATCATTCCATACCAATGAGAGAATATGGGTGTCAAAGGTCGGATTATACCTGGATTAATTGAAGGTGGTACCATTGATGGAAGACCGGCCAAAGGTCGGATTATTCTTATCAATTTTTCCTATTTTTTTTGTACCAAATTCTAAAAAATATTTGCATCCAATAATTTCAAACAGATTACTTGGCTAAAACACTAAAACTTATGTCAAAAAAAAAAAACTTTAATATCCTGACGCAAAGATTAGATAATCCATTATGATCATTTCTTAAATACGAACTCAAATCTTTTCACTACTATTCTACTTCTCTTATGGCAACAAGCCAACAACCCCAGATCGGATCCAATAATGAGGTTTAAGTTACCTTAAAACAATTACGTTAAAATTGAACATACCTTGTCCAAATTAACGTAATTAAACTCACTCACTCACAATTTGATTACAATGTTGCTCCAATATCTAAGACTTGGTTGAGAATACACCACATTTCACGAGTGTAACATGTGTTACAAGTCTTATTAGGGGATTATCAGGGTGGATATTATTGGGGTAAGTTGTAGGGGTTCTATTAGGGTATTTGGTTTTTTTAGATTCTTAGTCTAATAGGTTTATCGAGAGAAAAGATCCTCTAAAATTTTCTCGTACCTTATTAAAAAATATTGTAGGGAAAATTTATTAGGTTTACCTTTGTATTAATTTTCTACTAATCCACTACTAACCCACATCATATACGAAAATTCTCCATTATTAACAAGATTGATCATTTATTGTACATAAAATATGTTCACATAATAGAACAAGCATTAGGATTATCATCACTAAAAAGTGAGGACATGTTCTCTTGAGGCACATTGTAAGAAGGGTAAGCTTGAGGAACATCTTTACAATAGCCAGCAGGTGCTCTCTTATCATAGGCTCCAGCAATATAAGGATATGCCACCAAATTATGCTCAATGTAGGGCCAAAATTCTGCTCTTTTCTTTCCAGTTTCCTTCACCTTCTTTAACACCCTGTTTGGATCTACATGCCCTGTTACTGTCACTTTGCTCTGCTTCCTGCTTATCTCTACTGATTTCACTCCTGCATCACAAAACATCCAAGCTATGAGATTATGAATCTCTAACGGAGCCAAACACAACATGGTTATTCATATATAGGGTGACTTCTTTTCTCTTTAATAGAGGTAACTTTCACGTCTAATCAAAACTGGCCAGGTTCAATTAAAGTGTAGGTTAAATCACATATTACTTAGGTAAAATGAGGTCTAAAAAACTTAATCACGAGAAATTTAGCTTAAGAAAATGCATCGGTAATTTTATATTTCCTCCAATTTTTTTACATAGTGCAATAAGATATAGGGTCCATACAAGGTTGATGTTTCATCAATCAAATTTAAGGTATGTTGCACTCTATTTTTTCGGTAAGATGAAAATGTTAAATGGCCTCGTCTTTCAGTTTGATATAATTACGTAAGAGTATACCCAATGGATGATCAAATATGGGTCATACGGAGAGAGTTTGTACTTTTTGCATTAAAATATTAATAAAAGGGGTAAAATGGGGAGAGAAGCCCATGGCCAGATTGCCATACCAATTTTTGGCCATAGGTGATGTGCTGCCACATGTCCAATTTGGACAGATTTTGCATGCCAACTTGCACATCCAACGGTTAGTAAGCTGCACTATTTGGGAGAGAGAAAGTGATGGCCAAAAAAATAAGATCAACCATTGGGTTTTGATGGTCATAGTTAGATTGTGAGATTGTCATTGTTGAGGTGGAATAAAGAGAAACTAATTAAATATTTGATGAGCAAGAGCATTTGGCCAACCAATGATTTTACTCTAAGTGCTGTTCTATTTTTTTTTATATACAAATAAAGTTGACACTTTATTAAAGATAGTAAATAATTTACGGTAAAAAGTTCGCAAATATGGAACTATTATGAAAACATATACAAAGTATTGATGGGAAAATGACATATACTCGTATAAGCTTCAATATTGAATATTAGGACAGAAATGACAACTAATAGTTTTGTAAGAATATAATGCCTAATCATACATGCAGTAGTTCAAAAAATGGGAAAGTAATTACACCACAAAAGTATATATAAGCAAAAAAGGATAGGTTGGTAGTGAGAGATGAAAGAAAGAGAAGGATAGATTATGAAGAAAACCTTTGAGATAGGTGACAGCATTTTTAACTCTTCTTTCACATCCATCACAATCCATTTTGACTTTGATCTCAACTGTCTTAAAGATAATAAAACAGAATTAAAATCTCATCATATAATAACACTTCCTATGATAAAATTTAATCTAATGATATGGCAACAAAATCCGAATAAAATGATACTTAAATTTAACATAAAAAAATGTATGTAGTATGAAATTATCATTAGATATAATTCTTTAATGAAGAAAATTCAAAATGAGGGAGTCTAATTAAATGGGTGTCATGTTGGTACATTATATTACATTTTTACATGGTAAGAGAAAAGAAATAAAATACGTAATGGTGACGTTAGACACTCTATATTTTTATTTAGGCACCCCTCATTATAAGTAATGTATAGGAAACTGTGCTTTGACAGATAGAGTGTCTAAAGAACAATTTAGAGTACCTAAATCACTACCCGAAGACTTAGGAAAGTCTTCCCTCAATACCGAACTTCAATCAAATGGCTATAAAAGGAAAAACTTGAAGCTACTATTCACAAATGGATTCATATCTCAATAGTCGAGTTTGTATTGGCAGAACGCGATTAGTTTTTCGATATACGAAAGAGATGTGTTAGGTTGGTGACTAAAATGGTATGGGGATTGGGAGGTGCTTACCTGAAGAGGCCTACGCCTGGTTCTTGTGCTGGTGACAGTGCAAAAGTTGGCAAAATAGTCGAGTGCTCCCATTATTTCCTTTGTTGTGAAGAAAAGCAAAGCATGCACTTCAGGCACACGACTTATATAGTGAGAAATATTCTACTATTACTGTATACTAAAGTATGATTTATGGTATTCAAATGTCACGTAAAGTAAGTTGCCTTAGTTGTATAGGAGGTCCAGAACTTATTGATACATCTAATACGTTGACAGGGTTGTTTTGGGTCAGTTTATGGTGTAATTACCTTTCCAACTTTCTCTAAAAAGAAACTGCTAGATTAAAGGGTTGTTTGTTTATGCAATAATTTGATTTTGATAGAAGTACAATATGTTATAATTCTCTTAATGTCCAAAAATTGTCTGTGATCAAACAGTTTTGATGTAGTCTACAATACCGATCTTCTTCCATGGACTAGATGTGAATCAGAGACTTGTATACTAGATTTTGATTCTTAAGGGTACGCTCTCTTCACTTTATTTTTTTCTGAATCTATCTGAATTTATCTAAATTTATTAAACCAAAAACTTATTTTTTAACGTGAAGAGAACACACCCTAAACTATCCAAATATTACACCTTCTATTCTTAATATAACAAACTATATGGTTTTATCTCAAGAAAATATGAAGGTACAAATGACATTTAATAAATAATTCTAAGTCAAAAAAGAAATGGAATCTGATCTATTGGACTACACCATCTTAATCAGGAAGAAACGAAAAATCTAATTAAGATACTTGTTAGATAAAAGGAGCTTGTATGATTGATCAAAGCATAATGTGGTCTAGAAATTAGACCAAATTTTAGATCAAAGATGCCCAAATTTCATGCTCTTATCTTCATATTACGAGTGGGTGAGGTTACTTTTTGGGTATTGGAATTAATTATTGATTTATGTTAATGGAAGGAGGATTTCTTTTGAAGTGCTTTTGTTTTTGCTTTCAATTTTGTTCCTTAGGTGTGGCTTTACTTTTTAAATCTTTTTTTTAATTAGAAAAGGGGCCAGAACAAGTCAATAATGGTTGTACTAGGTTTGATTGTTTCCGCGTAAATAGCAAATAGTTATATGGAGTTTGTCTTTATTATTCTATTGGATTTCCTTGGTTAAACACATTTACTGATTTACGCATGTTGCTGTCAGCTAGATTAGTTGATAAAATTTTGCAAAAAAATACACCCCGGATGCCAAGGCTTTAGATGGATTTCATCAACATCACTTCTCTATGTGTGCAAATAAAAAGAAGTAATATAGGATATGATAAACCTGATGTGAGAGTAAACACCACCGGTTTTTATTGTAAGAGTTTTATGTTGTTTTTATAAGGAGAAGGTATTGTGTCAGACGCGTCTGACCATAACATTTGGTCAGACGACTCCAATTGGTTTTAGTTTTTTTTCAGTTGGATGTATTTTGATTTTAGTTGTTCAGTGGATAAGTTTAGTTGGATATATTTTATGTTCAGTTATATGTCTTTTAAGTTCAGTTGGATATATTTTATGTTCAGTTATATGTCTTTTAAGTTCAGTTGGACATTCTGTTCATTCAGTTAGATGCATTTTAATTTCAGTTGATCCTTTTTTTTCTTTCAGTTGAACGTTCTACTCATTCAGTTGGATATCTTTTAAGTTCAGTTGATCCTTTTGCTTTTTCAGTTTGACGTGATTTAAGTTTAGTTGGACCTTCTATTCATTCAGTTGGGCACCTCTTAAGTTCAGTTGATCTTTTTTCTTTCAATTGGATGTCTTTTAAGTTCAGTTAGTTATGTCAAATGGAGCAATGTATGCAAGCCTAAAAAGCTTGGTGGTTTGGGAATCAGAGATATTGCTCTATGGAATAATCTAGCTATAGGCAAGATTATTTGGCAAATTGATACAAAGAAGGATACATTGTGGGTCAGATGGATTCATAGTGTGTACTTGAAGAACAAAATGTAGAGGGACTATATACCCTCCTCAAATGCTAGCTGGATATGGAAAAAAATCTGCAACACAAGAGCTTGCTTAAATGATCCCAATAGTGCTAGCTGGTGGCCTGATAGTAGTGGGAAATACTCCATTCAGAAGGCATACAAAGCAATTACTGAGGTGGGAAGGAAAGAGGAGTGGACTCCCTTTATTTGGAACAGATTATCTGTTCCTAAACACAGATTCACCTGGTGGCTGATCATGCTTCAAAGGCTACAGGTCAGAGATAGGTTACTGAAACTTGGCATCTCTCCAAATGCTGACTGCTGTATCTGTGGGGCTGCTGAGGAAACTCATCAACACCTCTTCTTTGAATGCACATATGCCATCAGGGTATGGAAGGAGATAATGATGTGGTTGGGGCAGAGAATAACTCATAGCAACATGACTAGTGTGATAAACTGGCTAAGAAGGAGAAGAGGTTTGACAGCTACACAAAGCAAGGTAATGCAAACTGCAGTGGCTGCCTCCCTGTACCATATATGGAGAGTGAGGAACCAGTCACTATGGAGCATGGAAACCCCAATGATTGCCTATACTTGTAAACAGATAAAGTTTTTTGTAAGCAACAGATGTAAATTGTTGTATAGTGGTAGGGTTACTAACAAAGATAGAGAATGGATTAGGAGCATACATACAGGATGAAGTTTTGTATTAGTTGAGCTTGGTATATGATACTAGATGGGCATATTGCCAGTTTTGTTTCTTGATTGGGGTTGAGGTGCCTACCTAGTAGGGATGTCCACCCCAAATCAAAGATAGGTTGTAAAAAGTTTGATTGAGCTATAATATATTTTACTTTACCTAAAAAAAGTTCAGTTAGTTATCTTATTGTTTCATTTACATGTTTTATTTTTTCAGTTGGTTTTGTTATTGTTTCATTTACATATTTTTTCACGTTCAGCTAGTTTTCTTATTCTTTTCAGTTAGTTTTTCATTTATAACTGAAAACAAAACTTAAGTAAATGAAATAAAATAAGTTCTAAATGAAAGCAACATAACTAAAATAAAAAAAGGATAAAAAAAACCAACAGGAAGCTAAATTGGCCGAGAACGCCGGCGTAAGGCTGGTAACCTCCATCGGGTATGGCGGATCCACCACGATTGTTGGCGAGCAAACACCGTCATATCGAATCCCAGAGCATGGTGGTATTGAATCCTAAAATGCGTCTGGACAGCGAGGTTGCAGCGGGTTGGACGAGTTTCAGTCGGTGCGTGTCGCTTGGAGTCAGTATGAAGCGTTGTTTGAGGACGGGAAGTATTGGGCTCCGTCAGACGGTCTGACCCAATACTTTCACTTTTATAATATATGGCGATTAGCAACACCCTAAACATATAATGATAGCTAAACATCACACACATGCACACGCATGTACATTGCATACATACACAGTCACACACTCACGCTCATAAAATGGTGTAGCACTCATATCAAGTGGATTTACCAGATTACTTCTATCTCTTCTAGCATTAGCTAGAAAAGTGTTTTCTAAATAGCGGAATGCATTGAGAAACATTTCACAAGATATCTCGCATGCCTACCTTTACGCAATTTCAAGTTTTGGATGTCAAAAATTGTTGTAGAAGTTGTAAAGTGGAATATGCAAAACTTAAAAGATGTGCTGCATTGCTCATTACTCATTAGATGTGCTAGGATGAAACTTTGTCACAAACCTTGGGGTAACATACCTTCACAACTTATTTGTTTAAGGGGATATGGGGGTAGAACTAAGGATGTCTTATCTTTCTTCACCTTTGTCCAATTGTCCTATGTTTGCTAAAGGGAATGTGTAAATTTAAATGTGATATGAATAAGGATAAAAACCCAAGTTATCCTACCAAAATTATACTTGTGAAAGGATGATATAGCGAATGAGAATAGGGATAAGCATACCGTCCATGAAAAGGAAGGAAGGAGGAGATAATGAGAAAATTAGTAAAGGAAATAAGTAGCTTTAAACGTCAGTATAATGAAACGAAATGTTTCAAAATAGCATGATGACACATAACATGATAATGAGAAAAATTGTAAGGTTCATAAAGAGAACATCTAATTTGGATTATGATGCATATCATGCTCTGGACTTGGGATCTAAGCGTTAACAATTAAGTGAAGAGTAAGAAAAAAAACTCATAATTCACAGTATTACTAGATAAGTGGAGTAACATTTGATTAGAAAGTCTAACAATACTATCCCCAAAAAGGTACATGAAACTTTCGGTTTTTCTCCCTCTACGTGAGAAAAGAAGCCGCCTCCAATCAATGGTAATAAAGGCTAAAGCCCTAACTACCAGGTTTGAAAATAGGGTACCAACCCTTATACCCAACCACATTTACGCAATCTATAGTTTAGCTTTCAAAAGGCACTAAAAAGAACTACAGTCTACAAGAGATTCCTTCTGTTTTACTAGCAGGAATAATAGTGTGGCTTTTAAGAGACCCTTCTGGAAAAGACTAGGAGTAACAACGGTGAAATTAGAATTTTAGCTTTTAAGTAAGGGAGATGGAAATTACTTAAGTTCAATATCAGCATATCAACAAGGGAGGGGGACCTATCAAAACCCTCTAGCTTCGCCCCTAAGGGCATGTTTGGGATGGGGGTAATGTATTAAGGGAGTAATAAAAGTCAAACATAAGAAAACTAAGGTATTTTGAGGTGATGATAGAGGGGATAAAGTGGTGGAGGATAATGTGGTGTTTGTAGGTGGGAAATGGAAGAATGAGGGGAACTATTACCCTCATTATGGGGGTAATAATTACCCACCACCACCACACCTAGGTAACTATTACCCTCATTTGAAGGGTAATAGTTCCCCTCTTTCTTCCATTTCTTTCCTACCAACATCATATTATCCTCTCCACAACCACACTATCCCTCTATCATTACCTTTAAATATCTTAGTTTTCCTATGTTTGACTTTTATTACCCCTTAATATATTACCCCCATCCCAAGCATGCCCTAATGAGTAACATAGTTACTGGCGAAAGGGTCGGCATAGGCCATGACAATACAACCTTTTAGATATTTATTAAAGTCGAAGGTAAAAAGACGAGTTATTAATACTCACATAAATGTAATACCAGATCCAATCTCTCTAATAGAATTTTTTTATTACACCACTGATTTATAGTACCCTAGAAGTTAAAGGAACAAAATAAGCTTATGAATTATGGTAACCTCTTACTAGTAACGATTTGAGTAAATTAGTAGGTTATTGAAGTCAATAATAAAGGTTTCTTGACTAATGATAATATGTGGATCATATGGTTATTCCCTCAAAAAAAGTTTTTCAGGATATTCAGATAACATACGACTCTTTAGATCTTTCTTGAGATTTACAATTTAGGAAGCTTATATTGTTCGAGACGACCAACCATTCACTTCTGTTCATATTTGATTTTCGGGTTGTTTGCCTCATAAGTCAGGTCATATTCGTCTCTAATCCTAGCAAAAGCTGCATTATATTAGTTTCAATGATGCCTAAATTTTGTACTTGATTAATTCACTTCAGTTTAGACAAATTCAATTCAATTAATTTTATCTCATAGTTTTCCCCTTAATAAGTTTAAATTAGTTCAATATTGTTTACTTCAGTTCAATAAAAAAAACACTTTGATGTCTACTTTAAACGAGTGTGTTCTAAGACTGGATTAGCTACTCCGGACGGGCTATTCTCGTCAAACTATTTTGGCAAAGGTAAGTAATGCATGCACCAATAAAAAAGAGTGAGCAACTTTAAGCTTTCTTGTATGCATGCATTCTACGCGTAGGCAGTACACAGTGCATACCCAAAGAGTGAAGGGAAGTGCAAGAGACAAGCATAAGCATCTTTGATCCAATATAATACCACAATTTTTTACCATAAATTTTGTTCCCAAAACTAGCTTTAGTAATTAGAACTCCCTTTTCTCATAAATCCTAGATTAGCAAGAAGAGCTTCGGTTAAGTGGTCTGACGGCGACCAAGGGGGTCGAAAATACAATACCACCCTGATACAAGGTTGTCAAAACAAGTTTTCCATCAATCAGAAATCATGGCTAAGGGTATTATGCCATTACACATCCTTATTCTCCATCAAGCTATTGAGTGTTGAATGTATAATAGGAGCAGAAGACAACTCGTGAAATTTTATCATAAACAACCCAGTTATATGTTATATTAAGTCTGCAGATATCAGATATATAATGTATCAGATACAATTGTAGTTTAAAGGAAATAAATGTTACGAAGTGAATAAAATTTATTTGGACAACAGTGAAACAGATGAATGAAAGAATGAATTACTAGCGCATAGGATGAGCAGTCAGTCAGTCCTGCCGAAATTCTGCATGTTGCTGTAACTCTTCTTCAGCAACTCATGAAGCTTGTTTCTTCTCTACGACTTTTTAATTAAAGGAAGAAGCGACTACTTACTTTTATGTTTGTGACACTGCAGCTTCCTTGTCTACCATCTTTTTAAGTTTTTGACCTCGCAAGCCATTCCAAAACGCAACCGACTTTACCACTTTCTTGCCTGGTAGCTGGACTTCTAGGACCTGCATTGTTTTATGTCAACCAAGCCTGGTAAATGGGAAGTGTAGCTGAACAAGGCACTTAGGATAGAGTCAAGTTAAAAGAGCGTTATTAGATAATGTCATCTTTATTAGACAAGGTCAATAAAAATATAGTAGGCCAATAAACTTGTAAAGACAGTTTTAAAAAATCAAATATGGTTTTAGATTTTACAAACACCTTGCACATCTATTGGCTCGCCTATTATTGACCCGCAAGGCCACACCTGCATGAGCTAGCCCGATATGACACATTCACAAGGTGGCCTGATGATTGACCCATCCTGACACGTCCAATCACCAGGTCTGTGACTATATCTCCTACTAAGAATCTAAATGACAATGTCAAGATTTAAGAAAGGAAATATTCAACTATATCTATTCACAAAGCTAAAAATTCTCAGCACAAATCTCCCACAAAATCAACAGCAAGAAAAAAAATCAAAAATCAAGGCTGAGGATTCAAGAAGCTGACCTCCAAAGCTGTGCCTCCACCACAAGTGAAGATCAATGCACCGTTTTTGAAACCCACATAATCTGGCTCAGCATTCTCAGCACTAAAATTGCTTGAAACTTTAGTTGTGATAATTTTAAGGTCTAGAACATTATCTCGAGCCTTCAATGCATCTACAACTTGAACTCTAGCTCGAGTTCCTGGCCAACCTGCAAATGCCCGTACCTGGAAATGTGGTGTCATGATTGACTCAAAATCTCAAATTTAATAAAAAAAAGAGCAAAAGCGCCTTACTTTATTATGGAGGACAGTAGCCTCTTGATCAAATGATAGCCATGATTCTTCAGGAGTAATCTGCAAAAAGGTATTATCCTCTTAGCTCAACTTGGATAGAGAAAAGAATTTGAGCATCCCATATCTTAAGAATAAATAAATTGATACCTTTGGAGCTGAGGTTGCCTTAGAATCATCTTGAGGTTGTGCTTTATTTCCTGCTGTTCCGTCAAGTATAAAAGGAAGCTCGCGCAATAATAGTTTTGATCCTGTATATAGATGTGAGTCATATGAATATCCATATAATGAATAATATGCGTGCGTTATCATAAAGAAGTAGCAAATGAGAGGCCATTGAGATCACTAATAGCTCGAGTCAAGGTTAAGGTATCAGAAGGGTAAAGTAAGAGGGCAGAAATTTTGCAGCAATATAAAGGAAGATGACAACGCACCAAGATCAAAGAGAAAATCCAGTAAATCTGGTGCCTGCATGCATTTGATCAAAAGGATATTTGTTAGACCAATGTGCTCATTTGAAAACCATATATATTGTGTTCCATAGTATGTTTGACTTAGAGAGTGTTTGATTGGACGGAAAATTTCCCGAAAGCGTTTTTTCTATCTTCCTTATTTTGTTTGTGAAGAGTGAAAGATAGCTCGAGTCAACTTTAAGATATTTTCCATCTCAAAGGATGGAATGCCATATTTTACTCCCTATTCTTTGCCTTCCTCTTTCCTTCCTCCCATCCATCCCCTTTCTTTCATTTCCATTCTTTTTTCTCTCTATTACTTTATATGCAAAAAATCAAACAAATTCTTCCTTTTCTCTATTACTTCATATGCAAAAAAGAAACAAAAGAGATCTTTATAAATGTGTTTATGTCTAGAAGATGTTTTTTCATGGAAAATCGTTTTCCGTTGAAAATGTTTCTGTCCTACCAACAAACCAGAGCCTTAGACTACCATTGCATCAATGAATGTGTATACATAATAATTGAAAAGTAAAAGCCAATAGAGAGTAGAGACATGACATATCTGTTGTATCCACAAAAAACTTTTTGTCACAAATAAATAGCATTGTACAAGACTTGAAAGCTATCATGAAATTTAGATACAAATAAACAGCAATGTACATGTATCTCAAATTGGTTTAACTTTTTTAAGTAAGTGTTACCTAAAAACTTGATAAGTGAGGTACAAATCAAAATCAAGTGATATGGTTTAGGTAATTATGTCTACCTTAACTTCATCATCAACACCAATTTTTTGAGATGCAATGACAGGCCCAGCATCCAGTGCTCTAACAGTGAAGGCTAATGAAACACCAGTTTCCTTCACACCATCCTGGATAAAAATTGAAGCACCCAAACATATGAAAATTGCAATAGAATGCATGAAGATATAAACAAAGATCTATCAAAACCATTTCAACCTGCAATGCCCTTTGGACAGGAGCAGCACCACGATAAAGGGGCAACAAACTTGGATGTATATTTACTGTGCCTATACACGTGGGGAAAAAATAACAAAGGAAATTTCAGGTTGAGGATGGGAGACGGGAAAAATGAGCACAAAAACAAAAGGTTATGGATCACAGTGATTCATTATCATCCATCAACTAGAATGCATGAAGTTTTAAATGAAGATCTATCAAAAACCATTTAACGCAATGCCCTCTGGACAGGAAACTTGGGTGTATATTTACAGTGTCTATGCACGTGGGAAAAAAACAATAACAAAGGAAATTTCAGGTTGAGGAAGCAAATACTTAAGCATTGTATGGTAATTGGTATTGAAATTTATTCCAGGCCCCCGAGATCAGAATGTGCATCCTATTCTTGGTCCTCATGAACATATATAGTTCAAAGATTATAAAGATAGAAGTATTATGAAAGGAACATATAAATCAAAGATTATGAATATGTCTTATGAAGGTAAAAAGGACAAGGAGGTGTAATAAAAAGAATCAGTAGGTTTAATGAAAAAAGAAGGAGCCAGAATGGTGAATATAACAAAAACTAATTTACAATTCAAAGATTATAAACGTATTATGAAGGTATGGTAAAAAACAATAGCAGTATTATGAAAAGAACGTGTAGGAATAATGAAAAGTAAGGCACCAGGATGAGCATCCAGGTGCCGGGTCTATGATATCAGAGTTAGTATAAAATTGACTTACCAACCTTGCTTGGGAATGTTTAGGAACTTGCTTGATAGAATATTACCATACGCAGCTGTAATACAGAGCTCAGGTTCCAAGGCCCTTAAATTAGCCAAAAACCATTCCTGCGTGAAATAATTGCATATGATATTCAGTCCAAGCATCTGTTATCAAATTATGTCAGAGATACAAAATAGGAAACTACTGAAGTAATGGCTGCATATGATTTTGGTCTCTAACATCTGCAATAACTTCATTACTAAATATCCAACCACAACTGCAATTACCAAGTATGACAAGGTCTGTGGTCTGTCGAGGTCTAGTGCATGAACCTTAGTACCTTGCAAACTAAGTAGTGAAAATGAAAAGGTAGACCAAGTGTATATGAGGAAAGAACAGGATGCATGAAGTATTTACGCCCTAACAATGGCAATTATTGCATCACATTAAGTTATTATATTTCCCGTCAAAAAAAAAGTTATTATGTTAAAAGGCAGTACATGGGAGTATGGATCATGATCTCCATCACAGTGTAAATTGCATATGTCACATCCTTGCATATTTTAGTCGTCATGAGAAGAGCAACATGCAATAAAATTGGAATCTTATAATTCACTGCCAGAAATATCTATGCTCACACTTGAACCAAGGAGAAAGTCACAGTTGTCTGGTAAAAAGTAATTTGAGAGGTCTTCATTTATGTGTTCAGTTATCAAAAGCTTGCTACACATAGAATACCAACAAAGCCCTACACTTTAGATCATAATATAAATGGAAAAGCAGCTCTAATCACCTCACTGGCACGCTCGGGCGTGAATATGAGATCGGAAGAGAAGCCCCTATCAAGGGCATGTTGTGCAACAGCAGAAGGCAAGAGTTTTCTACCCCTACTCTTCTGAGAAGGTGGTTGGGTGACAATGGCTGCTACCTAAATCACATCAAGCTACAATCAATACGACATTCAAAAAACTAGAAGCACAGGAAATCGAAAAACAAAGATTTTACTGTTTAGCATAGAACTTGCAGTGCCACAATATTTACAAGGGCATAGCAATATGGAAGATGGTCCAATAATTATTCACAAACTTGTGCCAAACAAGGGATGTTGATTAGTTTAGCTGATAAATAAGCAATTGAAACTCTTAATCACAGGCGGATTCAGAAACATAATATTCTACATTGGGGTTGCAAAATTGACAAAATAGAAAGCTTATGTAAAGCTTTATTCTTATTCATTTGAGGTGTCGACTGCAACCCCTTGCCTGAATGTAGGTCCGCCGCTCATCAGAATCATCAACAAATCAATAACTAAAGCAAATAAATGGATTGCAAATAAATAAGAACTTCTAACTGTTGTTAGGAATGGCAAAATTGAACTCCATTTGCGCATAAAACCAATAAAGTTAACATCTTTAAAACATACTACATAACCAACTTAATTCATGAGACAAACAGCAGAAATTCACAGACCCAATTGAATTCAGGAGCCAAACAGCAGAAATTCACAGACCCAATTAAATTCAGGAGCCAAACAACAGAAATTCACAGACCCAATTGAATTCAAGAGCCAAACAACAGAAATTGACAGACCCAATTGAATTCAGGAGCCAAACAGCAGAAATTCACAGACCCAATTGAACTCAGGAGCCAAACAACAGAAATTCACAGACCCAATTGAGTTCAAGAGCCAAAACAACAGACATTCAGAGACCCAATTGAATTCAGGATTAAAAATAGAGAAAATGAACCTCAAAAGATGAGTCTGAAGAGTGGGATGCATTGAGGAGAGCGTCAAGAACCTTAACAGACACCTGAGGAGAACCCAGGAAAACAAGAGGGATCTTTTTGGGGGAAGAAAAAGAAGAAGAAGAATAAGAAGGAATGGTTGTACAACAGAAGCAGCGTCTGAGCAACAGTGTAGTGTTCATTCTACTCTCTCTTCTTTCTAGAATTGCAGACTCAAACTAGTAAACTACCAACAGCCAACAGTTGCCGTGTGGCCGAATTAGAGGAACCATATCTTTTGGGGCAGAATACGAGCTGGGGTTTGCTTATTTTGGCCTCTGCCCTCTTGGATAGGGGAAGAGGTTTAGCCTAGAGCCCTAGACTATGGTGGCGATTGGACGGGCCGGGTTTGGGCAGAGAGGCCTGGTGCGGGCGGGGCCAGTGTTGTGGGACCGCCTGAGTTCACAGTCTAGGTTAAGGGGAAAATCTGAGACGGGTTAGATACAGGTTTGAGCCATGATCAAAGTTGGTTGGTAATTCGGGCTAGGAGTGACACAAATTTTTAATTTTTGTAAGAAAACCACATACTTCCTCCGTTTTTTTTTTAAATGTGACACTTTCCATTTAAGGAAGTTTAGAATTAGTTGTGACACTTTCTTTTTTGGGCAAATCTTTCTCTCTATCTCTCTCCTATCACATGGGTACCCTTCTTTCTTTCTCTCTATCTCTTTCATCTCCAAAAATTGTCTAGGAGTCCGTGAAATCAAAAGTGTCACAACTAATAAAAAACGGAGGAAGTATTTACGCTTAATAAAAAGAAAGGAAGTGAAGAGTTAGTATGGGTATTTAAATAAAATCTATATTGTTATTACAAAGTATGATGGAGGTCTAGAATCGCTCCATTTGCCCTTTGCTTTCTTTTCATTAAATCCCCACCAATAACTTCTTGTAAACTCCTCATTTTCCTCATAACTTCCACATCTCCTCTCTCTCTATCGGTGATATATCGCTTAATTTCGTCTTTCAAATTGAATGTTTGTTTTCTTTTCTTTGCACTTTTCAATTTTTTGTTTGCACTTTTTTATCTTCTTCTATCGGTTAAATTATTTGCGATTTAAAAATAAATATAACTATTCATAACTTATATTAACCTTCTGATAGTTAAAATTACCAAGGCTCTCATTTGCGCATCAATTTTTTTTTATAGCTTTTTATTCAAGATACCCTTAATAACAAAAAAAAAACTATATGTCACTTTAAAAACAAAACTAGTTTCTAAAATTAAAACATCAATTAGATAAAATAAGAATAAAAAATATAATAAAATTCCAAAGAGGCTAATAAAAACTATAATATTGCTAAGTCGCGCAATATTTTCTAATAATTCCAATAACCAAACAAAATTAGAAAAATGTTGACTAATTGCTTACCGTTTCAAATGATATGTATTTTTTTTAAAAATAGTTAATCCATTGATGATTGTCACAAAAAGGAAAAGGCCTACTTATGAATGTCATTGTAAGGCACGTAGTTAAAGTAATTATATAATATTTGAATGTAAATATCACGTGCGTTAGCATGAGTACAATCTAGTATTCATTTAATCCTATTCCGACTAATATCAAACAAGAGAAAACTCTAAATTATTCTTATTCCACCCACCAATTTCAAATTCTCATCCCCCCTCTACTTCAAACTCCCTTTCCCACGTACCAAAAGTAGAGGTGTCAAAAGCTGACCCGACCGGATTACCCGACCCGATCCGACCCGGACCCGAGCCCGATTCGATCCGAGAATTGTATACCCGAAACCCGACCTGGTCCCGACCCAAAATATACCCGACACTAATATGACCCGACTCGAAACCCGACCCGGACCGACCCGTAGTCAACCCGTACCCGATCAGCCCCGATAGTCAGTCACCCGAACCCGACCCGGACCGACCTGAAACCTACTCGAAACCCGCTTCAACCCGAAGAATACCCGAGAAGGCCCGACCCGTAATAAACCCGACCCGTGTTTGACCCGACCCAATAAAATCCATCGACCCGACCTATTTTGGACCTCATATAGTTTTTTATTGCCTGTGTCTCAAGTTAAAGACAACACTTTCCCTTTCTGGCTTTCCCTATTTAGAGGTGATATCACGTATTTATATAGACTTTTCTCCCATATTTACAAGCTAATTTGTGCTTAATTGAAACTCTTAGGAGCTATTTTGTGCTAACTATCGTTTATAGTTGAGGTTTCGTGTTTTAGTGTTGAATTGCAGGTTTTAGGGAGTTTTTTCCTTATTCCCGAGCCATTTGGAAGCAACCACGGCTTTACGAGATGTTACGGGGCACGTAGGAAGGCTCACGAGTTTTATGGGTAGTTTAGGAGGTTCCAAGACCCCTAAACGTGAAGTTTAGAGAGCCAAAGAGTCAAAAAGGAGGTTTCCGTACTCTGATCGGGCAAAAATGGCCCGATCGGGCGAAGTATTTATGATCGGGTATAGAAGTCGCGGACCCGATCGGGCAAGCTGTGCCCGATTGCATCGGGCGCGAAGACATGCACCAGACCCGATCGGGCACATTCTACCCGACTCGATCGGGCTGGATGCTGATAGCCCTTGTTTTGTTGCTGCTTGCGAGGAGACCGTGTTGGCCCAATCTGTCGCCAGACCCGATCGGGTGGCGGCCTCGGGCCCGATCTGGTGGGCCTCAATTTCTCGTCAAACGTTGCGCTGCTGCCATGCTAAAGCCCAAACGCAAGTTGAGCTGTTTTGCACTCGGCCCGATCGGGTACTGTGCTCGGGCCCGATCGGGTCTGGCACCTGATAGGTTTTAGTCGTATCGCCTAATCAAAAATAAACCTACGGACCTCTAACTAGGTAGTCAGTGGAAGCAGGGTCGAATCCACAGGGAGACAGAGTTTCTAAATCAATATTCAACCAATTCAGCTACTCCAGATGAAATCAGGAAGGAATTAATTAAACTAAAGAATAGACTACAGAAGACGGAATAAATAGAGGATTAAACTATGGAATAAAAACCTAGGGTATTAGGTCGGTCCACCATGGTTATACCAATCAAATAGGGTCAACTACTACCAAAACCTAAGTCAAGAGTCGGGGGATTAGAGCCTATGTTGAGCTATGGTTAAGACTCAACGCTCATAGTTCAACATACGCCGCATGTTCACTAACGTAATCAGAACTACTGACGTGTCCTAGGCCTCTAGTCGTAAGAAGGATCTGTGCAAACAACTATTAACCACAAGCAACCAACGAAACTGCGCAATAACGTTAATTACTCAATAAAGAACAAACCACATCACAATCACCCTAATCAAGCCCTAGAAATCAATAAGAGTCTAAATCACAATCATGGTATAAACATGGCTTTCCTATCTAACACCCTAGAAAGAGACTACTCACTCATGATCGAATTAACAACGACAAAACTAATATAAAACCCTAACAATTGCATCATGAACGATTAAATAAATAAACTAAGCAATCAATAATAACAAAAGAGATTAGGGTAAGAAAGAATACCAATTAACGGAAAGCGGGAACTTTATTGAAATCGAAATAGGTTTGATCACCTCTAAATTAATCTAAAGTGTTTGAATTGAACTAAGAACAATGAAGAATAAAACTAGTCTAAAGCTATTGAAAGATGAATAAAGATGTAAAATAAAGATGTCCCTAAATAATGAGGAAAAACGGTATTTATAATACCCCTCAAGTCTAATAAAAAATAGGAAGCAAAAGTCGAAAATCGCGACAAATGGTGCCAGACCCGATCGGGCCCGAGCACAGTACCCGATCGGGTCGACGTACAAAGTCATCAATCTGCGCTCCTGGGCCTTCGTATAGTAGCAGCGAAGCAGCAATCCAAGTTTTACGGCTCACCCGATCGGGCCGTGGGCAGCCACCCGATCGGGCCAGGCGACAAACGAGCCCAGCATGTTCCTCTCACAAGCAGCGTCACAACAAGAGTTATGAGCATCCCACCCGATCCGGCCTAAGTACATGATATTCGCCCGATCCGATCGGGCAATGCTTGCCCGATCGAGTCCGCAACTTTCATACCCGATCATAAATACTTCGCCCGATCGGCCCATTTCTGCCCGATCAAAGCACGGAAACCTCCTTTTTGACTCTTTGGCTCTCTATTCTTCACGTTTAGAGATCTTGAGGCCTCCTAAACTACCCATAGAGCTCGTGAGCCTTCCTATGTGCCTCGTAACATCTCGTAAAGTTGTGGTTGCTTCCAAATGGCTCGGGAATAAGGAGAAAACTCCCTAAAACCTGCAATTCAACACTAAAATACAAAACCACAACTATATACGATAGTTAGCACAAAATAGCTCCCAAGAGATCCAATGACGCACAAATTAACTTGTAAATAAGGGAGAAAACTCTATATAAATATGTGATATCAAACTCCCCCAAGCTAAACCTTTGCTTGTCCTCAAGCAAACAGAACATGAACATGGAATAGATTGCCTCACCCCATAGATAAAAACAAATCAAAACTCAAAACATTTTCAAGACTAAGAATCGTTCAAGCAGGCATAATTCAAGTTTGGCTAATCAAATCCATCCAACCACCAATCATTCAAGCAATTTATCAAACTCAAGCATCCACAAGGCATACAAATCCTGAAAAGGCTCTCACAAGGGTGTCACTCCTCTCTATTTTGTGGCAGGCAAAAAATATGCCCGAACACTCACCAACCCGACCATAAATACCCTTCCCACTCACACTCTCATGTGTTTAATAAGGTTCAATGACGCTCATCCTAGTCAAGTCGACTCAATTAGCAGAAATACTCTTTAACTTTGACAAACTAACTCGAAATCAATCAAATGAACATTGCAGACACGAGCTCAAGAGGACTTTATAGGGTTGTAATGGGGCTTAGGTGACAGGTAGGGGATACTTTTGGGTAATGTGGTGGAAAAACCAAGAAAGGGGGAGCAAAAATCATTCAAACAAGGCCTAAGATGACTTACACAACTCCCAACAATCACCATAAAACTATGTAAAGTAACCCAACTCTCATAAATCATTGAAAAGCTCATAACAAACCCAATTTTCTAGCAATGGAGCGAATATTCCTTTATGAACGTACGTGAATGAAAGAACTAGAATTCTTTTGAATTTTCATTTCATTTTTCTGAACTTCATTCACGCAACTCTAAACTTGCTTTTTCTTTTCTCTTTCACACTCTCAAACCACAGCAAGTACACTTTCAAATTCCTCAAAAACCAAACTAAACCAACAAACCAATCTCAAACTCAACCCATACAAAAGCTCCCCCAAGCTAGGCTTGGAATAATATCAAGTGAAGGCTTTTGGCTCATAATAGGGGTTTAAGTAACACGAAACAAGTCATTAGGCTCAGCGGGGCTAAGGAGGATAAAAGTATATCAAAAATTCACTCTGAAGCTCAAGAATTAGACAAAAGAACTCCTCTATCACAGCAAATGCTACAAGTCATCTAAAATCAGACAAGTACGAAGTCAAAGTCAAGATCAATCCACTAAAGAGGAACTAACACACAAGAATAGACTGGATAATAATATGAATCCAATAGGCTACAAAGAGGCCTCACAATCTAACCAATTCAGGTATGCAGCACAAAGTGGTCTAATATAATCCAAAAATGCTCGAAATCATAGCAATCAAACATCAAATCATAGCCTCAAGATCACAAATGTCCAGCTATCCAGAAAACAAAGTCAAATCACTTTCAAATAGAGCACAGCAAGGGGCACAGGGAGGCAACTAAACCAGTCATGGGAACCATATTTTTTTTGATTTTTTCAGTATTTTTGAAAGCAGTAAATCTATCCTAGAAAGCAGTAAAAGAGACAGGGAATACAAACAGAACTCCTCCTCCAAGCTGAACTTGGCAGTGTCCTCAATGCCAAAAGGTGATAAGGACTATGCTAAGAGGAAAAACAATGTTAGTACCCTCACTCTCGCTCACAAAAGGAAGAAAAATAAAAAGAAAAGGAAAAGGGAAAGAAAAGAAATACGAGTTGCCTCTCGCACAACGCTGGTTTATAGAGGTCCCGCACGACCATAATCCTCCCTCTCTCAAATAGGAGGGGCTTGGCAATGAGTGCCACCCTCATCAAACATCTTTCTCCTCCAAATGTTTTTGACAATGCCTCCAGACGGTGAGGCAACCTTAGGTGGAATTGGAACCTTCTCCACCCCTACTTCATCTAAAACCTTATCCCTGCAAAAAGATTGTTCAAGCATAGGTGCCTTAACAGCATTGGTTAGTTTAAACATCACTTTGTCATCACCAACACTAAGAGTTAAAGACCCAGAATTGACATTAATGACAGCACCAGCAGTACACAAAAACGGCCTACCCAAGATAATAGGGATCTGGGTATCCTCATCCATATCTAACACCACAAAATCAACAGGGATATAGAATTTCCCTACCCTAACAGGAACATCCTCTAAAACACCGAGAGGGTATTTTATAGAACGATCCGCCATCTGTAAAGTGATTTGTGTGCATTTAAGGGCTCCCATGTTCAGTTTCTTATAAACAGACAATGGCATAACAGAAACAGAAGCACCTAAATCACACAAAGCCTTATCAATAAAAATAGGTCCAATATGGCAGGGTATAGAAAAACTACCAGGATCTTTTAACTTTGGTGGGGTTTTATTTTGAATAAAAGCACTACACTCTTCAGTAAGAGCGACACGTTCTACCCCACCAAAGTCTCTTTTCTTAGTGATCATGTCTTTCAGAAATTTGGCATAAACAGGCACTTGGGTAATTAAATCTGTAAATGAAATCGTTACCTCAAGGTTCTTGACCATAGCCAAGAACTTACCAAATTGCTGATCGACCTTAGATTGTTGCATCCTGTGAGGAAAAGGTAGCCTTGGTGTAAAAGGCGTTTCAGAAACCTTCTCCTTTTTCTTCCCTGTTTGTTCAACTGCTGCAGACAAATCGACTTCAGACGTCGAATTCTTCCTTTTTCCTTCCTCTGCCACCCTCTTCTTCCCTGCAGTTGGGGTAACCTCATCAATGGGCACTGGAGGGGCATCATATGCAATGCCACTACGAAGAGTGATGGCATTCACATGTTCTCTCTGAACTGGTTGCCCTGGCAATTGTCCCTGCTGCCTCTGTGCATTAGATTCTGCCAACTGAGCAACTTGAGCCTCGAGAAGTTGGATGTGCTTCTCTTGGGCCCTCCTTGTTTCCTCATTTTCCTTTTGCATAGACAATATCAGTTTCATCAGTTCAGAATTGCTAGGCTCTTGTGGGTTGTTGTTTTGTGGAGGTGGGGTGGGAAAATTTTGTGGGGTTTGGAAATTATTGTGGTTGTGGAAGTTTTGTGCTGGTGGTCTTTTGAAATTTTGTGGGGCTTGATGGTATGAGGGTTTAGGATAGTTTTGTGGAGGTGGAGGTTGATAGTTTTGTGGATTTTGGTAGTTATGTAGAGGGGGGAAGGTTTGCGGCCTTTGTTGAAAGGCGTTTGCCTGCTCCATCTGAAATTGACTGAACTGACAGTCATGCCCAAAGTGACCCTGTACACCACATACCTCGCAGTAAGATGAGGTAATGGGTGCCACGGCAGACATAGCATTGATGCTCATAGGCGGAGGTGTCGAACTAGAAGACTTCATTAGTTGCTGAGTCAGTTGCGCCATCTGAGATGTAAGCAATGAAATAGCGTTAACTTCAAGTACCTTCTTAGTCAAACTCCTAGATGATGAATGGTCATTGGCTGCAAGATTTGATATGAATTCATAACCCTCATCAACTGCCTTGTCTAAAAACACTCCTCCTGCAGACGAATCAACAATACACTTCGTCTGAGGCTGCAGACCATTGTAGAATGTCTGCGTCAATAACCATTTGTCCATATTGTGGTGTGGACACTCTCTCTGTAGATCTCTAAACCTAGCCCACGCTTCCCTTAAAGTTTCATCAGGCTCTTGGGAAAACGTGGCTAGTTTATTTCTGATTTATGCTGTTTTAGTAGGTGGGTAATACTCTCTCAGAAACGCAGCAGAAATCTCACTCCATTCAGTTTCCTGCACATCGTTCAACCACTTCTGGGCTCTATCTCTCAAAGAAAACTCGAACAACATGACTTTTAACTGATCTGGAGTGACGCCGGCATGTTTAACGGTTCGACAAAGTTGTTGAAACCGTTGCAGATGATTTGCCGGATCTTCAGTAGGATGCCCACCAAACTGATTTTGCTGGACCATGCTGATGAGTCCAGGCTTAATCTCAAAATTGTTAGCGGCGATGGTGGGCATTGGTGGTTCAGTAGAAAGACCATCCGGGTTGGGCACCCTATATGACTTCAGTGATTTTGACATAACTGAATTCAAGGTGTCTGTTCCAGAGGTGTTCAGCTGAACAGACTGCTTTTCTTTCTCCTTTATCTTTCGGATCCGCCTGATTGTCCTAGTAAGATCGGGGTCCGCTGGAATTGGGGAACCGTTTCTTTGGGACCTGGGCATACAAAAGAAACAAAAAGCAGCAGTAAAACGTACCTCGATTGAAACAATGACGTTCCAATGAGGTACAGAGAAGTAGACCAAATAATCAAATAAAAATATAGAAAACTAGCCGTCTCCCCGGCAACGGCGCCAAAATTTGATAGGTTTTAGTCGTATCACCTAATCAAAAATAAACCTACGGTTCTCTAACTAAGGTAGTCAGTGGAAGCAGGGTCGAATCCACAGGGAGACAGAGTTTCTAAATCAATATTCAACCAATTCAGCTACTCCAGATGAAATCAGGAAGGAATTAATTAAACTAAAGAATAGACTACAGAAGATGGAATAAATCGAGGATTAAACTATGGAATAAAAACCTAGGGTATTAGGTCGGTCCACCATGCTTATACCAATCAAATAGGGTCAACTACTACCAAAACTTAAGTCAAGAGTCGGGGGATTAGAGCCTATGTTGAGCTATGGTTAAGACTCAACGCTCATAGTTCAACATACGCCGCATGTTCACTAACGTAATCAGAACTACTGACGTGTCCTAGGCCTCTAGTCGTAAGACGGATCTGTGCAAACAACTATTAACCACAAGCAACCAACGAAACTGCGCAATAACGTTAATTACTCAATAAAGAACAAACCACATCACAATCACCCTAATCAAGCCCTAGAAATCAATAAGAGTCTAAATCACAATCACGGTATAAACATGGCTTTCCTATCTAACACCCTAGAAAGAGACTACTCACTCATGATCGAATTAACAACGACAAAACTAATATGAAACCCTAACAATTGCATCATGAACGATTAAATAAATAAACTAAGCAATCAAGAATAACAAAAGAGATTAGGATAAGGAAGAGTACCAATTGACGGAAAGCAGGAACTTTTATTGAAATCGAAATAGGTTTGATCACCTCTAAATTAATCTAAAGTGTTTGAATTGAACTAAGAACAATGAAAAAAACTAGTCTAAAGCTAATGAAAGATGAATAAAAGATGTATATAAAGATGTCCCTAAATAATGAGGAAAACAGTATTTATAATACCCCTCAAGTCTAATTAAAAATAGGAAGCAAAAGTCGAAAATCGCGACAAATGGTGCCAGACCCGATCGGGCCCGAGCACAGTACCCGATCGGGTCTGGTGCAAAACAGCTCAACTTGCGTTTGGGCTTTAGCATGGCAGCAGCGCAGCGTTTGACGAGAAATTGAGGCCCACCCGATCGGGCCCGAGGCCACCACCCAATCGGGTCTGGCGACAGATTGGGCCAACACGGTCTCCTCGCAAGCAGCAACAAAACAAGGGCTATCAGCATCCAGCCAGATCGGGTCGGGTGGAATGTGCCCGATCGGGTCTGGTGCATGTCTTCGCGCCCGATGCGATCGGGCACAGCTTGCCCGATCGGGTCCGCGACTTCTATACCCGATCATAAATACTTCGCCCGATCGGGCCATTTTTGCCCGATCAGAGTACGGAAACCCCCTTTTTAACTCTTTGGCTCTCTAAACTTCACGTTTAGGGGTCTTGGGACCTCCTAAACTACCCATAAAACTCGTGAGCCTTCCTACGTGCCCCGTAACATCTCGTAAAGCCGTGGTTGTTTCCAAATGGCTCGGGAATAAGGAGAAAACTCCATAAAACCTGCAATTCAACACTAAAACACGAAACCACAACTACATACGATAGTTAGCACAAAATAGCTCCCAAGAGCTCCAATGACGCACAAATTAGCTTGTAAATAATGGAGAAAACTCTATATAAATACGTGATATCAATCATCCATTGGATATTGCCATCTCTATATATACGGCAATAAACACACTATTTTTTTTAATGTTTCTCACGCTACAAGTAGAGCTGTCAATTTGGTTGAAAAGTGTTGGTTGAACTGCTAACTGAACCGAAACGGAACTGAATAAACCGAATCAAAAACGACCAGTAATTGATTTTATTTCATACACAATATATTTATAAGAAAAATATTGATTTTGTTGATTTGTTAGAGAAATTGAACAATAAAGCTCAAACTGTAATTGTGATAGCTTTATTAACTCTCAATATCTTCCTAATATGATAATTTTTAAATAAAAAATTAAATAAAATTTTGGCCTCCACGACTAACGCTATGGAAAACCTTAGTGCCTCTAATTGGCAAAATAAAATTATATGAATATAGTTAGTATCTTAGGTAGCTAATTTTAATCTATAATCTCTAAATAACCTAAAATAAATTACAGAAATCCTATTCAAAGTATCATCAACATTCACAATCTATACCTCGTGAACAACATATTTATCCCTCGTCAAACAGGAGTAAGTCTCATCAAACATAAATATGAAGTATAAAAAGCATAATCCCTATCATATACTTCAGCATTAAATTAATGGAGTGAGTTGTTCTTTCCAGTTTCGATAAGCGACAATGTTAAATAAAAGTTTGATTTTTCTATTGGTTTATGTTTTTTTTGTTATAAAAAGTAAAGAAATTCTACATACTAGCCTTGTACTTCTTTTTTATCCATGGTAGCCAAAAGTTTGAGAAGTTATATGGTAGTCTCTATCTTCTTTCTATGTATATTCAATAACCAAATTATATTAAAAAATCATTTTTAATATTAAAAATACATTTTATATCAAAAAAATCAAAATAAGTTTTCCCTCCTTAACTAGCAGCCCACTCCCCCTGTCCCCCCACTCCCCCACTCTTAATCGTCCCTCCCCCTCCCCTCTCACACTCCCAGAATTTTTTTTTTTGGATTTCTACTTCTACCAACTAAATACTAGCCAAACTTTCAAGCTTTCTGATATTGGTTGTGCAAAGATTTGTATTAAAATTTCTTTTTTTTCACTTTGAAGATGAAGAGCAGCAAACCCATTGCACAGAAAAAAATGAACTACAGATCTTAATACAAAGTTTGTTTATTTTGACTGTGAGCCTCTAGATGATTCTTTTGGAATGAATTTGATCCTTCGGTAACGAAAGATTGTTAAGAGCTTCATAGAGTATGGCGCACATCTCTTATTCCATGAGATTCTTATGGATCATTGGTTTATTTTTCGTTCAATATACACGAAATTAACAAGGTTATTTCATGTAAATAATTCAAAATCAGTGAATCAATTTCTTAAACATTGTATGAAGTAAGATCCGAAATTTCATTAACTCAATATTTGTCTGGAATTTTTAATCCAGGCAAAAACATGAATGCACAAGTAACAACAACTGAATAAAAATAATTTTAATCCAAGCAAGCATCTGTCTGATCTGACAATAGAACAACATGAACAACAAAAACCCAGAATTTTAGACAAAGAAAAACGAAAATAACATGAAAATAGAGAAAACAAACAAATCGATCTATGAATTAATAAATTAAACATTATTCTAGAGTATAAACAACGAACAAGTAGGTAGACACGGTGAGGGAAGCTTCAACTATATGAGCTTTTATGGTGGAATTCGACCATAAAAGCTCCATATATGGAACTTTTATCACCGAATTCGACCATTGAAAGCCCTAAGTAGCACTTAAACTCCGACATATCTTCATCCAATATCTTCCCACTCTTTGTTTTAGTCACTTTTCACCATAAAGCAAACTCGGTTCAACTCACCGAGTTTAAATCCCGACGAGGATGGCAACCAAACCTTCGTCATCATCATTGAACACAATGAAATCCCATCCCCTTCCAAAACCCTACCATCACCTTCTCCATTGAAAGTCCTTCAATTGAAGGGAACCAGAGAAATAAGAAAAAGAAATAGAGGAGAGGAGGCGGGTGGAAGATAAAGAGAGGGTGCTTTAGGGTTTAGAAAAGGAGCAAGGTTTATATATGCAAAAGGGGAGTAATTTTTTACCGTTGATTTAAGTTGAATATCATATCTAACGGCTAATAATGACAATCCATGTGTGATTGTGTTAGTAAGCTTTTAGCCATAGATTAAATTTGATCAATGGTTGAGATGAATTGTTTTTTCTTTGTTAGATTGACAAGTTTTTCCATTTTGATCAACTAATGAGATAATAGCATTATTAGAATTTGTAATATAAAGATATTATAATAACAATGTACAAAACTTTTGACGTAAAATGTCTTTTAATAAGCTATAACGCTGATAATGTTTAATAGTCGTTGTTGGTGTAAGACTTAAACTAATATTCTCGTTGTATAATAAACGATCTATCAAACTATAACTGAATTGAATTTATAAACTTATCGCCATTCACCACTCAAATTTATTTATTTATATATATATATATATATATATTTACACCTAGATGAAAGGTAGGATATTTTCTAAATATTAGTATGATAATATTATCTAAATTAGCTCACTCTTAGTAAAGTACTAATTAAGTAGATGACTAATGTGTAGTATACTGCTAAATTGTATTGACAAATTGCTTTTAAGTATTGTCTATTAGTTTTTTTTTGACGTGAAGTATTGTCCATTAGTTATACTTGTTTACCATAGTCCACATTGTTTACATCGTGGTATTACAAAGAACTGTCTTATTCACCAGTTTAATATATTGCTAGTTGGTCTAATACACTAATCTTAACTATTTTATTCACTGAACTAACATAATGTATTGATAATCAAATATTAACTGTCGTATACATTAATCCATATGATGATGATTGATCTACTATATTAATCTTAACTATCCTCGATATTGATCAAGTATGTTGATGATTGATCTAATACATGAACTAAACTATTACAATTGATCTAATGTATTGGTATGAATGGTCTAATACACTAATCATAGCTATAATATACAGTGATCTAATATATTGATGATTGATAGATTGATCTTAAGTATGTAGATGATTGATCTAATACACTAATCCTAACTACATTGATGCCTGATCTTCTAATACAGTAATCTTAATTATCTTATACGCTGATCTCTAGCTTATTGACAAATGATCTAATATATTGATCTTAAATATCTTATATATTGATCTAATACGCCGATGATTGATGTGATACATTAATCTTAATTATTGTATATATTGATCTAATATGTTGAGAATTGTTCTAATGCATAGATCTTACTGTATAACTCTAAACTACATTACATACTAATATAATATATATATATATATATATATATATATATATATATATATATATGTGTGTGTGTGTGTGTGTATCGATGATTGATCTGATACACTAATCTTAACTATCTTAAACGTATTGATGATTGATTGATTGGTGTAATACACGGATACACTAATTGTAACTATCGTATACATTGATCTAGTATATCGGTGATTGATCTAATACACTAGTACTGATTATCGTGAACTTTGCTTTAATGTATTGACGATTAATATTCCACAACTTTGTTGATTGATCTAATATATTCATGATTGATAAAATATATTGCTCTTAACTATCTTATACGTTGATCTATTATATTGATGACTAATTCATTACATTAATCCTAGATGTAATAATGATTAATCTAATACACTAATCTTGATTATCGCATACATTAATATAATATATTAATTATCCCACTGTTTCTTATTAATTGATTTTACTAACTTAACTTAAAACTTGTAACAAGTTTTCAAATTTTAAGTTTATTGAAAATAAAAACTAATAATATAATCAATTAATTTAATTAGTTTATTTCACTTTGCAGGAATAGAAAAAAACGTGGCCATGAAAGTACAATACTTTTTGATTTATACATCGATCTTTATACTTTCAATAACCGAGTCATTTTCAATATTCTAAAACGGAGTACAATACTTTTTAATTCTAATATTCTTAAAAACAATTAATAACACGTTATCAAGAATGATTTTGGTCTAAGATACAATCAAATAAAGTGATTACAAAAACAGCGATGATCTTCGAAACACATCATAACAATTCAACTTCAAGAATAAGTTCATTTGTTAAGACTCAATCATAAACATACCCACCGTTGAGTGTGATACGAAATGAATTCAACTTGAATCCGAATCGAATGTCACGGAAATAACTTGAGATAAAGTTGAGCGAACTTGAAATGAACTAGAGTCGCATGCCATAATAGGCAGCCGATCTTGAATCGACCGACCCATAGTTGTTCGAACCCGAAATTAACCCGACCCAAAGTCGCCCGAATCCAAAATCAACCCGACCCAAAGGCTACCCGAACCCGAATCAACCCTACTCAACCTGTTTATTACCCGACCCAGAGTGGTCCGAACCCGATAAGCCCGACCTGATAATGACCCGACCCGAACCCGACATGCTCATTTACTCGGCAACACCCGAACATTACAAACCCGGACCGACAAACCAAACTGACCCGGCGAAACCCGACCCGATGTGAACCGACCCGAACCCGACCCAGCCACCCGATTTGACACCTCTAACCAAAACGCCCTAAAAGAATATGGGTCATGGACTCATGGGTGTAGTCAATAAAAGCATTCGAAAAGGAATTCTTCAAAATAAGATCTTCACATAACCAAAGGTCTCCAAAGCAAAAAAAATCTTGCTATATATACGCGGGTCAAACAAGTTTATTCATTTCGTCTTCCTTCTGAAATCAGTGTGATATTGAACTACATAACTGCCAAAAAAGATAAAAAATTCTATTTGCAGCAAGAAAGGAAATGGGTCAATCTCAAAGTGATACGTCCGCCATTGATGACACCTTAAAAGAGAACACCCATTCTCCCCCGCCTTCTTCCATGGCTTCTTTACTTGCTGGTTTGTCTCCTTCAAACTTCTTCCATTTCGTTTTAATATGTTATCTTCTCTTTGATTTGTACCTTTAACTGCAATTTGCTCTCTGAAAATGGTTCCCTACTGATGGGTTTTATTAAAAAAAGTGAAATTGATTGAAGATTGATGAAATTGTACCATCAAATGCTTAATTTTTTCACTCAGAAATTCTGTTTGGGAATAAATTATCTATCTTTAAGCTTCTTTAGTTCTTTTTTTTAATTGGGTAAATAGGATTGACAATTATCATATGAATGAATCTCAAAGACCCAGTAACTAGCAATTAAAGTACTGCAGTAATTATTGTGATGCCTCATGCTTGCATAACATCTCTTGCATTTTAGAGTATAGTTTTAGAGAATTAATTGGGGGTTGGTTTTACTTTTTGGTTTCCATCATTGGGAAATCTGAATGAGTGTTTGTGTGAGTAACATTGTTGACTTCCCATCTGTTTTTGGTTTTTGTATGCCCGGTTGTCGATTGGTTGTAGACTATGGACCTCTTGATTTATCTTTGCCATTTGCCCTAGCCCTCAGGATAGGAATATGGAAAGGGACTGTTTTTTTTTTATTTTTCAGCATCATTGACTACATGGGTCATGGAGGAATTGAATCATTTCTTGATGATAACTTGTTTACTTTCTTAATTCATCATGCAAGTTGAACCCATTTCGGTCAACAAGGTTGGATGAAAAGAAGTGTTTCTGACTGCTTTACGGGGTTTTGGGTAGCAATGATCGTGTACCTGTTGTAGCTTTTGGTCCAGGAACTCCAATTCTCTCTTCTTCCTTAGGCTTTCTTCTTTCGTTCTATTAGTGTGTTTTCCCCCCTTTCCCACTTAGCAAGCTGTTGTGGTATGGTTATTAATTACCATGATTAGGAATCATGGCAAACTTAGAAGTAAGGTGAATGTAGTTAATGAGAATTGAGATGCATATGCGAACTAAAAACCACCTTTTCTTTGGGGAGGCGAAGGAGGTAGCTATCACAACATAATTGGTTTCTGGATTAAAAGATTAGTATGGGTTCTAGAAAGCTGATTGAATGGCATAATCGAATATGTTTCAAGATCACAAGATGTGAGTATCACAAGAAATTTGTATAAGAAAGAAGTTCCACTGTTGCAGTGATATTTCACGAGTATTCCTGTCTCTTGTATAGTGTGCTTGGATGAGAGAATTTGGAGAGAAAGAAGAGGAGAAGGTGATGGATTCATTTTATTTTCTTTCCTGTTTTTAATAAACCAAAATTTTCTAACGTTGCAAGGATTTGGAAGAAATCTGCTAGAACGCTCATCTCCTCCATCCTTGAAGGAATATTATGTGGTTTCAACTTTCAATGATATTGCAAGATTATTCAAATCTCTTTTAATGTGGATTCTTCTTGAGAATTGAATCTATGTTTCCAACAAGAATGTGATCTGTATTTGTTTTGTATTTGTTTCTTTTGCCTATGCAGAAGCAGCAGCTTACGGTGATGATGAGAACGAGGTCATTAACCTTTAATATTGAAGTATCTTCTTTATTATATCCTGAAGGAAAAAATTCTTGTGTACCTTTATGATTCGTTTCTAGATGAAATATATTTCCTTTTCAGTCTATTGATGCAAAAGCTAGAAAGGCTTTGGATTGCCCTTGTATAGCTGAGTTGCGAAAAGGCTCATGTGGAAGTCAGTTCTCGGAGGCCTTCCTCTGTTTTCTGAAGAGCACCGCTGAAGAAAAGGTAAGTACACAAGGCAGAACTTAGATATTCTTCAGTGTCTCCATAGAGTATAAACAACTTTATCGTACAGTAATAACTTTTAGATGCATATACATAGTTGTATGGATTGCTTTAACCCAAGATTGATTCCAGTGACAACTTCGGTATTTATTTGGAGAAGCTAGATCTATATTTATCATAATAATTAACCTTTATATGAACTTAGCAAGCCCTCATCAGCTCTTATCTGCACTTGTTTCCCTGAAATAATTGGTGAAAAAGGATTAGAAAGGAAAGGAGTGATTCATTTTCACTTGTTTGGGTAGAAAAGAAGGGAATTAAAGGGGGATCTATTAGAACCTTTCCCTAGTATCTTAATAGACCTAATAGTCAAGTGTTGGAAAAATTCCCTTTCCTCTCCTTCCCTCCCCTACCTTTCTCTCCACCTTTACCATCCCAATAAATTGTTTTTCATTGATATATCGCCTTATGAGATGTTGTTTTGCTTGATTTGCACATGTCGGAAATGTATGTTGATGCTTTAGGAGTTATATATTGTCTTTGAATGAATGCATAAGATCCTTTACCAGAAAGTTGTGAACAAGTTTCGATTTGCATCTGCTAGACTGCTACCTTACATAATGGTTCCCTAAACAGGTCTTCAACTGGTCCCTGGTTAGACACTTGATTGACAGACTCTCTTTCTTGAATAAGAAACATTTACTAGATTTTTTACACCATTCTCATTAGTAATTGAGGGCACACCCTCTTAAAATATTTCACTTTCATTTATTTGTCCCCATTTTCAGGGCTCAGACTGTGTGAATCCATTTGTGGCGCTGCAGACTTGTATAAAATCCAATCCAGATGCATTTCCGAAGGACATCATGGAAGATGATCAAGTCAAGAAGGAGGACGAGTCGTCTGCTGATTACAGTATACTTCCACCAAAATGGGCTTTGGAATCACGAAGTCCTAAACCAAGACTTTAGAGTTCAGACCTTAGCTTTAGAGCCAAAAAAGAAAATCAATTTTGCATTTGTATGTTTCTGCGGTCAATTACCATATCTTTCTTAGTTTGGGAACGACCATCTTAACACACATACTTCCTCCGTTTTTTTTTACTTGCATCATTTCCCAATTTTAGAAGTTGCAAATTACTTGCATATGGAAATATTTTCTCTCTACCTCTCTCCAATTACATGGGTCCCATTTTTTTCCTCTCTATCTCTCTCATCTCCTTAAATATTGTGCACATGCTCAATGATGCCAGTATAAAAAAACGGAGGAAGTATACCATTGGCATCTCATGTTTCATGACTAGGATGATATGGCCAAAGCAATTGTAAGCAATTAAGTGCCATGTATTTTAGAGTAAGAAGATTTACATTTTCATGCAGTAAAAGAATGGTGTTGCTAGAAATTCTCTTTGCATTTATTCGCACTTGGGGTGTAAATTTCATCGCCTGATTGAAACTACTATGAACTTATTAAAACTCCGCGGAGTTGATTGAAGAATATATATAAGGTGTAAGAAACTCTTATTAGAAAATTTCAAAATTTTGTGAAATTATGTGAAGTTATTTGATGTCAAGTTTATTTAAAAGGTGAAAGAAAACATGCCCTTATCTTGTGCTTTTACTTGTGTTTTCTTTCTACGGAGAATATAATAACAAACTTTTGTCCGTTTATTTACAATTTGTGTCATGATCTTTATTGGTTCTTATCAAGTGTCTATTGTACATTCCATTATTTTTTCCTATAGTTTTTTCCATGTTATATCCTTATGTCCTTGGTTTTATATCGTATCCCTTTATTTTAGAATGGAACACAATACCTTAAAACATTTTTTTTACTGTAAGGTGTCCTCGCAATTAGGCGTCATCAATTCAAGTTAGCTTATGGTAATTCTAAGGAAACTAATCCAATTTATTCATATTGTTGGTAGGAGATGGAACAATATTCTAAGAGCTAGTTTGGTTATACATCCCATGAATTTGTATTGTCCATGAGATTTCATTTCCTAGGAAGTACATTATTTTGTTTGGTTAAACATGGAAAATTCTATTTCCCTAGGAATTTTCACTTACCTGAGGGACCTAGGTAAGTTATTTTGTCCATTTGCCATGTTTTGCCAACCAAATAACAACAAATATATTTATTTCCTAGGAATTCTAATTTTCTATGCATTTGAAGGTTAAACAAGCTCTAAGATAGGTACTAATAACTTATAGTTTCCCTAAATTCACATAGTTAACAATTTCAATGATTGCCTAACTAACGATGAAGGCACTATACTTTAAAAAAAAGTATCTTCGAGGGTGCTATGTAAAAATTTTAAAAAAGGCTTGGGGACAATAGGATATAGTAGAAACTTCTTATATCGTGACGACATTTGAGGTTGTTCATCATATATACTTTCTCCGTTTCTTTTTAATTGCAACAAAGGAACTTTTTATGTCTCACAAATAATATTCCTTTGTTACAATTAAAAAGAAACGGAGGCGTATAATTTCTGACAGTAAAAGTTACAAAGAATAATATTTTATAGATATGTATTGAGAATAATCCAACCACATTTTTTTATGATACATAAACATTTCTTTCTTATATAGCAATAGACAATATGATCAACATTATTTATCAAAGTGTTGCATGTTTTTGTTTTTTATATGTTGAAACAGGGGCACTATACAACTATTGCAAATCACACTTCAAATGTAGAATGTCCTCTTTTTAGGCAAAGTTTGTCAACATATTTTAGTTACCAAAAAATATAAGGTGTTCGATTTTTTTAATTATGTTTGAGGGGGCAAATGAATTGTTATAGAAGTATTTGGAAAGCAGCTGACATATAATTAAAGGTGCTTAACTTGATGCAACATAAATTTCTCAAAATCTATGTTACTCTCAACTTTTAACCCAACTATACACATATTATCTCACTCCCCTTTCAACTGCGTATAATCGTTCATCTGCAAACAGCCCACTGTGTTAACCGCTCCACTCAGGTCTACACCGGAGACGCCATTTTCCACTTTTTGAGGGCTTGTTCAACCAAGGGTGATTACTGACTGACTGTTGTTGAAGATGTTGAAGAGGAGGGAAACTTTGTGGAAACCTCCAAAGAAGATGCTGTAATCTGGTTTTGTTAAACGCAATAAATCTCGTATTACTCATCTTCCTTTCTAATACACGAATCAGCTGCTTCATTTAGTTGGTTTCATGCAGCATCTCAACCACTGGGGCATACTGCAAAAATTTATCCGACAAGAGTGGAAGTGGAGGGAAAATGATGAGGATGCAATTGTACAGATGAAAATCGGTAATGGAATATGAAGAAGAGAGTTTTCGTACAGAGAAAATCAGACAGACCTCGTCATCTTCTTCATAGTACATCCCGTCCACCAGGCTTTTCTGCTGGAACTCCCAACCAAGCGTGTTCTCGAGCAATCCTCTGAGTTTCCTAATCTGTTGGGATTATTGAGAGAAGAGTTGAGGTCATCATCATTTCTTCAGCATAAGTCGGTGCGTAAATTTTAGGAAAATACTGTACTATACATAAGAATTAAAAAGCATGAATCCAGCAGATCTTAATTCTCTGGTTTTCAATGTTCTTCACATCCATAGAGTTTGTAAATATTGTGTACAAAGGCGTACAACATTTATTCTACTGTCATCTTTGAGGGTAAAATTGTGTATAAGACCAGGGTTACCTAATTCATCAAAACCCTTGCAAAATTGTGATCTGAAAAGGGCGAAATAATACATGCAAGTGATACTCCGTCCGCATCATGTACAAGACATATTAACCACTTTTACGCATGTCAAAAATCTAGTTAGTTTAGTCTAGTTTGCCTCAATAACAAGTCCATAAAATATCGTAGTGATAATAGATAATATTCTATAATCTTATAAGGTTGCTTTCAAGTTTAAATGTCTTATTATTGATGATGTAGAATGCCTTATGTTTTGTAAAAATCTTGACTAAATGCCTTATAATTAGAAACACAGGGAGCATAATTTTGGAAATCTAGGTAGCAAATCGAGTTCCTATATCCATTCTCATAGAGCGAATTAGGCAACAGTGCATAAGACCACCTTTGAACTAAAGAAGCATTGAAGACATAAACACACCAATAAAGCACTCAGTTGTACTTACCCATGTCAAAAGATCACCATCAATAACTGAGGCATCATCAACCAACAAGAAGAACTCCTGCAAATAGGCAAAGCAAAATGTCTCAAAATAAGCAGCTTCCAGACAAATCGGAAGACCAATCAAGTTTCAGATAAAGTCTATTCATCGATCCTATGAAGCAAATGTGTTTCACATCACCCTCTTTTTCAATTGCTTTCCTTTCCATCGCTCCACCATTCTATTCCTTCAGAATCCCAAGGAAAGGCTTTCCCTGGTGCTTCATGAGTGATGGTCAAGGAGGTAATTAGCAAATAAATGTATCTTTCCCCTATGTTACTCAGTAGTCAGTACTCATGTCACACACTGGTACATGTCTAAGTGTAACATTTTTCATGATTTTGGCCCATAACAAAGTGTCAAAGTATCCATAGCCACATCGGAGTGTCGTGAATCTGACAAGGGTACTTGAGGTGAATTGAAGAATTGAGTAAGTCTTTCCCCATTTGCCGCAATTCATGTTCAAAGCTCAAGGAGATTAATAGTGAGAGGAGAGAAAAAGTGTAGGTACTAGATGAACCAATGCATGATAAAAAGCACCAAATACTGCTGGAGGATAAGTTTTGAGCCAGGTGACTCCAGGATATACAATGCTCACAAGCCATAGGAAAGAAGACACTGTCCTTCAGCAGACTCGAACTTAAATATCAGTAGATATACATTTCTTTTGAAGTTTAAGTATATAAACATGAATACTATTTTGATGAGATTTTGATGAGATTACCTTGCAAAGGTGATGCAGAAAGCTATCAGAAGAAAACCATGAATCATCCAGAAATAATGATGGTTCCTTCTCTACGTCACTGTTCCTTGCTTGATCCCTTTGAATTCCATACTTGAGCTGATGGTATATGCACTTAAAGAACTGCAAGAAGTTTTCAGGAAATTAGGAAGGAAGGAAAGAGAGAAAAGTACCACAAGCATTGCCTACACAGATCTAACTACCAATTATCCCATTTACACCTTGTTTGGATGGATAGCATTTGTGCAGGGAAGGGGAGCGAAAGAGAGAAGAGAAAGAGAGGGTAGGGAAAGAGTGAGCAACCATTTTCCTTCCAAATCTTTCCAATTGCAAAGGGGTGTGATTCATTAAAGGAAAAAAAGGAGGGCAGGGAAAGAGTGAGCTAAAGTTTTCCTTCCAAATCCTTCCAATTGTGAAGGGATGTGATTAAATAAAGGAGAGCAGATATTACTTTTATCCAAACAAGGGAAACTGAATCTCTCATTTTCCTTTCCATCCCTTTCCCTCCAAATATTCCTATCCAAACATATTCTTGAGGATTACGATTCAAATCAGAAACTGGAAAACTACAGGGAATGTACAAACAATAAGAGAGCAGATATTACCTTTATAAATAGCTGGCTCCTTGTATGAAATGGCTGCAAGAAAACACCAAAAAATGTACAGAAAGTTATAAAAATCATTCAAATAAGCGAAAGTTTTGTTATAAGCACAGTTTGTATATTCTCAAAATAACTTCACGCTGATTTCGAAATCTTTAGGTAATACGATGTGATTCTAAACTGTAAGGCAGGGCGAACAGGGAATAAGCGCACTTACAGCTTCCGTACATCCCAATAGAAGACTAACCAAAGATTTCCATTGTAGAAATCCATCGAGTGATTGCCCCATCTGTAAAAGACTCCGATAGTCATTGAGATGCTACTTTTAAAAGGTGACTTGATTTCTTATAGTCGTCATGTCATACCAGAAATGCAATAAATGCAAATTGCAGCTCACCGAGAAATCTGTCTTCAATACCAGCATACTCTTTCATAAGAATGCTTTCCAGAATATAAGTCTGAATGAACCGATGAGAGAAGTATTAAATCAAGGGATAAATTAATGATAAAAGTCAGTAAACCCTGCTTAGCTGCATAAGCACAGACAAGCAATATGCTATAAATTACCTTGTCAAGATTCACGGAAGTAAGTTCTGCTCCAGAAATTCCTTTCTGCTTGATAACCCGAGGAATTGGTGTATAGTAGCATCCCCTCTTTTCTGAACTTTCAACCTCTCCTTGTAATTTACTATCTTTTAGTTGTTCAGCTAAAGCTTTCTCCATGGTGGTTTTGGGAGTGCTGCCAACTAGGCTTGATTCACATGCCACAGTAATTTCTCCTCCTATTGGTTCTGTGAAATATGACAAGAATGAAATCAGATCCAGTAAAAGATTCAAATGATTCGTTCAATGATTTCACACATAATCACAATAAGAAAAGAATGTACCGGATAGAAGCTCACATCTCAGATATATATTATTGATTTAAACTTGATTGTTTTGGGGAGGGTACATTCATGGGCATGCAATTAGCGACATTTAGGAATTAAATAGAGTTGGGTGTTAAAAAAGTCTCCAACAAGTTCCTCTTAAAAAACCAGCTAATATGGTCCTAAGTTCAGTAATTAATGCAAAAAATGCTAGGTCCGCCATCAAACTACAGAATCTGCCTATTTGAGGCTGGAACATTTTGAGTTGCAAAATTTGGTAAATAAAACCTACATGTCAAACCATGATCAACACACATGAATCCATCTGTCATCTACCTTCTTTTACTCGGGTTACATCACTCAAACACACTACTACTTTAGTTCCTTATCTCCATGTCCTTAATACATCATGAATATTGTATCTCCTTTGAAAAATAAGAGTAACTTCAATCGTTCAATGCAGTAATCCTCTAAAATCAGCCAAAACAGAAGGCAACACTACACTCATGGTAAGCTCGATGTAATTGTGATGTTCACAGGTCAAACAATATGGATATCAAAATACTCAAGTAAGTTGGCTTTACAAAAAGATAGATAGTTCATACCAATACGCTCAATCACATCCTTAGTGATGTAATTTGATAAGCGCTTCCAATCTCCATAATCATTCAATGAGTAAGGGCCAAGATGCCTATCGAATTCAAAATGTTTCACAGCCTGAGCATACCTCTCTTCCTATTAATATGGGGAAAGATTGTTAGAATATGATACCACAACATATAAAAAAAGTGATAACATCTCACAAGCTCAAACAAAGTAAACTGCCGAGCAGTAAATTTTCAGAATTTAAATGATCAGGTCATAAACCCCTGTTGGTAATATCACAAAGCACAACTATTTTAGGCACAAGTTCCTTAAGTGATAACATTGAAGATGCTTAAAGAGTGAGGAAGCTAGCATTCTATAGCTACAATATCTATCAACACAGTATGATAGTGACCATAAGCCACGTCCATTAGGAAATCAATGCAATGAGTAAAACCTCTTCTTCTGGAACTTTGACCAATCTTTCTTCTTGTAGATTCCATATACGAGCGACAACCTGTTGTAGCCAAATAAAATGAGATGCCACCAGTCATCAGAATCCTAATGATCAATTCACTGATTCTAGTAAGAAACCAAACCTCCGACGGGGAAGTCTCAATAAAGAAGCCAATAATTGGTGAAAACTCTTTCCCATCTCTGCACGAAAAATGGAATTCTCCAGATTGATAATTAGAAAGCAGATACAGTATAACGTAACAAACAAATTACCACTTAGGGCCTGTTCCAACTCATTTCATTTCAGTTTAGTTTTGCATAATACTTTTACTCCCACATTTCACTATTCCTTTTAGTTCACTTCAATTCAGTTTTTTTTTAGTTCACTTTAGTTGTTTTCAGCCGAAGCGAACACGCCCCTTGGTTGAGAAGAATACATTGTAATCAGTAAATACAAACAAATAAAAGCCTTAAATCTCAAATGACAACAAAGAAATAAGCAGGGAATATACCTATTAGACGAACTGTAAAATACAAAATGAATGCCTGGCGGAATCATCTTGATACCCTTGAATTCAGGCCCCACAGAGAAAACCTGAGAGAAAAATTGAACACATTCAGCAAGTTGAATATCAATCATTCACATCTACATCCAGTGTGAACCTTCAGTGGGAAAGAGCAACCCGGAACTCATGACAAAAAAAGGTTATACTCCCATCCCACAAAGACAAATTCCATAAGGTCATGCCAAACAAAGTGGTGTGCAAGATTACTAAGCTGAAACATAATACTCCCACAGTTTATAATTAGATGGTCCACTTTGCACTATTCACATACTCCACTTCGACCCTATTGTTTACTAATACTCCCTCTATTAAGGGTTCAAAGCCGACTATACTTCGAAGTTTGCTGCTTTTACCTAAGTTCTTAACCAAAACCTAACGTACCATACATCCCTTTTATTTTCGAGAACACATCCATTAATTTTGTTACTAGCATAATTATAGTGAAACAAATTCAGTACAAAATTTGTACTAATTTCAGTGGAAAATACCAGCCATCATTTCCATAATTACTAGCCAGTTGAGTATCTAGCACATATGGAGTGATCTGTAATCCTATATCAGGTAATATCAACTAAAAACATATATTATATAGAAAAAACATAGCAAAAAAGAGCCCAGTACCAAGGAACATAAATTACTGAAATTTAACACCAAACTCATAAGCTAACAACAAACAAAACTTCAATTATGAACCCAAAAGAAAAAGAAGCTTAGAGATAGAGATACAGATAGAGATACAGATAGAGATACAGATAGAGTAAGAAGGACCTGGGTGTCAATGCCAATGAGAGTGTACTGAGGAACATCGAGTAGAAGGAGGGTTGAGCCATGCTTTACCAGCTCCGTAGCTTTTTCAGGATCCATTTTCTCTAGTTTTTCCAGCCAATTTTTCGTCGAATTGTTGCCAAACTGGCAATATCAAATTGGAAGCTTAACTTCAATTGTAGGCGTCCGTCTTAAACACGGGGAAGATGGCTACATACTCTATTTGCATTGTGGACAAATACACAACTTGTATGTTTGGGTAACAAAAAATATTCAGCATGTCGTAGAATTAGTCATTTCTCATCTACATACCATTAAAATCATAGAACATTGTTTCATTTATGGGTAAACATGGTATTTTCTGAATGAAAATTTGTAATTTTTTCCTATTTACAACAGGGGTATATAGAAAGTAACTATGCACTGAATTTTTATGGGTTCACTTTAAAGTGGCTAAAAAGTTTCGATGCCTTTGATGACAAGTAGTATTGGACTCTATTTCACAAGTTCGTTATCACTTTTTTTAAATATTCATGGTCAATTTAATTTACTATTTAAGAACAGGGGGCACCACAAGTTCATCTCTGTGTTACATTTTAGTAGTGCAAAACGGTTAATGTCTTTTATTTCCATTATGTCTTGTTTCGGTCTAGGTTGTACCTTGACTGTCTCTTTAGAGAATGCTAATTGTTTTTTTGCCCTACAAAATACATAATTGACTTGATACCCTTATTTGCAGGTTCTGGGATTAGGAAGATTAGTTTATATACTCCATTTGCTAGCTTGGGATCGAGCTTCCAAAGGCATTCTATGTCACTAATGACGTTGTATTATGGCAGGGCTTGAGAGGGAGGGAAATTTGACGGCTTGCAATTCTCACCCATGCTTGATAATAATAGTAGCTTAAACATAGAAAATATGATCACCACTTGTCTTGGATGTTGCCTTTTCAAGTATTTATTACAAGAGGATCATACATTTTCTCAACAATTAGCAGAGCATATATGAATAATACTTCTCCTTATCCAAGTTTACACAATCTCTCTTTGTAACACAACAGCTAAGGACCCTAACTACATTGTCAAGTTATACTTGATCTTAGAAAGGAAAAAAGTTAAGTTTATCAAACTCAACGGCTTCTACACTAGCCATAGAGAAAAAGAATATATCATGACACTATGACAATCTTGCCTTACATAAAGTTTCAAAAACTCAATAAAACATCAATTCTTTTCTTTAGAACCAATTAACGCTAGATTGCCCGAAGAAAGTGTTCAGAAGTATTCAACGGTGGATCCGAAAATCTACTGAAGTGGGTTAGAACTATCCAATACATTAGGCACCTACTTTTATTTGTCTATTACTCTATTTCCATTCAGTAACCAAAACTCATTGACAGTCCAAGAAAAAAGATCAATAAGACAATTATCATTCATTTGATCTATCAACTATGTGTTAAAATCAAACCTATCCTATCAAAACTATAAATCAAACATAAAATTTTAATTAATTGGCACTTACCATGCGATTACATGAGAAAAATCATTCTAATTTCTAATGTTTAAATTGACTAATTAAGAGGCATTAGTATTATGAAATGACTAATTCACAGGCATAATAAAAAATGAATTGCATGAATAGTAAACAAACTACTAGTATAGTACTTAGGCCTGTTCTTTTGGACTGTACTAATTGAAAAACATTTCAGCTCAGTTCAGTTGAGCTCCATTAATTTAGTTCAGAACATTTCAGTTCAGTTCAGTTCAGCTCCATTAATTCAGTTCAGCTCATTTCCTTTTAGTTCACTATTAGCGTTCAGTTCAGTGCAGTTCAGTCCAACAAACAGCGTCTTAATAAACAACCAAATTCAATTTTCAATCATACATAGTCTAATAATTAAGATCGATACTCTATAACTTGACAACTGAATACCGATCCTAACTCGACCCAATGTGTAGTAAATGTAAACAGAACAAGTATCTGAAAATTGGAGAAGATCTTCAGTAAATTAGTAAAATTAATAAATTCATTCACTAATCATTTAATCATCTAATATATTGAATTAAACAAACGAAGTAAGTAGTTAATCAAAATCAACTACAAATACAAAAAATTATTGGAATGACAAACAACAAAGTAAGTAACCAATAAAGTGTAGGAATTAGACAATACTGAATAACAGGTACCTCTGGTTGGACGAGAGGGTACGGCGTCGGTGGCGGCGGCGGCGGCGGGCGGTCGATTTCAGGGGCGTTCGTGGAGGGGTTGGTCGCGGGGACGCGGGAAGGAGAGGCGGTGGTGGTGCTGTGGGTTTCGGTCAGTTTCTGCTTTCTTTCTGTTGCTTTTCTGTTAGTTTTTTTTTATATTTAAAACTATAGTATAAAAATAAATTATTAAAAGAGGCGTATAATTTTAATATAAAATTAGACTAATTAAAACTCACATTCTATTAACAAGCTCATTCTATTTTAATCTAGTGTAATATTATTTTTAGACATTTGGCACCACTCTAGTTGTTCATTTTCTTCTCCTTTCCTTAAAAAAAACATATGACTTACTGAAAGAATTTTAGTCTCAAAATATTATTTCTAGACATTTGGGCCTATTGAGCAGTTGCCTAATTTTTTTTTAAAGTAGGCGGTCTCTTACAAAACCAGCTGCAATATAAAAGACACTACTTAACGGAAAACTTAACTTTCATTAGTAGTAAGGGCATTTAAGCCATAGATAGTGACCTCAGGGGTACCCAGGGAATTAGCCCTAACCCCGAAGTACCTCAAAACATTTCCAAATAAATTTTCATAACCCACTTTCTATTTGCGATTGTCATATTAAAATGGAGCAAACACCATCACTAGAAAAACAAATATTGAATATTAAGGAAAATAAAACTTAGCTATTACAAGCCAAGCTAATAATATTGATGCTAACCTTGCAATTAAACAAGTTATTGTGTGAAATTTGGGTTCAAAATTCAATCCTTATAATTCAACTCATTTATAAATGAACTAGTCATTGGACCCGTGCAAAAATGCACGGGATTGAATTGAGTTTATAGATCTGAGTCATTTTTGAAATTTTAGGAAATTGAAGTTGAGCCTAAATTATAATTACAGTATTACGCATTAAAAGTTGATTTATGACATAATAAGAAATTTAATGATTTTAACTTGAATGATCAAAATGTCATTAGGATTATAGAACTTAATTTTTAAAATTCCCCGAAAAAAGTTAAAAGAAGTTACTACTTCTTAAGAAGTTAGCTAACAAAAAAAAATGCTTCCTATCCCCAAATAGAAATCATGCGCCTAATGCAACTCTACTCCCCCTCCCTCTTTCTCTCTCTACCAAGCCACGCATTTTCACTGCCAAATATCCACCATTTTCCTTGGATTTCCTTCTTCGTTGCCATGGCATATCAGGAGACTAACAGGAATACAATCAATTTAATCGGCATCACTCCTGTTCCTTTTCATAATTTTCATATCAATGGCACCATAAATACTTCAATAATATAGTTGTCCTTGATTTTCATTATGCCACTATATTCGGATAACTCCCCAATAATATCTAGAGAGGAAGAACATACAATCATGAAATTAACGAATTTATGAGTGTAATCTAACAACTATTCATAACATGTATAACACGATAATACTAAATTTAAGATTTACCAATGTAATATACAACTGGGGTCTAACTCGATAAAATATCTTCAAAAGTTTCAAACTCAAAGCCAGTGCGAGGTATGGATTCGTCTTCAATTTTTGTAACTATGCTTGTGTAATTAAGCGAAATTCTACACAAATGCCTCGTTGCGAGCTCAAGTCCACTATTATTCATTATCAAGAATTTTGAAATCGATAGAACATTATCCTCGACCATCATTTCCCCAAATGCCTTGATCAAATTTTTTCGTCATGAACAATGAATCTTAGTTCCCTGTAGAACATTAGCAAACATGAATAATCAATAATTAGACAAAAAATAAACTTTAATTATTGTTATTATGTCTATAACTACTAATAAAGCAATATTCATTTAAATACTCGAAGGCAATATTCAATATATAACTTTAGTATTAACAATTGTCAACATATTAATTATATAACTATTACCTCATCGTCAATCAAAACCATTTCAATACTTGCAACTTCTGATTTATTAATCCAATCCTTCCTCTGATCTCCCAATGCTTAAGAATCCGAACCCGAATTTCTAGTAACCTTTTTCCCATGCTAACATCATTAATTTTGACCTGTTTGCACGGGATGGCCATGGCTATTTCGGACTAATCTTAAACATTTGAATATGTAATTAGTTCAAAAGTGTGTTGTAGTGCAAAACGTTTTTTTCTTATAGTAATATATATAGTAGATTCATTTATAAGGCCATCACTTATTAGGGTTTTTAAAATATTTTACAAAATTTAAATTAGGAAATATAGAGATATTTTACTAAGATTACGTAAAGAGAATTAACCTAAGTTAGTGGATCACGATTTTAACTTAGGTTGAGGATTCATGGAGACAATTTACCTGTTAGAGGATTCATTGATTAGGTAATATTATATATCTGGAGGTGATTTTGTTTCCTCATCATTTGTAATATTACAGACATCTTCTCCAATCTTTCCCTAGTAATAAAACCTACAATTTATTCCTTCATTATACGGTGCAAGTATTTTTTTCAATAGAATAATGCGTAATTACGAAAAAGCACGGGAATTGATAGATTAGTTCCAAAAATATAATTGATACCAATATTACATATATAGCAATAGAATAATGGGTAATTTGTATCATTGGAAACTACTCAGCATCGCTTGGTGATTGACTTCAAACTATTCACCTAAGTTAGTTAATTCATTGAAAAGGCAATATTACTTATATATGTCAACAAAAATGGCGGTGATTTTGTTACTCATCTTACATATATAGCAATATAATAATGGGTAATTTGTCTCATTGTAAACTACTTAGCACCGCTTGGTGATTGACTTCAAACTATTTACCTAAGTGGAGTGCAAATATCTTAAACGGTTTTTAGTTGTTAATTGCTAGAAATTACCTAAATTAGTGGCTTGCAAATATTTTAAACGGTATTAAGTTATTAATTCCTAGAAATATTTTTTATTGAAATAATAAGAGGTCGCATGGGTAGGAATTAATATTTATGTTTTCAGTCAATTTCAATTTAAAGTTAAATTTGCTAATGAGGTTTATTTTTAATTAAACAATACACAAATATTTTCATTAAAATTACGACTTAAGGTTGATATATTCCCTATTGTATAATGCCATTACAATATAATATTGAAAACTCTAAGTCAATAATATATCATAATATTCAAATAAAACAAATTATATTATTATTTCTGATATTTAAAAATCAAACCTAACATAGAAGTACTCATATGTAGTTCATAAATGTATCCTATCGAAATTTAAATTTGAAAACTTTTAACACTTAGATTTTTCCCATCTCAATCTTTTGTGACAATTACTATTTTAACTATAATTTCCTTCTCAATAATTTGTTGTGTTTTGCTGGAATATTCAGGACCTCGGATTAAGAAATTAGAAATAGCTTTGTTTGTAGGTTTTCCACAGATGCATGTCGATACGGGATTATTGGAAGCCATTATGCTGATGTTGGAAGAAGATGGCTCTCTCACTATTATTAGAGGAATTAGGTTAATTACGGCCAACTGATTACATGAAAATGATATTTATATTGGTGTCAATTTCGCTAGTATTAATTAGCGGGGGCATTTGGGCTGTTGTATGAACTTACATGGGCTTTTAGGTTTGCTGAATAGTTGGTGTATTGAACTTACACGGGCCATATTTATAATTGGCTGAAGCATGGTCTCTTGTCGCCATTTGGCAGGTGCTAGACATTTAGTTGCCATGTGTCACTTGAATTAAGGAGGTTGTGACACATAGGTTTAGGATTTTGTTTTATTAGTTAAGAAGATAGATTGTATTCACTTAGATGGATTGAACCCCTTTATTCAAATACGTCAAATTCACTTTTAAAAAAAAAAGACAAAATCCCTTCACTTGTTTAATTCGCTCTAACGCTCAACAAAGTTGTCCAAATCCGTTGTTCAGTTGCCACCACTGAGTGTCGATGCAACTACCTCACACATCTTCATGGCCTGAACTTTCTCCGGTCGAGTTGGACTCACTGAGTCAGCCAACAACTGAGCTAATTCATCATGATTCGGAATACCATTGGACCCAAAACATTGGACTCTCAAGCCCAAACCCAATTGTTCAACCACTAGTTGAGCGTTTAAGTATTGCTCTGCGCCCATGGGCCAAGCCAGCATCATGACCCCACTTGGTATTGACTCAAGCACCGAGTTCCATCCGCAATGAGTCACAAACGCGCCCACAGCTCGGTGTCTTAGAATCGCTAGTTGTGGGGCCCACCCTCTAATTAAAAGCCCCTTACTCGCCATTTGTTTTTCGAAATCACGATTCGGCAAAGTTGCTTGCTCACTATCTGAATTTGGGACACACCTAGAGGTGTCAATTCGGATAACTGAGTCGGATTCGGATTGACCCGCAACGGGTCGGATATGATTGGGTCGGATTGAGTCGGATATGATTACCTCTATCGGATGACCAATAGTCGGATCGAGTCGGATCGGTTACGGTAAAAGTCGGATCATGGTCTGGTCGGATACAAGTCGGGTTCGAGTTGTATCAATATTGGATCGGGTATTAATGGATCGGCTAAACTTGAGTCGGGTAATTTTCAGATTTTTACGGGTCATTTTGGGTTTGGTGGCCTTTGGGTCGGATCGATTTCGGTTTGGGTTATTTCTAAGTCGAGTCAATTCATCAGTTTTGTGGTCGATCTTAGATGTGATATTAAGTCGAATCGAGTTTTGCATAACTTAACTTGTCTCGTTAAGATCTCGTTGAGCTTTGACCAAGTTTTGACCAATTGGAACGAGCTCGAGCCGAGTTCGACTTGAAACAATCTCGAGCTATTTGCGAGATTTTCGGTCACCTTTACCCTGTAAGATAAATTGTATACAAAAATTAAATATTTTAACCCTCTATTATGTCATTCGAGTTTCTCGCTCGTATTCGAGTCGAGTTTTATAAATCTTGACTCGGCCTCATTAGCATCTTGAGTCGAGTTCGAGTAGTTCACAAGTTGTATCGCTTGATTGGCACCCCTAGTCGAACTCATGTGGTCGTGGCATATATTTGATTGTGTTTGTAGTATGGGTTGCCGGGTCAATTTGTTATTGCGTGTTTGAGATATCGTCATCGCTTTTACATTATCTCAATGCATTATATTAATTTAGAATAAGATATTATAATTCAACTTATAAACTAATAAATATTATGTGATTTGATTGTTTAGTAAGTTTGTAACAATAATAATAAATAGTAATAGTAACAGTATCAGTACATAACGTAACAGAAATAGTAGTAGTAGTAGTAGTAGTAGTAGTAATAATAATAATAATAATAATAATAATAATAATAATAATAATAATAATAATAATAATAATAATAATAATAATAATAATAATAATAATAATAATAATAATAATAAAAATCATAATGAAAAATTGACATGAATAATCCCAACTATGACCGTTCCGCTTAAAATAATCTCAATTATGAGTTATTCTATAATAATCCAAAGTATTAGGGGTATCTTCCCAAAATAATCCAAACTTCGTTTTTCTTACCTTCAACGATCCATTTTGGGACTACTATACGCAGTAGAATTAATAGTTTGGATTATTTTGAGAAGTTACCCCCAATAGTTTGGATTATTCTAGAATAACCCATATATTGGATTATTGTGAGCTGAATGGTCATAGTTAGATTATTCTAGTCAATTTTTCCTAATAATAACAATGATACAAAAAACAATATTAATGGTAATAGTAGTAATAAAATTAATACGAACGCATTATATCAACGTTTGACATAGATTAATATATTAGATCACTCAATACATTAGACCAATATGAGATACTTAAGATCAATGTATTAGATCAATGAATAACATAGTTAAGATCATTATGTTATATACTAGATCAATGAAATAGTTAATACATATGTATTGGTTCAATCATCAATATATTAATCCATATATTAATCTACTAGACCAATCATTGATATACTAACTCAATATATAAGATAGTTAAGATTAATTTATTAGATTGATCATCGATATTTAAATCAATATATACGATAGTTAATATTAGTATATTATATCAATCACCATTACATTTATGATAGTTAAGATTAGTGTATTAGTCCAATCATCAATATGTGTAGGGTAGTTAAGAGCTATATATTTTATCAATTATACATATATTAGATCGATCAATAAGATAATTTAAAATTTTATATTATATCAGTCATTAATACATCAATCAGCGATATGTAAGACCAATGAGCAGGAATGTTACAATTAACGTATTAGATCAATTGTCAATATACTAGATCAATCTAATAAGAAAGTTAAGATCAATGTAGTATATAAATTATTGATATATTAGATCAACATATAAGATAGTTATGATTTATGTATTAGATAGATCAAGCATCAATATATTAGATCAATGTATACGATAGATAAGTGTAGTGTATTATAAATCATCAATGTATTAGATCAATGTATACGATACTTAAGTGTAGTGTATTATAAATCATTAATGTATTAGATTACTGTATATGATAGTTAAGAGTAGTGTATTAGATCAGGCATGAATACATTTAAGATTAGTTAAGATAAGTGTATCATGAGCCTGAACGAGTTAAGCTTGATTGTAATTACTACGTTATGAGTTATATAGTATTAGTAGTAGTTTAGTAATAGTTATGTATTAGTGATAGTAACATATCTAATAATAGGTAATAACAATAGCAATAGTTTTAATAGTAATGGTTAGAGCATCCTCGGTTTTAAGATATTTTATTCCGTTTAAAAAAATAGGTTTTATTGATACACCACTATAGTATTTGTTCAAAGATATATTTGGCAATAGTTATTTATATAATCAGGTCATTTGATAAATCAGTAGTGTAAAACATGTTTAGAACTAGTTTAACTACTAGGTACGTACTTACCAATTAACACAATATATCACTTAGATGGGCTAGTATTAGTTTAAAGCTAGTTTTGTGATATCTCATTGTAAGCATTGTAAATTACGGTAATATATTATGACTAAGGCCCTGTTCAGTTCACCTTAAAATAATAATATTCAGTAAAAATAAGTTTAGTTCAGTAAAAATAAGTGCAGTTCAGTAAAAATAAGTTGAACTGAACGGGGTTTAATATGTACTCAAATCAATACAACAATTAATTAAGAAATAACAACTAACTTTTTGAAATTCCAAAATTCAAATTCAAATTCAAAATTCAAAAAATAAACCTAAAATTTCAGCTCTCCTCCCCCCATTTACCTCTAAAATTAGCCCACCCCACCAATATAAAAGCCTAAAAACCCTAGCATCCCTATTCCCTCCCACCTCTTCCTCCCCCAGCCTGCCTTTCTTTCACCTCCCTTTCGCCTCCCTTTCTCTTTCTTTTACTCTAATTGCTAAACCTGTAGAACTAGAGGAAAGCAATTGAAATGGAGGAACCATTTCAAGTACACGTTTTCTGAAAATATTTATCATTCATTTAATTTCAAGAATTTCGAATGGTTAATACACAATGAAAAAGAGATAAGTTTTACCTCTTGAAGATTTTCGGTTGAAGATCTTCGTTGCAAGAGGCTCTTACTTTCTTCCGTTTTGATTTTTTTTTAATTTTCGTTTTCACTTGAATTCTTATGGGTTTTGATTAAAAATCTATGTTTTTTTATTTTCTTTTTTCTCGTTATATTTTCGTCTTCTAATTATTATGTTATTTAATAATTGTTTGTTTTTTTATATAGATTTTGTTGTTTATTTCAAGACTCTGTTACGATAATGGAGTATCTGGTTCTTATTTTTTTGGTTCTTTGAATCTATGTTGATTCTTTTTTGGGGTTTGAAGATCTTTGTTTTGTCTTTCAAATTATCTACTACATTTGATTTGGTTTGTCCATAGTCAATAATTTCGTTTATCTGATTCATTTGAGATTTGACCTCCATACCAAGAAAATTATTGGATTAAAAAAATTTTAAGGAATAAGTGATAAACACTTCATTGTAATTGTAACCTGCCAAGAGGAAAATTGAGTCAGGAAAATTGGAGATATACATGCATGTAATCAGACATGGAGTGTCTAGATGAAAATAGAATAGAAACAAGACATGAAGTCTGGAAAATTGTTTGAGTAACAACAGGAAATTAAGGAAGGTGTTGCTAAAAAAATGGAAGAAGGTAATTGACCTTTTTAAATTATTTTTGTTGCTTTTAGGTCAATTCAATTACTAGTAATAGGCAAGATAACTTCATAAAAATGGAGGGTGGAGAAGTAATCACAATGACTCTAGTTATGGTAGAAAAACATTCCTATTTTAATTGTTTCAAAACAATTAAGACTTCTTTCATTTTTTCAATAAGTGGAAGCTGAATTGGACTAAATTAAATTGGAATTAAAGCTTAAATGATTGATAAAAGTAAATATTTAAGTAAATTTACTTTAGTAACTAGTAAATATCTAAATAAAGTAATGTAACCTTAATAAATAAAGGATCTTATTATTGTACGTGTGTCAATAAGCAATTGCTTAAGAAATTTAATTCATATTCAATATAATTTAAAATAATATTAATGTTGGTTGTAAATTGATGTAGTTGATATTTATGATAAAATATCTAATGTCTCTTTATCTTTTGTCTTAATAAAGTTAAAAAATGAATAAAGTAAGAATAAGTTAGAATATAAATTTGAATTAGCTAAGAAATTCAAAACTATTAAAAATGAGTATTGTCAACACTATATCAAGTTAAAGAATACTAGTTCGTGTTTAATTGGAATGTCTTGGATTATATAAGATTGGGTCAAGAATAAATTTTGGTCTAATTGTATCAGATTGTAATAGGTTGGGTCAATAATGGATTAACGAGAATAAGCTGAGTCGAATCGGATACTAGCAGATAGGATTGAGTCAGTTCAGGTTGTATTGGATTGTATCAGTTCAAATCAACTTAGGTTGTATCGGATTGTATTGGGTCGGGTTAATAACGGATCGGGTGAGAATAAGTCGGATCTGGTCGGGTAAACGTCGGATCCAAACGGGTATCGGATAAGTTTCGGGTCGGATGCCGGTCGGATTCGAATATTATAATATCGGGTATAATCGGTTTCGGATAGACGATGGGTCGGATATCGGTCGGATTTGAGTCGGATCATAGCGGGTCAAGCAAATATCGGATAACAGTCGGGTCGGATGACGGTCGGGTTACGGATACATGCTAACTCGGATCGAACCAAATCGGATTATGGTCGAACCAAATCGGATTATCGGATCGGATCAGTTTTTGACACGAGTAAGACGTAAGACGTAAGACGTAAGACGTGAGACGTAAATGTAATTATCCAAAGATGAATTAAACCAAGCTGAATCGAATTGAAATGAATTGGATCGAATTAGAATGAAACTAGAAACCGGCTAAGTTGATGAGTAAAGTTGCAAATTCAGTAGCAGAAACAGAAGAAGAGAAACTTCAAAGTTCAACAACCATTACACAAACCAGAAACACACACTCTCTCTCTCTTCTCCTCCTCTTCCGCAAACTCCAAACAAAGGAGGAGAGAGAGAGAAACTAAACAAAATTACCTCACGAAATGCGATCAAAACCTCTACTAAACCCAATTTCAATAGCACACCACACGAAATGCACGTTGCTAAACTGTAGTGCCATTGCCAACACTGCAGACTCCTCTGTAGATAACGAGGTTTGACTCCCAAAACAAACATAAATGACAGAACCATTAGTCATTCCGTCTAGACACCCCTATGGGTTGTGTTGTGGTTGTCTCTGTCACTCGGCAAAAGCGAGCCAACAGCCCAAACACGATCATGACCAATCTCTTTCATAAAATGATGAATATAAACTTGTTCCAAGTCAGAAAACGAGTTAAACATGATCCCCCAACTCGTTAGATAACTCAACATATCACCTTTAGAGTAAGGTGATAGTTAGTTTATTAGAGTAATGGGTAAGTAACTGGCGGGTAAGATGAAGGAGAGGGATTATGTGGCCTTTGGTAGGAAAAGGAACAACCAGGATATGAATGGGGTTGGAGCTTATCATTGTTTCATCAACTTTAATTTAGAGACACACATGGACATGTGTTGAAGACAAAAGTTATTACCTGATTTGAAACTAACCTGAAAGGCGCCCAAAAAATCAAGCTTAAGTATAGGAATATGACCTGAAATTGAAACACTTTGCGAATTTGAACAATCCAAAAAGAAAATGGTTCACACCCAACTCGCCCAAAGATCAACCCCAATTAACAGTTTTGCCAAATCCGGTAGAAACGTATGTGCAGTCCGGTAGAAGCTGGGATGGTTATCATGTTAAGCATGCTGGAGTTGTGCTAGTACATGTTAAATGACCATGTATATGAAGTATATTCTATATATAGGCATTCCACTCATATGACAAAGACCATTTTAAGCCGCCTGTAAGGAGTCTTCTTGCTCAAACAAAAATCCAAGGCATTTCTACTCAAAAATGAAGAAATTTGATTATGTTCAATCGAAACTAGATACCTAAAAGTATATGTAGTCCAAATCTCTTTGTATTTTCTCAAAAGACTGCTATACTGTCAACTCTTACCTCCATAGATAACTACTAGTATGATAGCAGTTTTGGAGGTCAAGAATGACAACTTCATGATCACTACTTTGTTTCATAGGAAGTTTCTCGTGGTATTTTGCACCTTCAAGTACGTTAGCAGTATACATGCAAAGCTTAGCCTAGTATTAAGAGTTCGGCATCAAGACTTCAAAGTCATGAGAGAAATCATGGAATCAAATCCCAATACGGATATTTGATGATGAAAATTTCTCTTTATTTCCCCCCCACGCCCAAATATTAGACCGATTAACTAAGCTAGTTGAGTTTTGCTCAGAGTGCTTCCTCTTACCGATCGAAAAATATGTTAGCAGTATTGGATATTTCATATTTGTATTAGTAACAAAAAAAATAATTTGTTTCTCCTCATACAAATCTATTTACAGATGGGAGTTGAGAAAACTTAAAATTTTGCTTTTCGCGTATAAAAAGACACAAGGACATGATGAGAACCGATGTCATGACCAATTTGTATATTCTAATACTGAAGTGTTGTAAAATCAACCTCTTCGATGCAAAATATTAATATTAATCGAAGCAAAATTTACTATATTTTACAATATTTGTTATTTTAGTGTTTATTAAAATTTGAATCTATTATTTAGAAAAGACTTCAGAGGAAATTTTAGTGGCAATTGCATTTGTATATAGTACAGTTGGGGAAATTTTAACAAATTGACATCCTCTCCCATGCTCCATCCGTCAAGAAAAATCGACATCCACTCCAATAGACATATTAGCATTTAGTGGGATAAACGTCAAACAACATTGTTTGATCATCTTCTAATTATCTAATTTGATTGATTATTAAACAACAAATATATTAGCTAATTAATCTAACTGTATGGCTATAAAAATTTGGTAGTGCTTAAGAAAAGAGATTTAGCATCCTTAAGTTGCTGAAGAAGCTCAAAAAGAAGCAACAGCAGCAGCCATTCTTGTCAAGTGTATAGAGTTAGTTGATCATTATTCGCCAAAATTTAACATTAGAATGACTTCCTTCTTTTCCACTAAAAAAACCCTTATCTTAACTGAGCACCTTAATTTGAACTTATTTTAGTTGTGAATTGAACTTGTATGCACTGTAGGTGTGTTAGTGCGTCCTCTTCATCTGAACAGAACTTAACCGAGCTAGTTAGACATAACCTCGATTTTCCATTATGTTACACCTGATTGGACCTGATCAGCTCGACACACTTTTTTAAGGTGAAGATAATAATGTATCCTTATATAATGAAAACTTATCATAACTTATTTTTCAGAAATTTATTTATATAAGGTTTCAAGAAAACATCTGTAATTAGTTCCAGTGGTTATCTAACACTAATTTTGTTTCTCTTGGCATGTTTGTTGATCTATGTTCCTCTGCTTCACCAACAAATCCACACGTCTCTCTTGCAAAGTTTTTCGCGTTATACCAAGTCATGGATCAATCAAGCTCCTCGATGGAAAAACTTGAAATACTACAAAGCAATTCATCCTCACAAACCAATGACTCTAAGCCTAACATAGCACCAGAACCAGCATCAATTCTCATCAATGGCAGAAACACGAAATCCTCAAAACCGCCATCAGAAATAAGCTTGGCTGATAAGCTTGAATGATCTCAAGGGCACGGAAAGAATTTCATAAAAAAGATTAAAGGAACATTATTGAAAGTAAAGTTACTACATTTCTCTTACAATAAAAATAATACATTTCTCTTCACCTCAGATTAGTCAACAGCAACTAGCATTTAAAGTATTGCTCAAACTTGATGAGTACTAAATAAAATCTACACTAACTTAGAAGATAAAGCACTAATTTCTCTTGTTCAACACAATTTCAGCACAATTGTCAAAACACAAACTAAATTGCATTATGAATAGTTGTCAAAATATAAGCAAGCATAGTTGTCAAAAAACAAACATCACTTTCTCCTTTTCATTTATCTTAACAAATTTTAGATGGAGGCCTCGAACTTGAAGTTTGGTTGCACATTAGTTAATCTGGGCCATAATATATTAGGTTGACATCCAACATGGTACTTTGTGCAACAAATCGTATTTGTCGCCAAAGCTCTACAGGTTGTGCTACAAATCTAAATTTCATTGCACAAACATAAAGTATTCGTTGCCCAAAACCCATTTTCTTGTAGTGGATTATTTAACCTTATCTATGTATCGTGAAAAGGTTATATGCAATGAAAAATAAATTATTATGTATTTATTTATTTTCTTACCTTGATTAATTTCCTTATTAAACCAATAATTTACATTATTCATCTTAAGATTAGTAGTCTTATGTTCTACTCATTAATAACTCAAAATGTATTTTCAGGAAAAGTTTCTCGGGTCTAAAAAACCTAGTTATAAACAAAAAAAATACAGGCATAACAAAATAGTTGAAGTCAAAATCTTCATTAGTTATGATAGTGAAGAGCTAGATCACGCCCGCAAAAACACAAAAAACACCCACAAAAAATAATATAATTTATCAATTCACTCTTATCAAAATTAATTAATCCTTCTCCCCTCCCATTCACTCTTTTTCCCTATTCTCCCACTAACACAGACAACTTTACTCTTTCCCTGTTCTCCCACAAACACTAACAGCTAAAATGGTACGTTATCTTTAACATTTTCTCTCATCTGTAGAAAATAATATTTCACGTGTAGCTTATTCAATACAGAGCCATGATGTATATTCAATTGGGGATACGATTAGTGGTAAGGACTAAGGAGAGCATCCTTCCAACCTCAAGTGTCTGGCCCATCATGACTCGAGTGGAGTCCGGGCCGCTTCTTCTCACCAAAAAAAAATTGGGGATACTGTTGGGCAAGCTGTTTCACCTGTATCCGGTTCCTCCTATAAAGCTCTTGCAGTTTGTGAATGGTTTGTCTAGAATAAATACATGAGAAATATTTTCTACAGGATATAATCAACGCATGAGTAATGAGTCCATCTAACAAGCTCTTTCGTTTTATTAATACTTTCATTTGGTTGAAGTGATGTCTGCCATTGATTAGGGAATGAATTAGTTTGTCTTCCCTTCTGTTCCTTTTCGGTGTTTAAATTAAATGGGGGTATATTAGTCTGTTTAATAAAAAATGTGGGCGTTTTTAGTATTTTTGTGGGCGCAGTTTAACAACACCCGTTAGTATATTACAAGAATACAATAATGTAAAATTTAGAAGTGTAATTATATATAAGGAGGCGGCCATGATATTGGTGCTCCTAAACCACATACATGCTCCACAGCAAGTGGGTTGATGACACCATACCCGACTGAAGAAGAAGAATGACTTCCACCACCACCACCAACACTAGCACAACCACCACGACAACGGCCGAATCTCTTAATATCCTCACAAGAGACATTTGAATGTGTAGCTTGCCTCATCTGTTTCCGTCTCTCCAACTGATCATTTTTCTCCATTCTTTTCAAATTCTGATTCCTAATAGCATTACACACCTTCTTCTTAGTTTCCCTATTACAATTACTAATCTTACTACTGTAAAGTCTACTAATTGGCAAAGGCATAGCCTCTAGTCCCATTAACTTAGGCACCACTCCAGGCTTACACCATATAACATTTTCCCCACCTACGCTATGCGGCAAGTGCAACAGTCTTCCTAGTTTAAGGCCGTCGATTGCACTCGGGCGGAGATTATGCTTACAGAAAGAAGACCTATACATGGCGTCTCTTCCATCGAGGGAGAATCGAGGGTACTGATTTAACGCATTTCGTGCTGATCTTAGGATGTCGGAGTTGTTCACACAAGACATCCTACGGTGGAAATTTATATCTTGAGTGTATCTGAGTGTTGCTGCCTTTTCTTTCCTTGCGATTTCTTCCTCTAGCTCAAGTTGTAGTATCATTTCTTCTAAGGTTACGCTCTTCCTAGGAGGCGCGTTCATGGTAATTTGATCATTATTATCCAAGTAGTAAGAAGAGGATGGTTGTTGGGATGGAGGAGCTGAAGAGGGTTGTTTTTGATTGAGGGTAGAAGTGGAATTATCATCATTGCAAACGCCGTTGCGAAAGCTTCTTCTAACTTTGGAACTCATGAAGTTCTTAAGGAAGAAGAAAGAGAGGTCTTTCATGTGGCTAAGGACTAAAGCAAATATGGTAAGAAGATGTTCAAAGAAAGGGACATTATTTATAAGAGAGGTAACGTGAGACTTTTTGGGGTAAGATATTGTGAGTGAATTGAATAGAAGCGGTGATCTTTTGGAATGACATAGAAAGAGAAGGAAAAAGGTGATTAAATGAGAATCACATGATTGAAGTGGAGCCATAAGTTCACAAGTTTTAGCACTTTGCCTTTTCTTCTTCTCGTACATATTAAGAAGGAAACTGTCATATTTCTAAATAGCAACATAAATATGTCAACACTAGAGGAGTTGCCAATATGAATGTGATTTGAGAGCTTTATAAGTCTGTATACATAAATGAAGACAGACAATGTGGTCCATATTGTGCTTCTGTGCAAAAGTCATAATATTATTGTTTATACAAATGGGTTTATTAGTCGTTTAATTTGACAGGAAAAAATCAATTGAAAGTTGTAATAAGAGGGAACTACGAAATCGAACAGCGGTTTGTTGACCAAAACGCTGAAAGTAGAACTTCTCGAGAAGTCCAAGTCGGAAGGTATAGCTACCTAACTTCCATAGTTAAGTGCGACTTCGTGTTGGAAGTTCTACTCCCAAATGTCAAAGACCAATTTGGAGCATTTCCCGCGAAGTTTTATATTTTAAAACTTCCTGGGAATTGCAACTTCCAAAAGTGAACCAAACAAAGTAACAAATACTAACTATATTTCTCAGCATTGAACTTGACATGGGGGTTGCGGATATCATCTTGGCTTTGAATCAATCGAATCTCTAGGCTGCTAGTCTTGGGATCAAATCCTGCAAGTCTGTAGTCGTTTATTGTCTTGTGCAAAAGTGCCTGTGGAATTTGAGGTTCTGTAAGCGAAACCATATGCACAACAAAAAATGACATGAACCATATGAATGCTGGATATTTTAAATTAGGAAAAATTGTTAATTACCACCTTTTATAAACCACTTTTTGTAAATTACCACCTTAGTTTTTTTTTTTTTTAAATTACCACCTTTTGTTTTCAATTCTTTTAATCTTCCCACCACTTAACGTTTTCTGTCAAATAAACCGTTAAGTGGGGCCCACTCTTTCATGTTTTCATTTCTCAACTTCGAGCCTCTCTCTATTCTTCTCTTCTCTGTTTCCCTTCTTCATTTACCACCATAACTATGGATTTTTTCACCCAAATCTCTCTCTGTCTCCTTCTTCATAACCGAGCAAGAAAGTGAGCCCCAAGAGCATCGTCATTTTCGAAGAAGGTGGATTGAGGGGACCAAACCATAATTTTTTGTAGAATCTGGGTTCTTGAAGATGGCACAAATTAGCCACAAATCAACGGCACAAACATTAGAAAATACTAGTAATCATGCATAATTAAAGATTAAACATAAAATTAGGGTTTCACTATACTAAATTAATCAGTTGAAGGAGAAATTTGTCTTTAATTCACCCACAAAATACCAAGGACTCAAACCCTAATTTTTCGGCACAAATTAGCCATTTTCACGAAATTAAGTTACTTTTCTGAAGTGAAAACAACATTACTACAATCGATTTTGTCCTAATTCAGTGCAGTTGCCATAAATTTTGAGTTATGCGCAAATTCGTGAGACTATTGCTCTCCAATTCGATTTTGAAATTGTTAGGGTTAGAGTTCTCAATTGAATTGGGCCCCACTTAACGGTTTGTTTGACAGAAAACGTTAAGTGGTGGGAAGATTAAAAGAATTGAAAACAAAAGGTGGTAATTTTAAAAAAAAAAAAACTAAGGTGGTAATTTACAAAAAGTGGTTTATAAAAGGTGGTAATTAACAATTTTTCCTTTAAATTATGGTCTCTTTCTTAATTTTAGTTGCATCCAAGCACAAGAGACGTGCGATTAGGTTGAAGCCACCAAACTTCAGTAGACACAACATCTGAATGATAAATTCACAGGAAACAAGAGCACACGACATAAGCACTCTTTTGAAATAAAAGGTAATGAAGTAATTACAGAGAATCATGCTACGCGGACTCGGGTAATCATGCCAGGCACCAAGAGTCTGACTGGGCTGTTATAGAAAAGTTTCCATGAAATTTAGCCAAAAACCAAGTGTCGATGTGAACATAACCATGACGGAGTTTCAAGGCTCTACCATGGATACTTGAGGAAATTTGAAGAGTCTGAGTAACACAGACTTGATATATCATGATGAATACCAACGGCAGAATCCTAGCATAAGAGACATAAGATTAGGACTAAACCAAAAACAGAACACGACTCGATCTACGTTACTCACACTCGGTAATCGTGTTGACGCGGGTACGTGTCTAACTGCCCGAATCAGCTGGTTGCCTGTTCTATGAAAAAAATTCCATGACATTGGCCTTAAATGAAGTATTGAAGTGTCCATACTCATATCGCAGTATCAAGGATTTGACACAAGTATTTATGTAAATTGAGGAGTCTCAGTGGTCAATTTATATCATGATGAATGGCAGAAGTAAAGCATCAACTAAGCATAGCTTAAATATCCTCCGATTAACGTCATAAATTATTAAGTAGTGTAGTATAAACTATAAAGGTCTGTCATATGGCTGCCATAGTGTCATATCATCATATGACTCCAGCACAAGCAAAAAGTCTAAATGGGACAGTACCTGCAAGCTTGAAACTGCAAGCTCTGCTGCTCTAGCAAGATTATCAGGATATTTCTGTACAACATATATGCCAAGATTAGCTAAAAGATGAACAAAGAAACCAAGTCAAGTAAACTCATCTAGGTCAAGGAATGAACAATTACATTGCTCCATCCGAGTAATAACGCAGTCATTAGATCTCCTGTTCCCTACACAAGAAAAGATCAGTGTCAGGCAATGACATAATTAAATTTAGAAATTTAAACAGAAACAATGAATGCAGCAGAGTTGGCTAAAATACTAGAAATTTTTACACAAAATCTTCAGTGTGTCTGCCAGATGTTATGAGTGGGGTACCATAAATTGACAGAAAAAGAGGTGACAGATAAAGCAAAGCACTAAAATGTGAGCAAAATTAGCAACTTAAGCTTTCTCTCAAGTACAACAGAATGACAGATACATAAAACAAGAAACTACATACCGTAAAATATGCTGGGATTCTCGGTATCATAATTTTGAATTGCTGAGGAGCTGCATCCTATACAGAGTGGAAGCAAAATACTATTAGGGAATAGAGGTTTATGCATAATACATGCACAACGAGATCCTTGGTTTTGAATTTACAGCTACAGAAACTGCTGACAGATACTCCTTCTGTTACTATCTATAAAGAGCGCACAATATTTGAGGTCGAACTTTGACTATTAGAAAATAATATTATGAAAGTATTTTTTTTACAGTTTAACTTAATGGTATACTTTTACGATTTCTATTATCGCATTAAAAAAGATATTAGTGTCAAAGCAAATTTTCGAGAACTCCAAGTACCTTATATCTAGAAATGAAGGAAGTACTAAATTTAAACAGTCGATCCAGAAGACATACACCTTTAGATTTCAAAATAATCATTTATAGGTAATAAGGCCTTTCCAATAGCTGAAACTTAGATCACAAAGCAAAGAGGGACATTGCGTATTTGAGGTTGACTACTGTCTAATATGAACATAATGAAGGCTGCGTATTTTTATCATTTTGCAAAGGAACTTCAAAGCCGAGTTCTCCAAATTGTGTCAATTTAACAAACATGCTAAAAAACACAAAAATTTATGACTTGTATGCAATCTTGTCATTCCAGTAGTACAACTTCGTGTTACATTCCAATTTATACTCCATCTTCATAAAGTTCAGATAAAAACTACTAGGGGCACCAAATGAACATAGATGAAAATCATGGCCAGAAAACCATACATCCATACCTCATGCAGATTGCATGACTAGTAAGAAGAACAAAATAAAAGAACATTAAATGACTACCAATAAAGCAACTATGATGTCAGAACATAGATTTTGACATAGCAGCTAACATGGTGAAAAGAAGATAGCAATGCAGGAAGAAATCACAGGATCAGATGAATACAAACCTTTTCTTTCTTACTGCTTCCAATGAGATAAAGATTACCATCAATACTTATACTCGTGATGACAACCTGGAACGCCATCAGCCAACACTCATCACAACTGGATATAGTTTTAACATGAAGCAAAACAAATATTGAAAAGATAAGAAAAAAATAGTCAAGACTCGAGAATGATCAGCTCAGTGGCGAGGAAAATTTTCTTAATTTTATCATTATCGAATTATTATCAGCATCCATCTAGACAATAAGAAGAGACTCATATACTCAAACACTCAGTAATAACAAGTGGAAGCTCCAGACAAATGAAGGCCTTGCCGTTTTTGTGTACGAGTATTGAGTTAAGTATTCTAGTAGAGTAGTAGTCATGTCTTCAAAGTACAAAATTTTCCACTTCCATATCATCAGCGACCTTTGCCTAAATTTCAACTCTTAGCTTTTCTATCTTGTGTCCTGCACAAGTTCAGCATTGTCAGGAAACTAGATCTCACGGGTGCTTTCTCACATGCTCTCTCTAAACTTGAGGTTACGACATGATTGGCCAATGAGTAGTTCTCAAAAAAAACCAACTATAAAGAGCTCTCTATAAGATAAGGGGCTACTTTTATGCCAAACCTCTAAGAGCAAGGGTGACTTTTAAAGGGGTATGAGTTATATTCTAATGAGCAATAGAATAACTTTTGCCGTACTATTGCATAATAGCATCTTATTTTCAGAACTTTTATATGCCAGTCAAGCACTAATGCTACCTTCTTAGCAACCAGAAAGTCAATCCTTAATTTTCTAGCATTTTCTCACTTTAGAAGAGGTAACAGATATCCTATACTGTACAGTTGTACACCATAAGCCATGATTTTTCGGTTTTGCTAGATTAGTTGACTTACATTTAAATCTTTAGACCAATGAAATCAACTCCTTATACCAGATACACAAATATTCAGAGAGAGGGGAGAATATGCTAGAATGACGTCTCACGTTTAGCACTGAAATTGCAAAGGTATTGCTTAAGCCACGACCACATAATCGCATGAATAACACATACACATACTACAGTGGAGTGAAAAACTTTAGCAACATGAAGCATATCTTCTTTTAAAAACTTAAGCTCATAATGAAGTAGAAGAAATAAACCTTTGCCGGTCCAGCAGCATGAAGTTGACTACAAGCTTCCCTGCCATCTTGTTCTGACACAATCCTGTTACAAATACAGGATTAAACACATGCAGATTGCTATATACTTTGTCTGTTCTTTTTTACCCACCAAATTTCCCATATATGGAAGTATATACTTTTTTCACATGGAATTAGGGATCTCTTACATGTCTCTGCTCTTTCTATTTCCTTGATAAGTGTGCCCAAGGGGGATTAGAGAGTAAAAAAGAATGGAGGAGTATAAGGAACGGTAAGTTCATTGCCAATCGAAATTCTTAAGATGTCACATTGCAGGAAAGTATAACTTCGACCAACATTAAGCAAAAAAAGTACCAATAAAAAAGAGTCACATGTGTAAGTCAACAATCTTTACTTACATGCCAAGTATTACTCGCATTGGTTGCAAGATATTTAAACAACTAAAAAGCCTAGTACTCCTTGTTCCACATAATATTTTAGATTAGAAATCAAGCAGAGCTATGCAATGTGTATCATCTACTTCTGAAAACAACATCTTTTTTTAGCCCATTAAAGAGACAGAAGGGAAGAGAGTGAAAATGTAGGAGAAAACTGTAAAGTAATACTCTCCTCTTTCAATAACTGAATATTTTCCCTATATACTTGTTCAATCCAGTAACAGAATGAGTGCTTAGAGAGCAGAGTACATCATATAGAGTCCTCAGGTTCAAGAATTCCATGACAAATCTTTGAATGCAGAGCCAGAGAAGGGATGGTACCTCAAACCAGTTAGGAGTTCAGCTTCAAACTGGTTAGGTGTCAACATCGATGCAACAGGAACAACCTAATCATCAAAGGCTACCAAATTAAAATAATATATGAATGTTTATAAACAAGAAAGGAAAAGGAAGCAAAACACTTGGAATATATCATACTGCTTCGGAAGAAACCTGTAAATAGATATCATTGGTTCACGAAGATATTACCGCTCAACGTCAAACTAATATTATTAGACAAGCATTTGCCTAGTACAACGACGTTTCTCTTTCTAGTGAACAGAAAACGACGTCACTCCATCAAAACTAGTGGGTGAATTAACCAGGGTAGTGGGAAATTGAGAATATGTCCAATAACTTAGGGACATCATGGATAACAGATCGTGTATATACCATAGGGTCAAGGTATAGTATGTAAGTCTGCATACACACAAATTCAGCTTTATTTGTTTTATAAGTGATGATCAACTCCACCAAGCTTTGGTTTAGTAGCATCTTGCTTTTCCTGCACAAACATGACTACCTCTATTGCCTTCCCTTGAGAGTGGCAAGCTCAGAAGCGGATCAAATTTAAGTCATATTTACCACCAGATTCATCATATTATTTCCATCTTCCATGAGGTAACTTTGTAGATCCTAAATTGAGATCAAACAGCTAAACCATTTGTTTCCTTCTAAAAAACCCAAACCATTTACTAATGACACTGCATATGTTGGAGGCTTGGAGCCCCTATTATCAATGAGTGATCCGACAAGCTTGATCTCTTTATCTACTAACCCCATGAGCTGGTATTCAATATAATCAAGTGCACCACGTCATATTTTCATTTCTCAAGATAGATTATCATAAAGCTCCACTAAGCTTAATTGAGTTAAAGACATTAAGTACGGTCCTAGGACACAGTAATAGAATTTTGAAAAACAAATGAACACCAATCCTGCATCTCTATTATAGGAAACAGTTAAAGACATGAATCCCAAGGCTCGGACAAGGTGGAGTTTTTTGACAGACGTGTCTGGCTAGCATAGTAGCATGCTTGGCATCTTAAAGTTTTACTCCTATATATTGATACAGGCATAATGTACACAAAAGTTTTGGCCTTTAACACAGCGGACAAATTTACTCATAAAATGCACACCTTTTCCCTATACACTGACACCAGGTCTTCGGGGACATAAAGCTTTCCTTCATCACCCATGACTGGATCACAAACTGAAATGGAAAGGCATCTCAGGAAGGGCAGATAAACAAAATAAAGATAAATTATGCAGAAAAGAATAAAAAAGATGACAAGAAATAGCTGAAAGTCAAAAACAGATATAACTATCTCAGTCAACTAAAGATATCGAAGAAGAGCAAATAAGGTTTCTCGCGAGATATATGAAACTCCAAAGTTACAATAGCTTCACTAGGAGTTGTATAATATGATTTGATGTAAAAGCAATAAATGTCCACCAGAAGGAAAAAAAAAATTTGAAGAAAGAAGTAGCTAACAGATGATGTTTAAGATCAAACTATATACTTTTCCCACTGCTTGATTTATGGAAGAAGTTATTTGCATTGATAAAAGAAAATAGAAGAGCTTAGCTTAAGTGAGATTCATTTATTGCTACCGAGACTGAGTATGATGTAAATTTCTTCTCTGGAAAGACATAAAATGGGAACAGATGCAGCTCATTAGAAAATTTAAACAAGAAAAGGTAACTCCCTAAAGAAATTGCATTCAAGAACCGCACTTCCTCAATCAGGATCATTAATAAGTTGAAGCAGTAGGAAATGCAAGAAATTGGCCTAATGGGCAGGGTCATTTAAGGAAGTACCAGATAATTATCTGAGTTTCAGTTAGTTCCTGGGAGTGTTCAAACCACTCGAATGCTTGATCTACCTTTTTTAATTTCTGTAATTTCGAATTCGTCAATCCAAAATCCATTTACAGTAATTAATAATCATCTGGATTCTGATTCAGCTAGTCAATTCCAAAAGGCAAAGCATTAGATAAAGATGCTAGCAGTATCAAAGGTTACTGATACTTTCAAAATAAATTCAGTGGCATTAGACTCTTAAATTTCATTCAATTCAGAGATGTATTTTTCTAATCGCCTGATGCTCAAGCCTAGTCTGTACTTCCCTATCTACACAGCCACTGCTGATACGATCAATATGAGAACATATACAGCATATTAGGCTCCACGACTCTAGCTTTTTGCAATTGCATCCACATCATATCTAGAATCTCATTGATGTTCCTTGTAGGATAATTTGAATTTTGAAAGACAAATAATCTCAGTGTGAACGCATAATACACCAACTAAGGTCAATAAGATACCAAGTCTTGAATGAAAAAAACATATATACGAAGATGAGCTTTAGAAAACCATATCACTATCAAAGTAAAAGAACAACCTATATCATTGTAATTATACATATAGGGAGAGTGGAAGTCCTACCGTAGAGAAGCCCCGGATTCACCGATCGTAGTTTATTAACAACTTCTAACACAGTATTCAAAAATGAGACTGAACCAATGTAGCCTGCAAAACCAAAAAAAGGCACTTAGATTTCAAGACACTCTGCAAAGAGAAACATACTTCTAGGAAGTGTCATAAGCACACAGAATATTTTTCAGCTAATCCCGTGTAATTCAAGGAAGTATTACGACTCATTTGCATTAGGCTACAGCATGGAAAGTTGAATGTTGGTCATCGACTTAGTATCGTTGTAGAGCAAAATTTGAACTAACTTAGTTTGACAGGTAGCATCTGAGTTGATTTCTTTAGTTTTAATGGGACAAAAATTATTCATATCAACCAAAACATGCTGTGTAACAATCTGAGGCAGTTAATATCACCATAACACCGAAGGGGCCACGAACCCCGTCATTAAAGGTGTGAAGTCATTCAAAGAGATATAGAAGTCAGCAATGCTAATATATAGACAGTCAGGCTTGAAAGCATATTCCTCAAAATTCTGCCCCCCAGTGCTAACTGTGATGTCAAAAAAAAATGAATTGAAGTAACAGAAAAGGAAATTTTGCATAATTATGAATTTATGATTCTCCTGAAAAAGACCTGATAAAACTTGGACTTTATATTGTTATAGTGAATACTTCTCCAAAGAAACGTGAGAGCGAAGCAGGGAGCCATCAGCCATAGGCCCATAGCTACAATTCTAAAGCATATAAATATTTCTCATACCAACATGAGAAAACTAACTCTGCATATGTATATCCGCCATGTCAAACAAACACGTGTGGTTCACCTTCGCACAATGCACCTTAGTGCCTTACGTTCTTACCGATATAAGTTCATGAACTTAAAGTCTTAAATGAGCCCCCAATTTTTTTCTACAAACAATAGCTTTGGCCTTGGAATAAACAATACACAAGCTTCTTTATTTTGTATCACTTCGGTAGTTTTATCTATGTGGACATAATATGATAGACTTTGCATAATATTTACCATCTTCTACTAGTGTCGGAAAACCTAAGTTGCATCAAACATAGCCAATCCTTTACCTGTCAATAGATGAGTGTAGAATAGCAGACCATTTGCTTCTAGACCTTCTACTAAATCCCATAGTTCTTTCCCATTCAAAACTTGACCTTTAAATGTTGGATATCCTGCACGTCCACAGCTCAAAAAGTTGATCAGCAGAAGCTCAAGAAGTATCAAAACTTCCGATGGAGGATCGAATTGAATAGCTTAAAACCCGCTTGCCTGTGTGATTTGAAAACTGTACGGAATTAATCGGGTCTACATCATATCCAAGAAGTTGAAGCGGAAATACAGCCGACTTATTGCCTACATAACCCTGAAGTCAAGAAGGCACAAAATCACATAATTCACATCAACATAAACAGCAATTAGCTCTCCTTTTTGGTTGATAAAGAGCTATAAAAAGCAATGATGCGGATTCATCAACCACCTCGTAAGACTTCACCAACTAAGCTAGCTGGAATCCTTAATGTAGTACAAAAAACAAAGATAAAAAGGACATAACAAAGAGAGAACCACCAATCTTCTGAACATTGCTACATCTACCCACTGGCTAGACTACCCACCACTAATAGGATATTACAAAATCATTGTTTATGTTATTTGTAATTACATCAACACACCTCTTTACTACTCTCTAGTCTCTATTAGTAATGGGTCGTCTACCCACTGGGTCAACTAAGTTTACTCTATAGTTACCCCTGTGGGTTAACAAAGTATTATACTCATCTTCTCTACACATAACTATCATAATGTACTGATTTTCCAATCAAAATAATTAAATTTCAAGTAATTTAACATATTCCAATTAATATCATTAATTACCCACCAAATTAATTGCATTTTCAACTAAATTAGCAAATTCCAGATTAAATTATGGTCAAAGTTAACAGCTTTTTTCACCATTTGTGCATATAAATTACACCCACATAGAAAAGAAATTCTATTTAGCAACAACTTCAATCAATTACCTGTACAGTATGCGACTGAATGCTGAGAACACGACCAGTTTCAGAAGGCAAAGCAACAGATAAAATGGGAGGTTGCGCCATTGACGAATTCATCGAGCTTATTTTCCAATTATTTGGCCTGATCAATTAGCAAAGAAACCCACAAAATCAATTTTAAACAGTTCAATGCAAAAAAAAAAAAAAAACTATAGGTTATAATAAAAGAAAGTAAGAAAATACTATGCATTAACAAGAAAATATAAAGGGTTGTCACCTGAAATTGGCAATTATTGGGATTTTGGAGGATAAAAAAGGGTTAGAATCAATGAATGACATTCATTCAATTTTCAAAAGATGTACATTTTCCTCCAGTTATTTAGTACTTGATGATGGGTGAGATAGAGGGATGTTAACTTGTTAAGTAGAGTAGAATAGTAGAGAATGGAAGAGTTTGACTGAATGGGGCTGCCAAAGTCAGAGAAGAGAAGATGAACTCAATCATGACATGACTGATGACACCATTGTTACCAACTATTGTAGTTAGGGAAATTTCAATTTGGATAATTTGTCAAATCGCACCTACTCCTTATGTTCCACTAGAGGTGGCAAATGGGTGGGCCGGGCTGGGTTGGGCTGGGTTTGTGGCGGGCTGGGTTGTGCATATATGACCCGGTGCGGGCTGGGGAATTAGGCGGGCTGGGTGGGTTGGTGGGCTGGGTCAGAGGAGCGACCCATGGCGGTTTTGGGCGGGCCTGCAACGGGTTTGTGGGTGGGCCGGGTGGGCCTAGCGGGTGGGTTGGGCTGGGTAATGGGTTGGGTGGGCTGGGTGGTTTGGGTTGGGCTGGGTAATGGGTTGGGTGGGCTGGTTAATGGGTTGGGTGGGCCGGGTGGTTTGGGTTGGGCTGGTTAATGGGCTGGGTGGGCTGGGTGGTTTGGATTGGGCTGGTTAATGGGCTGGGTGGGCTTAGTGGGTGGATTGTATTGGATGTGTTGAAAACTTGAAATAATATTAATTAGTATGTTTGATTTAATATGAATTATATGTTTATGAATATGAATTTGCATTTGTAATTTTGTATAAGTCAATTAGATATAATTTTGAAATACGTTGGTTGCAAATATAAAATATTTGGTTTTATAAATTTCATTTTGTTAGTAATACGAATAATGATTAATTTTTATAATTTCGTAATGACGTAATTATTTAATATCATCTCTTTCCTAGTAATGTCGTTTATTTATAATCTTAATATAGCAATTAAAATAAGCTTATAATGAGTATTGAATATTGACCAATGTATTCTTAAATAATTTTGAGTAATGATTAATTTTATATTATCGTAATTATTTATTATTATCTATTTTTCATTATCGTCGTTTTTAAACTATTGTATGTTAACAAAAGCAATCATAATTAGGGAAGACATAATTAAGATCTATGAAAGCAATAATTAAAATAATGAAAAGTAATGGAAGAAGAATTACCAGATTTATGTGAAATGAATCAACTTTAATACTTTATTGAAAGCAGACGATGTTCGAACCAAATAAGCGTTCTGGTGGGCTGGGGGTGGGTCTGGGTGGTGCGGACTGGTTGTGCGGTCTGGGTGGGCTGGGTGGTGGGTTGGGTGGGCTGGGTCGTGGGTTGGGTGGGCTGGGTCGTGGGTTAGGTGGGCTGGGTGGTCCTGGGTGGGCTGGGTGGGGGGTTGGGTGGGCTGGGTGGTCCGGGTCGGGTGGGCAATTGGGCTGGGCTGGGTGGGTTTGCGAATGGTTACGGGTGGGCGGTTCCACCCGAGCTGGGTTGTGGTTTCCGAGCCCGGTGCGGGTTTTTAAGTTTGGCGGGTTGAGCCGGGTTAGGTGCGGGTTTGAGCGGGCCTGACCCGCGAAGCCCCCGAGACGGGCTGGGCTGGGCGGGCTGGGCTGGCCCGGCCCAGATGCCATCTCTATGTTCCACAATAGATGAGACAGTCTGATTAGTATATAGATTTAGGTGTGTTATTTGACTTTTTTATTTTATCGTGTGTAGTTGTTTCATGTTTTATTGACAAAAATGAATTAAAAGGGGTTGGGTTGGGGTGGTATGTGATGTGGAATGTACTTTATTTAGGTTATGTTCTTTTCAACTTATTTAAGCATTCTAGTGCTTATTTCAGACATGATCAGATTAGATCAGAAAAATCAGATCAGATAAGAAAAGTTCAGATCATATCAGAAAATAATAAGAACAAAAAATAACTATAATAAGTTCAAATCAAATCAAATCAGACCAAATCAGAAAAATTCAGACGAAGAGAACGAACCCTTAGTTTGTGTTGTTTTGTGTATCAAACGAATAGTTAGTGAGAAAGAGAAATTTCATTAATTGAATGCCAAACGACATCTACAATAGGTATCAAAGAAATACAAAATACAATCAAATAAGATTAATCAAACTCGTCTTCGACAACACTATAGTGAATCAGATCGACTCTAGTAGCACATACCCTTTGGATTTGCTGAATGTTGCAACTATTAACAAAACCGTCTATCATTTGAACATAGTTTGGAGAAGAGCATTCTTAATCTAACTGAATTGACTGCATATAAGATTTCAATACCTTCATGTTGACACTAATTAAATACCCACCTTACTTCTAATAACACGTTTTCCCCTTAATTCACCCTCTAGTTTGGCTTTTCGGTTGTCTCTATATCTTTCACTCATCGATTTTTATTTCTCTCTACATCATTCAGTCTCCTGATTCAATCCGACTACAACAGCCAAAATAATTTTGACCATATTTTTACCATGCTACTTCTGCTATCTTCTTATAGCCTTGCTAGTGGGTAGCCCCAATTCCTTCATCTTTCACTATCCTCCTCTCATTCTTGTCACTTATTACATAATTAGTGATACCCTCTACCAATCAACATTTTTCTTTTTCATTCCCCATTTGAAAAAACCGCAAATGACACCATTAATTAGAGAAAAACTTGACTCTTAGACAAACATTTTGCCGTAACAACATCAAATAAATAATCAACTTATTTCCAACCATATTAATTGATATAGAAATGACAACTGCGAGAAAAGACAACCAATTTTTTTGCCTTAATCTTTACAAAATTCTAATATTTCCAGTATTTTTAAATTTCACTTCTTTAATCTCATATTTACTATTATTACTTTCATTTTAGTACAATTCAAGGTTCGTTCTTTTCAACTTATTTTTGCTTATCTAGACATATTTGAACTTATAAATATTATCCGACCCTATTATACACTATTGAACCTTATAAAATCTTATAAACCGTATATAAACTTTCCCCAAATATATAAGAACTAAAAATACGTTGAGAAAAACGAACCCTTAATTTATTCTTTTCCGAATTCATTTTAGTTAAGTTATTTTCAGTCGGAAAAAATGAATACACATGTAAAAGTGTAATAGTGAGAATTTCATGTTCATGAATACAATCGACTGTCTTCAATGTTCACTCTTCAGGGAAGAACTCTGCAATTCCATAAACCAAAAAGTGCTCAAATTAACACAAACCCATTAATTCAAGCAAATCAATGAAGCGCAAAAAATGGTCAGAACTCGAAGAGAAAACCCTGTTAAGCAGATACGCGGAGCTCCAAAAAACCGGGACTTTAGCAAAGCTAAAAACAAGAGAGAAGAAATTCAAACCAATTGCTGATCATGTGAACGCAATTCATCATCTTCAAGATCCAATTAACTACCCATTTAAGTGGTCATGGAGAGATGTATCAATCAAGGTTCAAAATATGAGGCACCAATATTTGGGGGTGAAGCAAAAGATTAGAATTTCAGATGGGGAGTTTAATTGGGATGATGGGGAGAATCACTGGGAGAATTTTTTGATTTATAAAGATGTTTTTGGGGATGTTGAGCTTGAATTGAAGGAAAATAAGAAAGTGGGTAGTGAGGAATTTGATGGAATTGGGTTGTTTGGGGGAAATGGGGATGATGAGTTAGGGTTAGGGTTAGGGTTTGAGATTGATTGTGATGATTTTGAGGGAAATGGGGAAGTGGGTGATGAGGATGAGGATGAGGAGAGAAATTGTGGGGATTTTGAGATAGAGGAAAATGATGGTGGTGGTGAAGGAAAAGGAGAGATTTTGGGGAAGAAATTGAAGAAGAGGAGGTTGGCAATGTTGGGTGCTAGGGTTGTTGAGTTGAGAGATGTTTTGGTGAAGAGGGATGAGAGGAGGAAGGAGAGGGAGTTTGTAAGAGAAGAGGGTTTCGCGGCGAAGGAGGGAGCTAAGAGGGAAATGGAGAATTTTAAAGAGAAGAGGATGAGGGAGGTTGAGGAAAGGGTGGAGGAGAGGGAATTGGAGTTGGAAGAGATGCAGGTTAGGTGGGCAAGGAAGGAGTATGATAGGCAGTTGAGGTTGGAGAGGGAGTTAGACGAGGAAAGGCGGTGGAGGATGAAGATGGAGGAGAAGAGGGAGGAAGAGGAACTTGAGTGGAGGGAGAGGATGTTGGGTTTGCAAATTGAGCATGAGAAGCATATGATGCAAATGCATGCTGATGCTTGCCAGAATCAATTGCAGATTCTCGGGATCATGGCACGGTTTATGTGTCAGTTTTTTGGATCAGCTGGTGATGGTTTGGGTGGTGGGCTAGGTGGTCTTCCTCCTCAGATTTTGCAGAATCTGCAGCACCCAGGTCCAGGAGAGTTGGGGGATAACAGCAAGCCTGGGTCTGATTCACCTCCAGAGTTTATATAAATTGTAACTTGGTTTAATACTATTGCTTATCCTTTTATCATATCTGATAAGCATAATTTTGAAGTTATCTTGTTGATATCTGGTGTATAGTATAGTATTGAATTTTGCTTTTAATAAAATATTCGAAGTTCTGGTCATTTATTTCAACAACTTGGGTAGCCCTAGTAATTGATTCCTGCAAAGTTTATTCGACATGCTAACGCTTAATGGCTATTTTTGAACACTAGCTCATTGAACAATTTTGCAGCTGTAATCTTAGCTAATAAGGTGACTAACCTCACAAGTTGACAAATTTGCCAAGGGACTGCATTGTTCCTTGTTCTAACATCTTTACGTCTTTATTTTGTTAAGTGAAGATTTAGATGGATATCTGTAATGGCTATATTTGAACACCACCTCAGTGAACAATTCTGCAGCTGCAATCTTAGCAATGGTGACTGGACCTCCCAAGGGAGCAAATTTGTAGCTATAATGACGCTTTACCGTGCAAGTTAACAAAATTTGCCAAGGAACTGCAGCGTTCCTTGTTTCAACATGGTTACGTACTTACGTTGTTATTTTGTTAAGCAAAGGTATGAATTTTGGAACTTCTGTTTTGTTGTTATCTATATGCATGTGATGGGGAGTTAAAGGAAGCTACCATACATTATATGACCGGCTTTGTTAGTTTTAGCTTTGCATTATTAATGTTTGTTTCTGGTAAAGAAGAGTAAGCTTGCAGGACAGATTGATATGAATGAACCAACTAATACAAGCAACTTGGAGTAGGAAAGTAGAATAGTGGAAGGAATATTTGAATATATGATACTAGAGCTTAAAGAATTAAGTTATCTACTCTTATTTGGCATTTGAATTGCTCACTTAATATATGGATTTTGAGTAAATTGGCTCTCAGAAGTGAAACTAGTACAGGATTACAGCCTTACACTTTACAGGGTGATGTTATATAGGTTGAACACTGGTCTAGGAGGATATTCATCACAGTTTAAGCTAATTGTAGATGTGGTGTAGGTGATCACTCCTCTTTCTGTATCAAGTGTGAAGGGCCTTGTTTATGAAATTCATTAATTACAACCATTCCCTGCTAGACTCTGGTCTGATGATAAGTCTGTTTTAATATGGAACTATGGTGCTGAAAGTCAGCTAATAGTGACCGGAGTGGTATGCTATTTCTGTTCTTTTCAATGTTGTAGGTATCTTCTTGCAGATACAATTCTAGCAAGTGATCAACTGCATCTTGAAGCGGGATTGGCATTCCCTATTGTGTTTAATTCTTGTGGTGAACATCTCATCAACTCCCCCTACATCACCTGTAGAGTTTCTCTGCGTTTTGCATGAAACTTTTTATATTTTAGAAGAACAATGAATGGAAAAAAAAGGAGAGCCTATATCAGTAAAAGAACAACAAAGGGAGAAGTTATTCATGTTGTTTCTAAAAGCAAAAGCAAAAATTAGTGATGAAATTATACATCGTTGTAGCCTTGTAGAGTTGTACGTCAATGAGGTGAGCATTATACTTACATGTTGATTACTTTTATATTTTGTGTAGGTTTTTTTAATTTTTTTTTATTTGGTCTATGTTTCCTACAACTAATTTTGGAGTGTGATTCAATAGTTTCTACAATTGGTCTTTGATGTCAAAACTCAAAGGTTAGATAAGAGCTTTATAATCTCTATGATGATGGTGGTAAAGTTGCTAGGCTACTCCAGTTATTGTATCTGTGTTACTCTATAAATGTGCAATTTGCTTCATCAAATGGCCATTTTTTCCTGATGATTTTATGTCTATGAAATCAGTTTCTCTCAACCCTACATCGGCCCTCTGCTCTACCTCCCAGTTCCTGCTCAAAAACTCCTCTGCATTGTGCTGAGGCCTCTCTTATAATATGAAGTAGTCTATTGAAGACCTTAGACAAATGGCGAACAATTTCAAGAAGGCATATCAGCTTATCAAATACATGATACTGCTGTTTAAGTTCCACGTGCTGAGCATACTATAAGTTATGAGATCTTTGGAACAGTTTATCTCTGATCCTCCCCTGTGTATATTGCAACTTCTTGCTTCGTTTATCATGCTAAGTTGCTGGGCTGCCATGCAAGTTCTGGGTCAACAATATCTCTATCTGTCCGCTCGCTCAAATAAATGACAAGATTCACAGATCATCTCTTTCCTTTTAAACTCTTTAGCTTTCTTGGGAGGTAAAATGCTCTTAACGGTCAATTGCTGTGTAGTTTTGTGTGAAAAAGGTCATGTCAATGTCCATGGTAATAATAATTTATTGGAAAAATTGTCAAGAATAAGTTAACCTTTGCGTTGACCGCTTCTAACAAGTCAACCTTAAGATATTCCAATAACAAGTAAACCTTGTATCCCGATCCGCTTTTAACAAGTCAAAACCGGTTATCACCTCTCATTAACCTTTTTAACCGGTTAAAGTGACATGTGTCGGTCCTTCATTGGTGTATTTTTAAATTTTATTTTCGTATTTAGCAAAAAATTATCTTCTTCCTTGTTTCTTCCCTCTTCAATAGTCTGATAAACAACCATCCCAAAATATCTCATACTCCATTCCTCTTTGCCCTTGAAAAGCCACACCAGATTGCCCCATGTTCTAAAATCAAAATTGCTAGAGTTTATTTCAAGCCCATCTTGCCAGGCTCTTCTAGGAATTTTCTTTGAACCCTTAATCCCACCATCAATTAATTGACCTAAAAACATAAATCCCTTAATCTGGTTCAATCTTTATAATCCCATTTCCAGCTAATTTCCTTGTAATTGTTTTGGTACATTTCCAAAGCCCTTATTCGCTCTATTCTTAGTTGTCCAAAATTCAGATACCACCTTTCTATATTAATCTTCATTTCTCACACCCTTTTGTTTTTCCGGCGCCTAAGGTAAGATGAACTCTCATTAGAGGAAAGGAATAGTAGTGGGTCATTTCTTGCGTGTCTTAATCTTAAGCACCCATTAAGGTATTGAATTTAAAGCTATCTTTATTGCTCAATTCAGTTTTTTTATCAGAAATGTTGTATGCTTACTCTGTTATGATTGATTGTAATTGAGATATAGAGAAACAAAGTGAAATTGAGGGAGAATTTGAACTCAAGATCAAGTCTTTTTTGCTCTAATTACTCCCAATTTAGTGTTTGGTAATTAGTTGAGTGGTGGAGAGGGGAATTCATGGCAGGATGGTCGATTTTTAATCATGGGTAGAGTTGAATTGCACTGAAAATAGTCAGTGCAATGAGCTAATTGACGGGTGTTTGTCTGAGAGTGATGACGATCTGAAATATGCTTATGAGTCAATTCCAATTTGAACCTGAAAAAATGCTCTGATAAAGTTTCTGAACGGAGCAGATGTTGAGAAGCTTCATTCGCCGGAGATGGAGGTGATTGAGAGTTGACCGGGATGGATAGATGGGAAGTTAAGGTTTGAGATGGGTCGGTGGTGAGAGGTGATGGGTGGGGTTTGGAGGTGGAGGAGAGAGAGAGGTTGTAGATGAAGGGAGATTTGTGGGTGGTGGTGTAAGGGGAGAGATGATTGGTGATGGGTTTGAAGGGAGATCGCTATTGTTGTTGCAGGGAAGAGATGTAGAGAAATGGTGGAGGAGGAAAATGGAGGAATTGAGGCCTGCTAATTTGAACTTTGAGAATGGGGTGAAATTGAAGCTTAATTTGTTGACCTCTGTTTTGATGAAGAAGTAAGGGTCATGGTGGTGAGTTGGTGACTCGTGACGATTGAGGAGTGATGTCAGAAGTCAAAAAGTAAAAGAAAAAATGGATAAAGAGGTCTGCTTACATGTTGAGCAGGTTGCAGGTAAAAAAACTTGTTAAAAGTATATGTGTATACAAGGTTTACTTGTTATTGGAATATGTTAAGGTTAACTTGTTAGAAGCGGTCAACGCAAAGGTTGACTTATTCTTGACAATTTTTCCTAATTTATTCCCAAACATTTATATTTATTCATAAATTTGCGTTACCATCTATTACCACTCTAGACGTGTTGAGTGGGCACTGAAATTTGTGAAAAAAAATTAACTTGTTTCTAGATGGAATTTCGTACCATGGTAATTGAATTGAGGATTATCATTGCAATGGACATTGTCATTATAGATATTTAGTACCACCCACAAAACGGGCCATAAAAGAGCAACCCCAAAGCTGTAAACATCAGTTGTGTCTGCTAACTGGTAATTCTACAGTACTCTGGATCAAGCCATCAAGGTAATGTTATCCTTTTACCTATTGCGCACAAGTCGAAATATGAGTCGCCTCAGTGCCAACAGGTCTTAAAAGGCAAGAGTCAAAAACTTCAGCATCAAAGCTTGGTATAGAACGCAGACCTCATATGTAACTTTGTCCTTTCATAGAGTATTATCATACTTTGCCTTTTTGATTGTGGATAATGTTTCATTGTGTAGGTGACTCTTGAAGACTTCACCATATCCACCTTAACCATGAAGATTTTGCATGGAGTTGTTCGAACTAAGTAGCTGCTTTCCCGTTGTTGTGGGCACTCAATATGTCTTCCTGTTTCTCCACCAATTTGCAATGAGCTTCTCATTTTGATGGCTGCTTTTGCTGGTAAACAAATTCTAAATATTACGATTACATGTGCTTTCTATGTTAAACTTGAATACAACATCTAGCATCTGATTTGAAATATGAATGGTTGTAGGAAAAAGAGTAGTTTTCTATAATCAATTTGAAGAGTAGAGAGGGGTATGGTGGTGGTTGGTAGACTTGAGCGTCTATCTTAGTCGCTTATGATTTATGTGACGACGAAGCTGAAATCATCTTATAATAGAATGAAGTCTGTTTTATGCAACTTGAATTTGTTGCTCTTCTTCTCTTTAGATCAAGTGTGATAATTTTTCAAGGTGAAGGAACGCAGCATTAGTTTTGGACCAAAATCAGATGACAAACGCACCATTAATTAAGTCAAGCAGTGGAGCTATAGATGTATTGAGGCTTGGTTGCAACATAGGACCTACTACCATGCCTGGATTTATGGAGATCATGTCGATACCATTCTGTTTGACAAATTTCCAGGCACCATCTTCAGCTAGTATCTTGGAAATCATGTACCACATCTGCACCAGCCGAGGAGACCAGGTATTAATTATGGGAAGTAAGAGCAAAAGCCGATATGTAAAACCATCTGTGCTTCCTTTGTAAACTCAGAAGCAATGATATCAAACTTAGAAAAATCACAACCAAAAGATGTAAACGGTAAACTTGTTAACAAAGTACTACCATATACATTCTTTTGAGTGGTCCAAATTAAGTAGTGGCATGTTTCACAGCAGATAGACATACCATACTCGATTCCTTGCACAACTCTGGATCAGAAAGCCAACTTTCATCGACGACGACTTCAGGAGGTCGAGGTTTTCCAGTGCATAAAACTGCAGACATCGAAGATGTCAAAACCACTCTTCTGACAGAAGGAAACTTTTTGTTACAGGAGGTGTGAACATTGAGTGTTCCCTTGATAGCAGGGTTAAGCACATCAGCCTGCAATTATAAAGTATAAATTTTAAAATCGAAGAGGTAAATAGATTGAACCAATAAAAGTCAGGGTGACAGTAAAGCATGTATCGAGAGTTGATGTGGTTTGAGGAGGTTCAAGACAATTTCGTAAAAGAAATTTGGCAGTCTGTCAAAGACGATGAGGAGGAAGAGGAAGATCATATGGACATTGATGACGAAGAAACTCGGGTTGGATAGAACGTGGGTTGTTTGTTCTTGCTCATTGAAGTAAAATAACATTATTCACTTGTTTTTTTCATGGTCATTGGAATAAAACATGAAATAAGAATTGACTATTTGTAGTTTTATTGATATCAGAATCTTTCTTATTTTGAACATTACTAGTTTTGCTAATTTTGTCATTAAAAAAGTACGTACAAGAACAACTATGCATATTCATCAGTAAAATAGCAACATTTATATATAAAAAAAACACAAACATTCTTTCTGAAAAGAAAAATTCATTTTAATCCACAAATATAGTGTGTGTCATTTAAGCAAAATTCAATTGGCGAGAACAAGTTTCAGTTTCATCCACAAATATATACATATACACACATATATATAAGTTCAGTTTCAGTAAGTTCTTTTGAGTACAAATAAGTTCAGTTCAGTAAAACTAAGTTAATTTAAGCAAAATTCAATTGGCGAGAACAAGAGCCTTAAGTTGTGTTGAAACAATTTGGGATCAGGCAAAGTTTGAATTTAAAGGAAAAGGTTTTACCATCCTCTAACTTTTTTTCTTCAAAGTGCTTTGAATGACACAAATACTTCGGGTGTAATTGTGTAAGAGTCTATAATTCAGGATACATTATCTTCAATGAAAAAGAGTTCTAGGGTTGTTTACGTTGGTTGAAGAATGATCAAGTTAAATTAGGTGTAAATATAAAATGTAGTTGTGATAAATTAGGTTCATTCAGCCTTCAAGCCTCATTAATGACTCAGTTTTAAATATTAATAAATAAGGAGTATACACCCTTTACATACGATCCCCTTAACTTAAGTGCATCATCTTAAAAAATTAAAAAAAATCTAAACTACTATTTTTCCTTGGGTAGCGCCAAGCGCAATGATGTAGATGAGATTTGCTTCCAAAGTTTGAGTACCATTTTAACAAGATCTTTTAGCAACCATCTCGTCAACTGAATCATGCTTAATTGAACTTATTTTTACTAAGCTGAACTTATTGCTTCTGAATAGAACTTATTTTTACTGAACTGAACTTATAGCTACTGAATTGAACTTATTTATACCGAAATTATTACTACTGAACTAAACTTAGTTTTAGTGAACTGAACTAATTTTTATTGTATCTCTTAACAATTTACTACCTCCGTTTTTTTTAATATGCACATTTCTCCATTTTGGGGTGTTTTTTTAATTGGCACCTTTTTACATTTTGCCATAAATGGAAGGTTGGCCCACCTAATTATTACACTTCTCTCCTACTTTTTCTTTCCTTCTCTCTACCTTTTTCACTTTTTGCCTTACTTTTACTAACCTTTTCTCTTACTTTTGCACTTTTTCCTTGGTTCTAGTGCATATAAAAAAACGGAGGGAGTATTACTTAAACTTGTCAAACTAAATTGACGAAAACAAGGCCTAAATTAATAGCATATACTTCATGAGTATTATGAAGGCCAAGATTATCAATGTTTTATCTATTAATATCAATGTTTTTGGCCTTCATGAGTAGTTCAGCCCAAGATTATGCAAAAAAACAACGTTTTATCCTAGCGGGAAGCCCAAAATCACGATCTTCTTCTTCGCACACCAATAGCAGACTTCTCGTTTCTCTCTCTACAAAGTTGCCCTACCTTGCTGCTATCTCTCTCTCTCCGGTAAGTTTCTCTCTCTTCTATATTCATCATTTCGATTTCTCAATTCGATTACAAATCTCTCCATCTTTTAATTTGCTCCTTATTTCACCTCTAATTTCATTCAATAATCATCTTAATCGATCTGCAGCTATTTCAATTCGCTAATTTCGACGCATTTTCAGCTTTGAAGTTCATCTATGGCAGCTAAGTACATCGTTGGCTCTCTTGCTGGTTCCTTTGTCGTCGCTTATGTTTGCGATAACCTAATGTCTGATCAGAAGATTTTCGGAGGTAAATTTAACCTAAAACTTAACACGAATCACTTACTTTTGTTCCTGTTTTTAATTTATTTGTCGATCTAGATAGAATGATGTATTGATTTGCAATAATTTTCATTTTCGGAGGTAAATTGAACCAAAAAACAACAGAAATCGCATTTTCTATACTGTTTTTGAATTGTTTGTCGATCTAGCGATAATGAAAAATCGATTTGAAATTATGTGTAGGAACGACGCCATCAACTGTATCAAACAAGGAATGGTTTGAAGAGACGGACAAGAAATTTCAAGCATGGCCTCGGACTGCTGGACCTCCGGTGGTGATGAATCCTATCAGTCGTCAGAACTTCATTATCAAATCGACTGACTCTTGAAGGTGCTGATTTATGATATATGTTGTTTTTTCTCTCTCGATTGTTATCGTAATTGGAATGAAAAAGGAGAAATTGTATTGATGTTTGGTGAGTCGAGCGTGACTCTTACAATTGGATATGAAATAATGATGTTTATGAAACATGTTACTTAGCAAAGAAATTCTATTGTTTTGTTATTCTGCCGGTTTTTGGAGTATAGTTTTGTAAATGTTGGATGGCTGATTGGCTGTTGTTGCTCTATCTATTTGAATTTTGGTGGTTGTGTTACAGTTTTGAGTTTGTTGTTTGATTGGAAGTTTGCTTAGTATTGAATGGAACTACTCAACTAGGGTGGAATGTGTCAGAGGTGCACCGTGAAATGATGATTGCATGTAGGTGGTGTATGTAATGTCCTACTGTTGATGTTCATCTGAATCTTGGTGGTTCATTTTGAAATTGATCTTGCTATTTGATCGATTTTATTTTGGAATTGAATGAAATTTAGGGTGGAATCTAGGCAAGATGTCATTTGAATTAAATTTATGGTGAATGGAAGTTAAGTTGGAAATGAAAGAATGCTAGTCTAGGACTAGCTACATTTGTGGCTGAGAATGGTGATAGTGAGACAGAATGCGGTGAAACCGTGTTTGCTTTTTGGCTAATTTGCTATAAGTCATATGGAAGTATTTTCTTAAACAGTCATATCGTGTTCGATGATGAGTTCGTTTTGACGTTGCAAGGTGCTCTTATTTTTTTTTCATTGTTGCAATGAAATGATTGTTCTTTTATCCTTTCTTGTAGTTATCTATGTATTATGCTGAACACATTGATTTGAAGTGAGGGGGAAAGGGAGGGGTTGGGGACTGAAGCCATGTTGAGTGGGAAAGTTTGGTGTGTGAGTAAGTATGACTTTGGAATAATAGAGAAAGGTCAACTTGGAACTTGAAAGGTGTGCAAGGGTTGGATGATATCTGTAGAGGAGCCTCGAAGCTCTGTAATTGATCATAAACTTTATCATTCTTGATTCATTACTTAGATGAGGATAGAAATTTTCCGACATTTCCTAACAAAAATATGGGGTAAGAAAATACATAAGCATGCACTAAGAAATAAGACTAATGAAGAAGGGTGTTTTGTTTATATATTTGGTGTGGGGTCTATGTGAATTTCTCTTTTCTCTTTAGTAGAGGACAAGTTCTCCATTTAGCAACAAGACAGCTAGCCAATGGAAGCATATATGATAATATATCAGATACAAACGTGTCGATTTTCTACCTTGTTTGGAGGATCACATATTCGAACCCATGTTCGACACACAAGAAATAAGACTATTGAAGAATCCGAGGAACATAGGAAGAAAAAGTGAAGTGTAAACAGAGCAGTATAGCCATTTCTGTCGTGGGGATACAGCTTTGAAAAGCTTCTTGTATTGTTGTATTATTATTAAACACTTGTATTTGAAGCAACCAACTTAAACCCTAAATGAACATATTATATATTTATAACTCCAAGAGCCGCAGTGTCCATTGCGGAGTACTCTTCTTCTAAAGGAGTAAACCCTGAGAGCTACCATTATTGATCATTCTCTAAAAACAGTGTGATATTCTATTTTTTTTTGTAGACAAACAAATGATTTTTCATTTGTTTGGATCTCTTTATTGGTATGGGGGATCTTGGGAATTCGACACGAGCCATCTATTGCAGAAGTAAGAGTTGTTGATGACTATGCTCGTTTTGCTAGTGCACATGGCAACTGTTCTATATATAAAAGAACTTGATGGCTTGTGGTTGCATCACAATCTTATGAAACTATGCTGTGATAAAAGGTCTGGTCAAAAGCTTTTCTCTAATGACAATGCAGATTGAGCTCCTAATTTGTAAGCTTTTCTCTAATGACAATGTCTGGTCTTATTCGTATGTAGTCGTTTATTATGTGACATATTCTGTCTTATGCATGCTTGACTTCTTACTGTCCTGTTTGGCTGTTTGAATACATCTTATATATGTTTCTGAAAAAGAGCAGCTAGAACTTCAGAGAAAATCTGATTTTCAGGTGATTTCTTGCAGTAGTCTGAAAGTGAGCTTAAATAGGCAATATCAAATGTCAAATGAACTTCACAGTTTTCAGGTGAAAATTAGAAGCCCTGAGCAATTATGTGGACTGCATACTACAGGCTGCAGGTAAACTGCTTAAGAAATTCATTGAAAGATTACAGAATACTTGTCAACACGCAGTTGTTGTAGATTCTATGATCCCATGACGCGACATCACCCGGTAATCCAAAACCTAATACCTCCGATCAAGCTGAGAATCAGAAATCTCTTACTAGCTGATCCGGACGCTTGTTGGTTATGACGTTAATGGTTAATTAGTGAGATCTGGGCCCGTGTTCTAGTGTCAAAACTTTGTCATTTAACTAGTATTTTCTCACCCCTTAAAAGAAGGGATGCCAACTTCTTTTTTGCCCTTTTTGGCTTGAGTAATATGAATACACAACTAACAAAGGTTATGTCAAATCTTTGTCATTTAACTAGTATTTTCTCACCCCTTAAAAGAAGGGATGCCAACTTCTTTTTTGCCCGTTTTGGCTTGAGTAATATGAATACACAACTAACAAAGGATATACCCTTGAAAGGAGAGAAACATTGTCACTCATTGTTCGTTGATGTTGGACTGGATTAATAGACAAGTAATCGCACTCACATCATCCCAATACACCAATGTTGCCTTTTTAATAGGAAAATGAAGTTCAACAAGTAAATTTCGTAACCAACATGACTCGGAGACCACATTGGCCATTCCTTATATTCATATTCTAGACAAAGTAGCTATTTCGAAGACCAGGAGAGCAAGTTATCACCAAGAAACACACAATAACGATATGTGGATCGTCTAGTATATGGGCAAAATGAGGGTAGAATTGGAAGATATAGACCTTGATGAAGTGTGCCCTTAATGTATTTTACAATATGTTTTAGAGCAAGCATATGTTCCTTCATAGCTGATGCATGAGCAACATAGGACATGTATGGTTTAATAATGAGCAAATATGCAGTACCCAGCCCGAGGGGTCTATTTCAGGCTATATAGAGATTTCTTAAGCAAACACACATGATTCAAGAAATTTGGATCCCGATAGGTTAGAGGTTGATGTATGTAGACAGTTTCATTTGGTTCTCCATGTAGAAAAACATTTTTGACATCCAGCTGATGATAAGACCACCCCTTAGATAAGGCCAGACTAAGCAGAGCCCCGACACTAGCTGGTTTGATGACATGGATAAAAGTTGTCAACGCTCATCTATTGAGTCTTACCATCACCTGCAAGACGCACTTTATACTTGTCAAAAGAACTATCAACTTTTTTCCTGTATGAGTAAAACTCCACATAGAAAGAATGATGCAATCATATTAACGCTAGGGGGTGGGGCACCAATTTCCAAGTCTTTTTTTTTAAATTAGAGCACTATATTCATCCTCCATAGCTAGTTTCCCATTCGGATCACGAAGGGCCGACACAAGATTACGAAGAATAGGAGAACGACTAACATGAGTGTGAAGAGAAAAGATTCTTAGGTTTACGTATGCCATGTTGGCTACGTGTAGTGGGTCGAGTGATAGGAGTATAGTGAGAGTGGGCTGGTGAAGGGCGAATTATAGGCTGCTGGGAGTATAGGAGTATAGTGAGAGTGGGCTGGCTCAGTGTATTGAGAATGAACTTTTATTTATTATTTATCAAAATCTCTATTTATCTTTTTAAAAATATGAAAATATAATGTTAAAATATTTTGTGACATGGCGATCCGATATGGCGCGCTGAATGCTCCTGAAAAAGCTTTAATAATCGTTTCTTAATTATGGTAACTGCTACTTGTCTTCTTTATTTTTTGCCATTTCATTGCACTCTATTGTAGCCATTGATAGTTTGTACTTGTTGAGTTAGCGAGGATCCCTTATTTCTAAGGGTTAGTGACTTTTAGGAGAGTGCAACACCTCCCTAGTATTCTGGACCACATTGCGAAAGGACATTGTCGCTTGTTTACAATTTTTATACCAACACCTTCCTTTCATGCGGGACAAACGGCTTTTGCACTTCTAAAGTACTAGTTTGTCAAACCATGTTAACTCTTACTAATATTAACCTAGCATTCTAATTACAACAATCCAAATTAGGGCCGAGATATCTAGAATTCTGTGAAGATAAGGTGGCCAGAAATTTATCATATTACTACCAAATACTATGATCTAAGTACAGGATTTTGCCAGTAACACTGCTCAAATAATGGTTGACAAACTTTCCCATCCAAAATTACAAAAAAAGGATGGAATTTTTTTTCTTTTGAAAATCATGTTTATAGATTTATATTAAAGTAAAAGAAAAGAAAAAAAATGAAAAAGCATGATCAAATTTAGAGAAAGACTGCTGCTCAATATTGGCTCGGAGAATACTGGATGGTAAACCACTAGTCAAACAGAGGGGCCTTCTCCACCAGTCACATAGTCATACGTGTGGTAATTGCATTTACTATACAAGTATACAACAGCCCAATAGACAATAGTAAGAATTTATTTTCAAGAATTTATTTTCTCTTTTCTTTGGCATTCGCTAGTAACATAAATGTAAAGCTACGTACCTATTCTCATTATGAGAGAAATTTGCTTGCTGGCCTAGGAGTGTAACATTTTTTGTGGCATTTTAGTTCTTTACCTGCACTACAGCACTAGGTTTATTCAAACTCAGGCTATGTTCTCTTCGTCTGGATTTTTCCGATTTGGTCTGATCTGATTTGAACTTTTCTGATCTGATCTGAACTTTTCTTATCTAGTCTGAATTTTTCTGATCTGATCTGATCTGAACTTATTATAGTTTTTTTTGTTCTTATTATTTTCTGATCTGATCTGAACTTTTCTGATCTGATCTGAACTTTTCTGATCTGATATGATTTTTTCTGATCTGATCATTTCAGAAATAAGCACTAGACTGCTTAAATAAGTTGAAAAGAACATAGTCTCAATTTTGATGGTGTAATGGGTCGCAATTCGCAAGAATTTGGCTATTAAATTGTTATCCATGATATGACGAGAGCGTTTAGGAGGCTCATACCCTTGCTATTGCTGAAACATCAACTCTAATTAATAGTCTTCAGTTGTTTATTTGTTCAAAAAATGCGGTCGCTAGAGATTGAATGAGATAATCTACTCGTTTTTTATGTTGTTGATCGTTGTTTTTAAACCTCATGAAAAAATGCAAATCTTGGTGAGGAAATCCGAATTCTTATTACTTATTATGAAGTCTGCTTACATCATTATTTGAAAGTCAATCGTACAATGTGAGTATATGCCATGATGTCGATAAAGCTTTGGTATCATTGATAAAAACATGTATGCTCTAGGAGATGGCAAGGGTTCTCTTGATAACCATAAGGTTACTACTTCAATAATGAGACTTCTGATTTGAAGGTCTCGTGTTTTCAATAAACCTTCTCGTGCACAGCTACTTCTTTTTTGATTTTGATGATGTGATTACATACTCTTTGTGAGTTTCTTAATTTTGACATTTTAGGAAATCGAAGATTTATATTTGTGTGTTCATCTCACCTTATTAAAATTATAAAGTTTTGTTGTAATTTTTGTGTTTATCTTAATTTTGACATTTAAGAAATTTGGAGATTTTTTGTGTGTTCATCTTACCTTCTTGAAATTATATGAGTATTTCATATTACTTCTTTTTTCTGTTTTGTATATATACAATTTTTAATATTTTAGGAATTTAGAGATTCCTCTTTTTACGTTCATTTAGACCGTATTTAAAATAAATTATTTCTTTATTTTGTGTTTATCTTCAATTTGCCATTTTATGAATTAAGAAATTCTTCCTTTGTGTTCTTCTTAGTTTCTTAATTTACTAAATATAGTTTTATTATACGTAGCATTAAGGGTTATGTATGTATAAATATAGTATGTATTTTCTATAATGATATTAGATTGTGAATTTATGCCTAAATCACATGAACACTGTTATTAATGCTTATTTAATGTTCAATATATCTCTTTTTAGTTTCTTATACAGTCTTAAAGACTAATATATCATTCTCTAAAAAAATAAATTATTTCTTTATACCTCTTTGTGTTTAATATAATTTTTGACATTTTAGGAATTTAAAGATTCTTCTTCTTATATTCGTCTTAACATATAAAATAAGCTAACTGTAATGGGGTTTTGGGTGGATGCCCTCACCCAGGGTAATCAAGAAGATTTCACTTATTTAACCTTATAATTATAGAATAACAAATCCAAAAAGTTGATCCTAAGACACAACCTACTCACTTATTTAACCTGGCCTGTCAAAAAAGGGAAAAGGGAAGACCTACACTTAAGATACACGCATCGTACTTTTAAGGTGTTTTTTATTATCAATAGATTAGAAATTAAATATATTAATATCAAGATCAAGAACCATCAAACAGACAAGTCTAGCTAGTACAAACTTCCATAGAACCACCCTGTCAAAGTTCTCCCACCATGCGTGCCTTCTTTTCCTAGTTCATCTGCCTCCGTATATCATTTTAACCTTCTGCGCTAAAATGACACTTTTCTCATAACTTGTAGAATATTCCTTATCTTGCCGAGATAAAAGCATAGAAGATAGAACCCAAGGACAATAGGGCATGCATGGACTCTGATTAGTAGTCCAAGAAATTGTGTTCATCGAATCTGATTTAGCCTTTAGGGACGCCTTGAGTGCGAAACAATAAAGTTCATCCTACGAGAGGGATCCTAGCATATGCATATAAGGAGCCAAGCACACTAGATTACAAGCACACCCAAAAAAAAAAAGCAACCAATACAATGTTCTATTAAACATAACCCTCTTTCAAATTTAAAGAAATGGGAACGTTAGAAAATATTTGCACTTATCAAAGCACATAACCCTTTATATCTTTTAATTATCTATGAGTACATATATGTAAAGTATTTATATTTTTAAAAAGTATACTTTAAGACTAAATAAATTTTCACGCAATCTTTCGTTGCAGGGGAATCTAACCACATATAAAGTTCATCCATTCGTTGAGATTTTCATGATTTATTTCTAAGATATGTTAGTCACCCTCCTCCCCTTTTTTAATGTGAGAGTCACATGTATGGTATCCTCTTAATACTCCCCTCTCATATGATCACTATATTTTTTGCTATAATTTGGATAGGTCACAGTATTCTCGTTGGACTTTTTATAGACTTGCAACATGATCAAATTGTGCATTACACTTTGGGTAATCAATTCTGTTGAGCTTCATGCGCGAAACAAATCTTCTAATCACTTTGTCTTGATTTTTTTTCAAGTAATTAGACCCTCCCTGCCTCTTTATGACTGATAACGACCTATGATCTATCTTTTGCTTTGATACCGACCCTATGAGATTTTGTGATGGACCTGAAGTTAACCTACTTGAAATAGGGTGTCTATTTCACAAACTTTAAGGAAGTTCCTACCCAAAACTAATCTAACAACATTTTACACAATAACATTTTATAAATTAATCAAAAGATCTGAATAAAATAATATAAATATAGTATAAAAGTGAAAAAATTATAAGTATCTTAAATATCGATTTTTTCGTATAATAGTTAGCCCTTACATGACTCACATTCACCCTCTAGTCGTCTACTATATCATCCGTATTGCATAGAATAGCAAATCAAACTTTCTACAATTTGCTTACATTTTAAAACACCCTACCTCTAATTTAATGCTCCACTTACCTTGTTTTTCCTAATTCATCCTCCCTTACGCAAAGGTAACAAGTAAATCCATGCTATGACCCACCTACTTATCATGCAGGATAAAACCGCCAGTCAAAGCCACACATACTCTAAAGTCTTCCTATATATATGTTCTATTTGATTGCTATAGAATAATGTGAAGTTAACTTTCTTCATTCTCTGCTTTTCTCCCTTATCCATCAATATATACACATCTTATTACTTCTTATATTTTCATAAGATAAGTGAGTTTGAATTCAAAAATTAAACATTGAGAAGATGAGAAAGCCATGCTGTAGTAAGGATGGAAGAAACAAGGGTGCTTGGTCAAAGCAAGAAGATCAAAAGCTTGTTGATTATATTAAACTCCATGGCGAAGGTTGTTGGCGTTCTCTTCCAACAGCTGCTGGTCCGTTCTTTATCGACCTGTATATCTGCTAGAAATATTTTAGAATACTAAAGATATACTTCCTCCGTATCGTAAAAATTGCAACGATTTGACATCATGGGTGGATGCATGTTGGAATTTGGGTGGACATGTGTCTACCCAAATATGAAAAACAAATATGGAAATGGCCTTTGTTAAGTAGTGATGAGTTAGTTTAGTGGTAGAAAATGGAAATGTGACATACGTAAATCTCTCAAGTAGCCTTTGTTCTTAGGTTCTAATCCTTCCCAAGTTCAAAGTTTACTTTTTTTTATATTTTGCTTTTGGTGTTTTACACCTAATTGTTATGCGTTGTGCCTACCCTTATTAAAAATCCTAGATCCGCCACTGTTTGACATAAAGTGTGAGTAGAAAGTGTCAATTCGTTGCAAACTTATACGGAGGTAGTAATAAATATCTTTACGATATTATTATATTAGGATGTAATATTAGTATATCATATCTATAGTATCCTAATATATTTCTAACAAAAAAAACTCCTCTATTAGTCTATTTACTTACGTTGCATGTTAGCTTGTCCTTGTACGCTATCCGAATTTGCATTTATATTTATCTGTATAACTATTTTTAGGGAATTAAATCGGATGCCAATTACTTGTTTAATGGGAGGTGTCTAACTCTTTCTTTTAGGTTTAGACCGTTGTGGCAAGAGTTGTAGGTTGAGATGGATAAATTATCTAAGGCCAGATATTATACGAGGGAACTTTGCTCAAGATGAAGAGGACCTTATCATCAAGCTTCATGCTCTTCTTGGCAATAGGTAAATTTCTCTACCCAAAGATGAGTTTTAAGGGTAGGTGTATATTAATTCACTTGCCATTTTAGTTATGTAATGCTCCCCCATTCTTTATTAATCATTATATGTTTATACCTCACAACGCACAACTTCAAACGTTAGTATCTCTAATTGTGTTTATGTATGTAAAATTTATAGAAAGTTGATATTACTTAAATGTATATCAAGACGAATCTAACATGATTACGTTTATTCTTATAACATAAATCATAATAGATGGTCAAAGGGTAAAACTTATTATGTATACCTTGGATATAGAACTATGTCCTACTCGTACACATTCTTATTAATTTATTCCTTACGGGGCCCACTAAAATTAGAATATGTAGTTTTATGTATTTCAAGAGTACCTTATAAAGTAAGGTAATAGATAAATGTATGAAAAATGTAAAAAAAAAAAGGGTAGTAACTAATAAGAAACTTATATATAAAGGAGTACATAACCTTACATTACAACATAAAATTCCGGTACTTGAACATATTATATAATAGTTGCCATAAACTATTGTAACATGAAAAAGTTATAAATTGGTTTTTCAAATTGTAGATATCAGGTGTAACATGCATGCTGGTCATCTATTAACAAAGATAATCAACGTTACATTCTGTGTCTGATCATGATGTGCACTCTAAATATCTTTACTCTTTTTTTTACAAGACATGCATGGGAAATTATATGTAATACTTCCTTCACTCCATAACATAAGTTTTGCTTTATTTTTTACAGTCTTTAAGGACCTTATCTATCTTTGATTTCGTATTAATAAAAATAATAAAAAGTTGATATTATAAAAGTACATTTTAAGACGAATCTAATAAGATTCCACATGAATATATTTTTTGCACATATCAATGAGAATATCTTAAAATTTGACTCTTAAAAGAAAATAAGACTTAGGAGTATATTATGAGACGGATGAAGTATTATAAATTGTACTTTATATCAGTATTTCTAAACTATTAATCATAGGAAAAATTGACTAGAGTAATCCAAACTATAGTCGTTCCGCCGAGAATAATCCAAAGTATGAGTTATTCATGTATAATCCCAAGTTCCCAACCATAAATACCCTAGTGACGTGCGGTAACCTATAACAATCGGGTTATTTGGTCACATGACATGCACGTGACCTTTAATGACGTTTTTTATTTATATATTTTTTAAATCTTTAAGCTCCCACCCACCCCTCCCCTCCCCTCAAGGCCCCAACCCACTGCCACGGTGCCACCCAATGCAACCCGCTCTCCCTTCCACTTCCAGCGACACCCCATCTTCTCTCCAGCTGACCAATGTGGAGGAATTTCACCAACAAAGCCGGCGGATACCAAATTGAGGTACTCTAAATTGGTGAGAGAACCAATGGATTTAGGAATGCTTTGAGGATAAAAGTCATTTCCACTAATAAGGTCCAAATATTCCAGATGCTTTAGTTCAAAGTGGGAACTACCAAACTGAACTTTGAGCTGACACAATGAGTCAAAAGCTTGACCTTGAAGATTGAGCATGGTGACATGGTAATTGCAGCTAACGTAATACCATTGACAACAGTCTTTTCTATTCTCCCCAAGAACTAAGCATCCCACAATAATCTGATGCAATACCATCTTTGAACTGAAGCAGGGCTTCTCTCCGTGGTCGATGCACTTGCTGTTACTATCAACAACAACAGCAACAATAAGGCCATAAATCGTACCATAGCAACTACCAACAGATCATCATCTCCTTTTACTTCATTTTCATCAAACAAATCCCTAATTTTGAAATATTCAAGTGTCCATTTAAGCACATAATTAAGATTTACGAATGGTACTTCAAAATTTTCTCAATTTTATGACAATTTTGATTCAAAAATTTGAAAACATGACCTTAACATTAACTAATTCAAGCCAAATCCATAGCCAAATTCAATAGCCAAATTCAAAATTCTGAGTTTAACTTTGAGGATTATGAAGAATGAAAACAAAGGTAAAACTTGTGGGTTTGTTGTTCATGGAAATATTCATAGAGCAAACTTCAAAAAAAAAAAAGGAATTAGGAAAATTTTTGAATTAAAAAAATTAAACGAATCTAACAACCTTGTCAAAGGTGGAGGTGAAGGTGGAGGTGAAGGTGAAGGTGGTTAGGGAGGAAGAAGAGTGGAGGTGCTCATGGTATCGGAGCCATTCAAATTATTGGATTGATTCTACGCTTTCGCATAAAAAATTTCATGGCCGGTGGGTCTTAATAAATAACCCACCGGCCAGATTTACCAATCCTAAAATACATTTTTTTTCAGTTCGTATGTTGATTTTCCGTTGTGCGTGATCTCTCCTTTTGCTGTCAAAGGAGAGTTATGTTCTTTGTGGATCTTTCCTTGATTTCTTTTCATGGTTGGACTATGTTGGATCACAAGGAGACACTCAAGAAGGGGGAGGTTGAATTGAGTGTGGTATTTTCTAAATTTTATCGAACTTTCTTTCGAGATCTCAGAGACCTTCTCTGAGCTTTTGAGTTGCGTATATGAATATTGTTAATTCGATAAGAATTTCTAGAATAGTAAATAGAAAGGCAGTAATAAAGAGACGAGACAAGCAATTTTACCGTGGTTCAATCTCACCTCTGAGATCTACGTCCACCCTACCTTTTCTTTTATTAATTGAATCACAAAATACCAAACTCTTGATACAACTTGATTCCCTCACTACTAACCCTAGTAGTGCCCCCCAACACTTAACCCTAAGTGTTGCTAATTGAATTAGATTTATACTCAAACCAACCCAACACTCTCTATAATAAGAAAATTACAGAAAGATTTTAGTCCTCTAAAATCGTGCTTCTTGATAAGCTAATGAGGAAAGTTACGATCTAAAACTGTTTCCAGCTATATAACAGCTCAGTGCCATGCTCAGTGCCGTGCTCAGTGCCTTGCTCAGTGCCTTGCTCAGAGCCGCTGAAGACAAATATCTCTTCCGAAAAATCCGGGCCATAATATTTGATCTTCTATCTTTTCCAAACTCGTCTTATATCTTTTCCAAAGCTGATCTTCATGTATCATTGGAGATTTTGCTAGAGGATAAAATCTTTTTAGAATAAATCATTTTATCTTTGACATAAAAAGAAGATAATATTTTCCAAAACTAATCACATAATCAGTTTTACAAAACTATCTTTATTTATATACAAAATCTTTATTTCAAGAAACAGATTTTTATGAAGAATAATATTAACATGATTACTTCATTTCTTAACTCTAAGAGAATAAGTAATTATGCTAAAATTATTTTCATACTTTGTTTAAATATCCAACTGTCAAAAACTCCAATGACTTTGTTGCTCGAACAGAATTACTTCACTGACACATACCCAAAACATGTTAATAACATACATGTGTTTGTCATCATCAAAATACACATGGACAAAGTGTCCCAACAGACTAAATTTCTGGTTGGTAATGGTAATTCATGGTGAAAATGGCGCGATGAAACGGCCATAGTTTGGATTATTCTCGTTAATTTTTCCTTAATCATATTGCAATGTATTTTTATCAGGTGGTCATTAATAGCAGGAAGATTACCAGGACGGACCGATAATGAAGTGAAAAACTATTGGAATTCTCACATAAGGAAGAAGCTAATTTGCATGGGCATTGATCCTAATAATCATAAACTCCATCTTCATCATCTTCCTCACCAACAAGATCCACAAGTGTCTCCTATCACTAATTCATCCGAATCCAAGAAGAACGATGCATCATGCATGTAGTAGTAAACCACCATTAAGACATCATCACGAGAATGATAATACTTATTATGGGAAGTATGACAATGGCGCGATTACTTGCATTAAGAAAGAAACGTCATCTATGTCAAAATTGGACCTTAAACTCACCATTGATATGCCCTAACAATGAGAATAAAGATAGTGATTAATAGATGCATATTCCTTAGCCCTACACGTTTTGAATTTTTAGCAAATGGTGGTTGTTCTTCTCAATAATTAGGAGTTTGAAACCATTTAATCAAGCTAATGGGCTTGCTAGTTAGAGGGTAATTAGAAGTTTTTTCGTGTAACTAAGTGCATAATATACTGTATGACTCGTGTAGTTGTGGAGAAGTTTATGAGGTTATACACTTGGCAAAATAAAGCTTAGTGAAAAACTTTTCAAGCCGCACTAAAAATTTCATACAACTACAACCGTCCTAATTTTGTCCTGTAATCGCTTGTATACCCCCACCATCTACTCCTTTCCCTCTCCCTTCAATCCTTGCACCACCACACCACCACACCTTTGCCCCCAGCCACCACCACACTACATACCACCACCGCCAGCCACCACCGCACAACCATTGCACCTCTAACCGCTTGTGGCCTGGGAACAATGAAGAGGGGAGAAGGAAAGGAGCCAAGATATATAACTTCTTTTAAATTTTCTAATGAAGAAGGCTTGTGAAAAACACGCCTTGACCTAGGGGTAGATGTGTGAAAAACACGCCTCAACCTAATATTTATTTATGTATGAAAAAGGTGGCTTAATTATTAAGTAGGAAAATCTTCACATATTTCTATTTAGCAAATTTCATGAGGAAAAAATTTACAATATAACTATTTAGCAAATACGTGGTGTCTAGCATAGACTTAGCAAAAAGGATCAATCCTACACAGAGAGAAATTCTATTGATTAATGTTTAATTATTAAACTATTTCAAAACGACCTTAAAAAAACTATTTCAAGACGAATTAAAGAGGAAAGTCCATAAACTAACTAGATTAGACTAATGATCACATATTCAAACTAGGAATAAATCAATTAAATAAAGATCTAGGGCGTTAGTTTGGTTCAACATCTTTATACTAATCCAATGAAATAAGACACATTAACAATACTTAGGTCGAGAAATTAGAGTAAGGGCGGCCAATCCTACGGTCGGGTCTTAATGTACTATTGAATAACTATATGTAATACAATTGCTAACATTATCAAACTCACAGATGTTCTAAACCTCTAAAAGTATGATATTTTGATTCCAATAGTCGATCAAAATTATATGCTAGTTATTCCCTCATCTGCTTCTTCGATGTGGAAACACATGTATTATTTCCTCAATAACATAAATAGCCGGTTCGTTTTTGAAATACTTCTACGATTAGAAGTATATGTATAAACTTTAGAAAAGATGAAGATATAACTTAACGTAAATTTTAACAAACAGAGTGACAAAATTATTCAGTACAATAGAGATCATCAAAGGAGAAATTTTGCTTATTCTTAGTCTAGATACTCGAAATGGAACAATATAAGAGTAAGGCTTGAGATATACCGTCTAACAAGGTTTTGACCTAAAATATTATTGTGTAAAGTGTTAAAAATTTTAAAATCTCGAAATTTTAACTTAAAAGTTGCATACAGTATATCCACATATTTATGGAAGATCGTCTAACATAGGTTTTTGTAACAAATGGCATATATATCAGAAAAGCAAACAAATATGTACCTGTATAAATGCGAGATATGATTAAATGTATTACCTATCCATATGATTCTTTCCCTAATATGTATAGTAGTTAATACTCAATACTAGCACTTTCCATCTTTATGAATATTGCATTTAGAGTAATGTAATTTTCAATAACATACACTTGATTTTTCTCAATCTGATTAGTAAAAATGAATAACTACAATATATATGTAAACCTATCCAAAAAGGAAATTATTTAAAAGACTTTATTATTGGACGATTTGTGTTATATATCCAAAATATCCAATTTAACCATCACATTGCTGACGTAGTGTGATAAACTAATAATTCGTCCGTATGCTCGACTAACTTATATATAATACTCATTTTATACTGAATTCTCTACTAGTAGAGGATACTAATTTTTCAGTATATATATCCTCTATTTCAATCTCTCATCACCTTCAAATAATGTTTCAACTCATAACCAAGCACACAATCATGTTCATGTTGTTGATCGCTTTGCTAATTAGCATTAGCAAAGCTGATCATGTTCGCGTGATTAATTCATTAAGTAATAAAAAAGGCCTTCAAATCCATTGCAAATCCAAGAACGACGATCTTGGGGTACATGATCTAATACCAGGGAGTTACTTTGAGTTCAAATTTAGGCCAAATATATTTACATTATTTTTTTGTGGGTTTGTATTTGACAATAATCTGCATTGGTTTGATATTTACATGTATTATCGAGATTCATTACGTTGTACACATAAGTGTTGGTGGCAGATCAAAGAGACGGGCCCTTGCTTGCTTAATTCAGAAACCGGAGAGTATAGTTTTTGCCATGAATGGAACAAAGACTAATTATTAGATGTTTGTTATACTTTTAAATATCTATGATTTGTCATGTATGTGAGAGATATTTGGTATGAAAATTTGGATTATTGGCGATTTATAAAAATAATCGTAATTCGAGGATATGTCGATATGAAATGATGAATATTTCGAACTTTGTGGTTAATGAGTGTACATGAACTCGATGAAGATTATCTTTTCACTGTTTTATTAATCTTTGTTGCTCAATTGTTAAACAGGAATAAGTTTGATTTGTCTTTTATGTTGGTAAAAGACCGTTGATAAAGAGTAATGTGGCATAAGAAAAAATAGTTTTGTGGTCTACAAGGTCCACAACTATAGTTACTTGTTTTGTCAAGAAATAGAGAATTGTAAAACACTTTTAGAAACTATAAAAAAACATAATATCAGATGGATTTCTTGAAGAAGTTAAAATAATGTGATTAGTGCTTCATTTTCATAACAATCATGATTATTTTGGAAGTGTCTCCAGAATTACTTTCAAAGAAAAGGCCCTCAATAGCCCAAAGCCCAACGTTAAGATAGGAAACGAAAAGAGTGTGATCTCAAATTTTTTCTCCATCAACTGTGACCTGTGCTGTGAGCTGTTGCACGGTAAGGACTAAGGACTAAGGAGTGATTTGTGAAATGTGATGGAAACTCACTTCCTTTTCTTATCCGGTGGAGTAAATGTGGCTTAGGGCATGTTCTCTCCATCTTATTTCCAGTTCAGTTCAGCTCTATTCAGTAAAGTTCAATTCAACTTCATTTAGTACAGTCCAATTCAGCTTCATTTAGTACAATTCAGCTCTATTCAGCATAAAAGAACAAGCCCTTAGAATGGTTTGATAAATTTCATCTATTTTCGCTTTCCACTTGCATTTTTATCCTTCCCACTGTGCCATTATTAGGATTTAGGGATGGCTTGAATCAAAATTGCTTGGTACCGATTTCGTGAACTTGGAATCGAAATCGAAACAACCCGATACCGGTTTCGAGTACCCGATTATCTTGATGACTTACAACATGTAAGCCTTTATGTTAAGATAATATAATTTTCTAAACTTAACTAAGTCATGTTTAGCCAAAGGCAACAATATTATCTTGGACAAGATCACAACATGTAAGCCTTTATGTTAAGATAATATAATTTTCTAAACTTAACTAAGTCATGTTTAGCCAAAGGCAACAATATTATCTTGGACAAGATTCAAAAATGTAATGACAACTTTGATGTTGGACCTTGAAACGCATTTGTCTTAAAGCAAGCTAAGGAGGTATAGCTACCGGTTTACTCCAGGATGGGACTGAATCGCAATACTAGTAAAAGTTTGCAACATATCAAAGTACTTTTCTTTTTAAGAATAATAAAAAGCAAGTAGTTCATACTTGATCAATAAGCTAAAGAAGTCTTGTGGTCTTTTCATGGGATTGAACGATACGGTTGCTTGTTTCTAACCCCGCTTCTTTGGTGCACTCTGAAAAGACAGAGATAAAGAGCAAGGAGTATTCCTTCCTTATGATTGTTTCTTTCATGTCTCAAAGGGTTGGGATAATATTCCACTGACATGAGGGCGTAGGGGAAGAAAAGTCTAGATTTTCTCCTTCGTCTTCAACTTCTGAAAGGAAAATTAGATGAGGATAATTGATCAATAAATCATCGACATAACGTGTTTCCGATTCAAAACAACGAACCTAAGTTATTTCGCATACGAAACTATTTTCCTTACCTCACTACTATTCTAATGATTGGTCTTAGGACCTGTTCATTTCAGCTTATTTCAGTTCACTTCAGTTCAGTTCAGTTCAGTTCAGCTCTAATCAGTTCAGTTCAGTTCAGTTCAGCTCCATTATTTTATAACCATTTTGTTAAATATTATTATGTTGGTAAATTTTTTTACTAATTGCTCTTATTATTATCTTATTATTATTATTTATTTTTATATCATTATTATTAATTATTATTATCTGTATAATATTTTGTTTATTATAGCTTTATTCATTATTATTATTACTATTATCATTAGGGAGGAACATGGTTTAGGTTAAAAGCGAAAATAAACCCGCGTTATTAGCCCATAATCCAATCAAATCACGTCAAAATGATTTATGATGTAATTTTGCACGGTCCGACTCAATCATTATTTTATTACTAAATATTAATATATAATTAAATCTAATTATTAAAATAATAGTATTAATTTAATTCTTAGATATTATTGTTATTATATAATCATCATCAGGTATTAATATACTAATACTAATACAAAGACAATAAAATAATTGTTATTAATTATCATTATAATCATTAATCATTATTATTATTAATTTATGATTATTAATATTATTTATTTATAATTATCATTCAAAAATATCCAAAATACAATTATTATTATTCATTAATAACTATTCATTATTATTACCTATCATCATAATTATTATTTAATATTCATATTATTATTGTTTAAATATTATTTATATATTTATTAAATTCAAATTAATTCAATTCAATTCAATTCAATTCAATTCAGTTCAATTCAATTTAGTTCAGTTCAATTTAGTTCAGTTTAGTTAAGTTCAGTTCAGTTCAGTTCAACGCCAATCAGTTCAGTTCAGTTCAGCTCCAATCAGTTCAGTTCAGTTCAGTTGTTTTCAGTAAACCTAAACAGGCCCATAGTCTAGCTTGCATATGACGCATTTGATGTTCAAATAAAAGTATGTCATTATGAGTAATTTCATATACTCCTTTGAGTTGATTACGCATTCTGTTTCATTTTGTTTGTGCAAATAAGAGTCTCCTAGAATGTCTTAATCTAAAGTCCTCTAATAATGTCAATCTAAAACTCATTAAAGTAATCCATCAAAATATGACATGGAATATGAATATGGTACGATCCTTAGTTCCTCCCACGCTTGCTATGAAATTGAAGAAATTCCTCTTCCCTCTAAGTCTCGGAAAGTTACTCCATGTTGGAGCCTAACATCTTCATGTAATTTCTCTGCCAAATCTGGCACATGACTTGCGCATAGTTTTGACTCCTTTTAAAATCCAAAATGACCTTTTGCATGGATTTGAAATCTTGACATCCAACCTAAGATTAAATTTTTAATTTAAAAATTTTTACAAGATGGATTCGCTACCGGGGACAACCTGAATGTTAGGAACATTTGTGTACTTAATGTTTCTCCTCTATGTCACAGTACTCTTGAAACTATTCATCACCTCTTTCTCTCATGCTCTGTTTCACAAGCCCTTTAATTTGGACAAATAATTTGGTTTTCAACTTCCTTGAAACTACCATAAAATTGCATCAAATGTAATATATTATTCGGAACTTAAAAGCATGCCCAAGTAACACTCAAAGTAAAATTTCCTTCTCTTGTATAGCAAACCTGACAATTTTCTAGGATGAGACATTCAACCTGTCACGAGTCTCTTACAAAGTAAAGCATACATACTCATAATGGAATAGATGCATTTTCGTAGATACTAAGAGCACCCTTAATGGGTGGCTTAAAAAAATCTCAATCCAATTGAGAATTTTTTGAGATTAAAAGAATTGCTTAATGGTGAAGTTGAGAAATCTCACAAATTGAGATTTATGGATAAATCTCGATGAACCGAGAATTGACTGAGAATTCTCAGTTGAAATGTAAAGAGAGAGAGAGGGGCACACCAAAAGAAAAAAAGCATCTAAACGCAACAAAGACCAACAACCACAATGAAAATGAAAAAAACAAATGAATTCACCCAGCTGGGTCTGACGCGCGTCAGTCCAGCTGGCGTGATCTCATTGGACCGACAGATTTATTTAGTTTTATGGATCTAACTTCCACGGCCAATATCTTGCAAAATAAAAATAAATTTTTTTTATCAAAAGTCATGATTTTTCATCCTCTATAAATAGACACCTATATTGATATATTTTGAACAACTTCAAAAACTCTCAATTAATTGTGATTTTCCATAAATTTGCTAAATTAATCATATATTGAGTTTTCTTCCCTTTAAAATTCCTCAAAAAATATTAAAAATCATAATTATGGAATCTGAAAATCCTAATCATCCTATTAATCCCAAGCCTAAGCGTATAAATAAGAAAAATAGCTCTCAAAATCCACAAAGTATTTCTCAAAATTATCCTCAAAACCCACAATATTTTCCTGAAAATCAACAAAATATGGGAATCAATCAACAAAATTGATATCACGTATTTATATAGAGTTTTCTCCTTTATTTACAAGCTAATTTGTGCGTCATTGGAGCTCTTGGGAGCTATTTTGTGCTGCCTATCGTATATAGTTGTGGTTTCGTGTTTTAGTGTTGAATTGCATGTTTTAGGGAGTTTTCTCCTTATTCCCGAGCCATTTGGAAGCAACCACGACTTTACGAGATGTTACGGGGCACGTAGGACGGCTCACGAGCTTTATGGAGAGTTTAGGAGGTCCTAAGACCCCTAAACGTGAAGTTTAGAGAGCCAAAGAGTCAAAATGGAGGTTTCCGTACTCTGATCGGGCAAAAATGACCCGATCAGTCGAAGAAATATTCATCGGATAGAGAAGTTGCGGACCCGATCGGGCAAGCATTGCCCGATTGGATCGGGCGAACACCATGTGCCCATACCCGATCGGGTGTTCACCGCCCGACCCGATCGGGTGGGCTGCTCGTAGCTCCTGTTATGTTGCTGCTTGTGAGAAGGGCATGCTGGCCTAATTTTGTCGCCTGGCCCGATCGGGTGGGCCATAATTTCGCCTTCAGGCTTCTACGCTGCTGCGCCAGGCCACAAGAACAAGAAGAGGCGTATTTGTATTTGGCCCGATCGGGTACTGTGCTCGGGCCCGATCGGGTCTGGTACTTAGATCGCGCTTTTTCTCTTTTTGTTTCCGTTTCTAGTTAACTTGAGGGGTATTATAAATACCTTTTTCCTCATTATTTAGGGACATCTTTTATTCATCTTTTTACTGCTTTAGACTCTAGTCATTTCTCATTGTTCTTAGTTTAATTCAAACACTTTAGATTAGATTAAAGGTGATCAAACCTATTCCGATTTCAATAAAAGTTTCTGCTTTCTGTCAATTGGTATTCTTTCTTACTCTAATCTCTTTTATTATTCTTAATTGCTTAGTTTATTTATTCAATTATTCATGATGCAATTATTAGGGTTTTACATTAGTTTTGTTGTTATTAATTCGATTATGAGTGAGTAGTTCAATTTCTAGGGATTTAGAGAGGGAAGCCATGTTTATACCATGATTATTTGAATTGCTATTAGTTTCTAGGGTTTGATGAGATAGGTTATGGTGTGATTTGTTCTTATTGAGTAATTAACGTTATTGCGCAGTTTCTTTGATTACTTGAGGTTAATAATCGTTTGCACAGATCCGTCTTACTTTTAGAGGCCTAGTACACACCAGTAATTCTGATTATGTTTGTGAACATGCTGCATATGTTGAATTATGGACGTTGAGACTTAATCATAGCTTGACACGTGTTCTAATCTATCGATTCTCGACCTAGGTTCTGATAGTTGTTGGATCCTTTGATTGGTATAAGCATGGTGGACCGAACTAATTCCCTAGACCTTTAATTCATAGTTTTTATATTGCTTTCTAGTAGTTAATTATTAGTTTAGCTGAATTCCATCTGATTTTTGTCTGAAGTAGCTGTTTGGCTAAATATTAACTTAGAACTCCGTCTCTCTGTGGATTCGACCCTACTTCCCTTGACTACCATTGTTAGAGGACTTAAGTTTATCTTTGATTAGGTGATACGACTTTAGCCTATCAAATTTTGGCGCCGTTGCCGGGGAGACGGCTAGTTTTCTAAGTTTTTATTTGATTATTTGGTCTACTTCTCTGTGCCTCGTTGGAACTTCACTGTTCCAATTGAGGTACGTTTTACTGCTTCTTTTTGTTTCTTTTGTATGCCCAGGTCTCAAAGAAACGATTCCCCAATTCCAGCGGATCCCGATCTTACTAGGACAATCAGGCGGATCCGAAAGAAAAATCAGAAAGAAAAGCAGCTTGTTCAGCTGAACACCTCTGGAACAGACACCTTGAGTTCAGTCATGTCAAAGTCACTGAAGTCATATGGGGTGCCCAACCCAGATGGTCTCTCCCCTGGACCTACCATGCCCATCATTGCCGCGGCAAATTTTGAGATTAAGTCAGGACTCATCAGCATGGTTCAGCAAAATCAGTTTGGTGGGCATCCTACTGAAGACCCGGCAAATCAACTGCAGCGGTTTCAACAGCTTTGTCGAACCGTCAAACATGCCAGCGTCACTCCAGATCAGCTCAAAGTCATGTTGTCGAGTTTTCACTGAGAGATAGAGCCCAGAAGTGGTTGAACGATGTGAAGGAAACTGAATGGAGTGAGATTTCTGCTGCGTTTCTGAGAGAGTATTATCCACCTACAAAAACAGCAGAAATCAGAAATAAACTGGCCACGTTTTCCCAAGAGCCTGATGAAACATTACGGGAAGCGTGGGCTAGGTTTAGGGATTTACAGAGAGAGTGTCCACATCACAACATGGACAAATGGTTCTTGACGCAGACATTTTACAATGGTCTGCAGCCTCAGACGAAGAGTAATGTTGATTCGTCTACAGGAGGAGATTTTCTGGATAAGGAAGTGGATGTAGGCTACGAGTTTCTATCAAACCTCGCAGCCAATGATCATTCCACCTCCCGAAGCCTCACGAGGAAGGTACTGGAGGTAGATGCCATTGCATTATTGACTTCGCAGATGGCGAAACTGAGTCAACAGATTAACACCTTCAACTCCTCTTCCTCAGCAGCACACCCTTTGAGTATCAATGCTATGTCTGCAGTAGCACCCATTACCTCATCTTACTGCGAGGTATTTAACTATCAGTTCAGTCAACTTCAGATAGAGCAGGCCAATGCCTTTCAACAAAGACCACAAACCTTCCCCCCTTCACATAACTACCAAAACCCACAAAACTATCAACCTCCACCTCCACCTCCACAAAACTATCCTAAACCCTCATACCATCAAACCCCACAACATTTTCAAAGACCACCACCACAAAACTTCTATCATCCCAATAACTTCCAAATTCCACAAAATTTCCACACCCCACCTCCACAAAACAACAACCCACAAGAGCCTAGCAATTCTGAACTGATGAAACTGATATTGTCTATGCAAAAGGCAAATGAGGAAACACGAAGGGCCCAAGAGAAGCACATCCAACTTCTCGAGGCTCAAGTTGCTCAATTGGCAGAAACTAATGTACAGAGGCAGCAGGGACAATTGCCAGGGCAACCCGTTCAGAGAGAACATGTGAATGCCATCACTCTTCGTAGTGGCATAGCTTATGATGCTCCTCCATTGCCCGTTGATGAGGTTACCCCAACTGCAGGGAAGGAGAAGGTGGTAGAGGAAGGAAAAAAGAAGAATTCGACGTCTGAAGTCGATTTGTCTGCAGAAGCTGAACAGACAGGGAAGAAAAAAGAGAAGGTTTCTGAAACGCCTTTTACACCAAGGCTACCTTTTCCCCACAGGAGGCAACAGTCCAAGGTCGATTAGCAGTTTGGTAAGTTCTTGGCTATGGTCAAGAACCTTGAGGTAACGATTCCATTCACAGATTTAATTACCCAAGTGCCTGTTTATGCAAAATTTCTGAAAGACATGATCACTAAGAAAAGAGACTTTGGTGGGGTAGAACGTGTCGCTCTTACTGAAGAGTGTAGTGCTTTTATCCAAAATAAAACCCCACCAAAGTTAAAAGATCCTGGAAGTTTTTCTATACCCTGCCATCTTGGACCTATTTTTATTGACAAGGCTTTATGTGATTTAGGTGCTTCTGTTTCTGTTATGCCATTATCTGTTTTTGAGAAACTGAACATGGGAGCACTTAAATGCACACAAATCACTTTACAGATGGCGGATCGTTCTATAAAATACCCTCTAGGTGTTTTAGAGGACGTTCCTGTTAGGGTTGGGAAATTCTATATCCCTGTTGATTTTATGGTATTAGATATGGATGAGGATGCCCAGATTCCTATTATCTTGGGTAGGCCATTTTTGTGTACTGCTGGTGCTGTAATTGATGTCAAGACTGGGTCTTTAACTCTTAGTGTTGGTGATGATAAAGTGATGTTTAAACTAACCAATGCTGTTAAGGCACCTATTCTTGAACAATCTTGTTGCAGGGATGAGGTTTTGAATGAAGTAGGTGTGGAGAAGGTTCCAATTCCACCTAAGGTTGCCTCACCGTCTGGAGGCATTATCAAGAACATTTGGAGACGAAAGATATTTGATGAGGGTGGCACTCATTGCCAAGCCCCTCCTATTTGAGAGAGGGAGGATTATGGTCGTGCGGGACCTTTATAAACCAGCGCTTTGCGAGAGGCAACTCGTATTCTTTCCCTTTTTCCTTTTCTTTTCATTTTTTTATTTTTTATTTTTTATTTTTGCTTTTCTTCTTTTTGTGAGCGAGGGTGAGGGTACTAACATTGTTTTTCCTCTTAGCATAGTCCTTATCACCTTTTGGCATTGAGGACACTGCCAAGTTCAGCTTGGGGGAAGAGTTATGTTTGTATTCTCTATCTCTTTTACTGCTTTCTAGGATAGATTTACTGCTTTTGAAAAATTCTGAAAAAATCAAAAAAATATGGTTCCCATGACTGGTTTAGTTGCCTCCCTGTGCCCCTTGTCTGATTTTCGATGACTTGTAGCATTTGCTGTGATAGAGGCGTTCTTTTGTCTTATTCTTGAGCTTCAGAGTGAATGTTTGATATACTTTTATCCTCCTTAGCCCCGCTGAGCCTAATGACTTGTTTCATGTTACTTAAACCCCTATTATGAGCCCAAGGCCTTCACTTGATATTATTCCAAGCCTAGCTTGGAGGAGCTTTTGTATGGGTTGAGTTGAGATTGGTTTCTTGGTTTAGTTTGGTTGTTGAGGAATTTAAAAGTGTATTTGTTGTGGCTTGAGGGTGAGAAAAAGAAAAGGAAAAGCAATTCTAGAGTTGCGTGAATGAAGTTCAGAAAAATGAAAGAAAATGAAAAAGAATTCGAAGTTCTTTCATTCACGTACGTTCTTAAGGAAATATTCGCTTCATTGCTTGAAAATTGGGTTTGTTATGAGTTTTCCATTGATTTATGAGAGTTGGGTTACATTTCGTGGTTATATGGTGTTGATGGGAGATGTGTAGGCCATCTTGGGACTTATTTGAATGATTTATGCTCCCCCTTTCTTGGTTTTTCCACCACATTACCCAAAAGTATCCCCTACCTCTTGCCTAAGCCCCATTACAACCCTCTAAAGTCCTCTTGAGCTCGTGTCTGCATTGTTCATTTGATTGATTTCGAGTCAGTTTGTCAAAGTTAAAGAGTATTTCTGCTAATTGAGTCGACTTGACTAGGATGAGCGTCATTGAACCTTCTTAAACACATGAGAGTGTGAGTGGGAAGGGTATTTTTGGTCGGGTTGGTGAGTGTTCGGGCATATTCTTTGCCTGCCACAAAATAGAGAGGAGTGGCACCCTTGTGAGACCCTTTTCAGTACTTGTTTGCCTTATGGATGCTTGAGTTTGATAAATTGCTTGAATGATTGGTGGTTGGATGGATTTGATTAGCCAAACTTGAATTATGCCTGCTTGAACGATTCTTAGTCTTGAAAATGTTTTGAGCTTTGATTGATTTTTATCTATGGGGTGAGGCAATCTATTCCATGTTCATGTTCTGTTTGCTTGGGGACAAGCAAAGGTTTAGCTTGGGGGAGTTTGATATCACGTATTTATATAGAGTTTTCTCCTTTATTTACAAGCTAATTTGTGCGTCATTGGAGCTCTTGGGAGCTATTTTGTGCTAACTATCGTATATAGTTGTGGTTTCGTGTTTTAGTGTTGAATTGCAGGTTTTAGGGAGTTTTCTCCTTATTCCCGAGCCATTTGGAAGCAACCACGGCTTTACGAGATGTTACGGGGCACGTAGGACGGCTCACGAGCTTTATGGAGAGTTTAGGAGGTCCCAAGACCCCTAAACGTGAAGTTTAGAGAGCCAAAGAGTCAAAATGGAGGTTTCCGTACTCTGATCGGGCAAAAATGGCCCGATTAGGCGAAGAAATATTCATCGGGTAGAGAAGTTACGGACCCGATCGGGCAAGCATTGCCCGATTGGATCGGGCGAACACCATGTGCCCAGACCCGATCGGGTGTTCACCGCCCGACCCGATCGGGTGGGCTGCTCGTTGATAGGTTTTAGTCGTATCACCTAATCAAAGATAAACCTACGGTCCTCTAACTATGGTAGTCAAGGGAAGCAGGGTCGAATCCACAGGGAGACAGAGTTTCTAAATCAATATTCAACCAATTCAGCTACTCCAGAGTAAATCAGAGAAGAATTAATTAAACTAATGATTAAGCTAAGAAAGACGGGAAAAATCAAAGATTTAACTATGGACTAAAACCTAGGGTATTAGGTCGGTCCACCATGCTTATACCAATCAAACAAGGGCAACTACTATCAAAACCTAAATCAAGAGTCGGGGGATTAGAGCCTATGTTGAGCTATGGTTAAGACTCAACGCTCATAGTTCAACATACGCCGCATGTTCACTAACGTAATCAGAATTACTGACGTGTCCTAGGCCTCTAGTCGTAAGACGGATCTGTGCAAAAAACTATTAACCACAAGCAACCAATGAAATTGTACACTGACATTAATTACTCAATAAGAACAAACCACATCACAATCACCCTAATCAAGCCCTAGAAATTGATAGAAATCTAAATCACAATCATGGTATAAACATGGCTTTCCTATCTAACGCCCTAGAAAGAGACTACTCACTCATAATCGAATTAACAACGACAAAACTAATATGAAACCCTAACAATTGCATCATAAGCGATTAAATAAATAAACTAAGCAATCAAGAATAACAAAAGAGATTAGGGTAAGAAAGAATACCAATTGACGGAAAGCAGGAACTTTTATTGAAATCGAAATAGGTTTGATCACCTCTAAATTAATCTAAAGTGTTTGAATTAAACTAAGAACAATGAGAAATAAAACTAGTCTAAAGCTAATGAAAAGATAATAAAAGATGTCCCTTAAAAAATGAGGGGAAAGGTATTTATAATACCCCCTAAGTCTAAACAAAATAGGAAATAAAAGACGAATTCCGCGACGAATGGCGCCAGACCCGATCGGGCCCGAGGCACCCACCCGATCGGGTCAAATACCAAAAGCCACCTTTTGCTTCTCGTGGTCCTGGCAGCAACAGCGCTGCACATAAGCCCTGAATAGCAGCCCACCCGATCGGGCCCGAGGACACCACCCGATCAGGTCAAATACCACGAGCCTCTCTTTGTTCCTCGTGGTCAGCGCAGCAGCCCAGCATCTAGCGTATTGAAATGCGGCCCACCCGATCGGGCCTGAGGTATCCACCCTATCGGGCCCGATCGGGTCTGGTACTTAGATCGCGCTTTTTCTCTTTTTGTTTCCGTTTCTAGTTAACTTGAGGGGTATTATAAATACCTTTTTCCTCATTATTTAGGGACATCTTTTATTCATCTTTTTACTGCTTTAGACTCTAGTCATTTCTCATTGTTCTTAGTTTAATTCAAACACTTTTGATTAGATTAAAGGTGATCAAACCTATTCCGATTTCAATAAAAGTTCCTGCTTTCTGTCAATTGGTATTCTTTCTTACTCTAATCTCTTTTATTATTCTTAATTGCTTAGTTTATTTATTCAATTATTCATGATGCAATTATTAGGGTTTTACATTAGTTTTGTTGTTATTAATTCGATTATGAGTGAGTAGTTCAATTTCTAGGGATTTAGAGAGGGAAGCCATGTTTATACCATGATTATTTGAATTGCTATTAGTTTATAGGGTTTGATGAGATAGGTTATGGTGTGATTTGTTCTTATTGAGTAATTAACGTTATTGCGCAGTTTCTTTGATTGCTTGAGGTTAATAATCGTTTGCACAGATCCGTCTTACTTTTAGAGGCCTAGTACACACCAGTAATTCTGATTATGTTTGTGAACATGCTGCATATGTTGAATTATGGACGTTGAGACTTAACCATAGCTTGACACGTGTTCTAATCTATCGATTCTCGACCTAGGTTCTGATAGTTGTTGGATCCTTTGATTGGTATAAGCATGGTGGACCGAACTAATTCCCTAGACCTTTAATTCATAGTTTTTATATTGCTTTCTAGTAGTTAATTATTAGTTTAGCTGAATTCCATCTGATTTTTGTCTGAAGTAGCTGTTTGGCTAAATATTAACTTAGAACTCCGTCTCTCTGTGGATTCGACCCTACTTCCCTTGACTACCATTGTTAGAGGACTTAGGTTTATCTTTGATTAGGTGATACGACTTTAGCCTATCAAAAATCATCCTCAAGTTTTTCCAAAAATTATCCCACAAAATCCAATGAATTATGCACCTAATTACCCTCAAAATTGGCCTCAAAACTCTCAAAGTTATCCCCAGAGCTGGCCTCAAAACTCCCTAAATTATCCTCAAAATTATACCATGTTTCAAAGCTATTCCATCCTTCACAAAATTACTCCTTCTCTCCAATGGAGTCTGGCGGTAATTACCACTACGATCGATCTCCAACTCCTGGGGGCGGTTCTACTCCTGGTGGGGGTTCGAGCACCAACCAAAACGAGGTTGATGTGGAGGATGAAGATGAGTCCGAGGAGGAGCAGGAAGAGGATGAGTATGAGGATGAGGAGTTTCAAGTTCAGGAAACGCAACAAACCTTCACACAGCTCCTGCAACAACAACCTGGGCTCGACTCACATCCTACACAAACATCTAATGAAGGTCACGAGGCCAAAAATTGGTCTCTGTTGAAGAATGAAGCCCTGGTTTCGGAGTACATGAACACTTCATGTGACAGTATAACTGGCACCTATCAATGGGGCAAAGAATTCTGGAACAAGGTGATAGCAGAGTACGAGGAAATCAGGTTGGCCAACCCAAGCAAAATTCCACAAAGAACTCTAAAATCGATACATAGTCGTTGAATGAGGCTAAGTGAACAAATAATGAAGTGGGTTGGTTGCTACGACGAAGCCACTCGCAGCGCGACTAGTGGGCAGAGCAAAGATGGAATCTTACATCAGGCTCACCTCATCTATGAGAACAGTGGGGAAGGCATTTTTTGTCTGAGCAATGTTGGAAACAACTTATTGAATTTCCTAAGTGGGAAGAAAATGTGGCCATGTCCGTTAACCAACCTCGAGGCCGACCGAGAAATGTGGTTCCCCAGGACAGTGGAAGTAGTGGAAAGAGATCCAGGGAAGAATTTGAAGGTGATGATACACCAACAAGTGTTGTACGTCCTGACGGTGCGAAGAAGGCAAAAGCTTTGGCAAGAGGTTAAGAAAAGACGAAAGTTGATGAAGCATTTGAAACTTTTAATGATTTTGGAGAAAAACTCAAGCTTCACAATGATAATAGAGAAGCATTCATGGAGATTGAAAAGGAGAAGTTACGGTTGAAAAGGGAGAAAAAGCTCGCAAGGTGAAGCAGGTGGCAAGGGAGGAGTACAATAACAATTGGAACATGCTTTGTTCATTAAGAGGCAACCATGATCGATAGCCCTTTGAACAAAAAATGTATGAGGAGTTGATTAAATATTTCAATAATCACTCATGATTTAATTAATGTACTATGTCATGTGAAAGAGGTTTAATTTCAATATTATTATGTAATTCTATTTCAATGTTTTATTCATATATGTCTTTCATTTACATTATTTCTTTTGCAAATATACTAGTTCAACAAAAATTATTGTGACTATAGCATCCAATGGCAACATCACTCAGCTTTTGCAAATTGTGATTGTGACAAGAGCATCCAATGGTCACATGTTTATATAATATAGTAGTGTAGTTGACCATGCTATTGGGATCCAATGCAAATGACAAAGCAACCATCACTTTTCAGATTTTGAGGGGCAATGTTTATATAATAGAGTAGTGTAGTGGACCATAGGCTACAAAAGTGATTGTGACAATAGCATCCAATTGTCTTTGTCACTCAGCTTTTTGAAAAGTTGTGGTGGATCATCCAAAGTAGTCCATGTTACTCATGTGAGTATTGGAGAATCCAATATTAATGTGGAACCAACTCTATATAACAATACTTGTGCATTGGTATCTTACTACACTTTCCAGTAATAATTTCACTAAATTCTCAAATTCCTTCACCACTTATCCAATTTCTCAACTAACCCCTTCAAAATGTCTATAAGCTCCACATCAAGTTCATCTTCTGAATCTGAAGAGGAAAGGAGAGCCAATGAAGATAGGGAAATTGAGTATTGACATGACAATAAGTATTCATCTTCCTAACGTCATGGCCGCAGTCGCTCCTAGACCAAGGCCGGGTGGAAGAAACCCACGTTGTAATAGGGATCGGGAAGCCGGACATGTCCGCCTGTTCAATGACTACTTTGCAGAACAACCAGTGTACAACGATCGTCTATTCCGTCGATGATTCCGAATGCGTAGGGATGTTTTCCTCCTTATAATGAATGTTGTTGTGGCCAATGATGCTTGGTTTCAACAAAAACGGGATGCCATGGTAAAATTAGGGTTGTCTCCTCTACAGAAGTGTACAGCGGCCATACGGATGTTAGCGTACGGCTTAGAAGCCGATGCTGTTGATGAGTATGTACGCATAAGTGAAAGTACATTAAGAGAATCCCTACACCATTTCACGTGGGGCGTCATCACTCAATTTGGGAATCAGTACATGAGGCGACCAACTTCTAATGATGTTGCAAGACTACTCCAAATTGGGGAGGACCTTGGATTTCCAGGCATGATTGGTAGCATCGATTGTATGCACTAGGAGTGGAAAAATTGTCCCATGGCTTGGAAAGGGCAATTTCAAGGCAAGGATGGGAAAACCACACTTATCCTAGAAGCCGTTGCAGATTGTGACCTATGGATTTGACATTCTTTCTTCGGAACTGCTAGTTCATGCAACGATTTGAATGTTCTACATCGTTCCCTGTTTTTGACGATGTTTTAGAAGGTCGTGCACCGCCCGTTAATTTCTCTGTTAATTGTCATTAATATAACAAGGGATATTACCTTACGGATGGTATTTATCCAAAATGGTCAACTTTCGTCAAATCTATTCAAATCTATACCAAGTCCCCGAACTCCGAAAGACAGGTTGTTTGCTCAACATCAAGAAGTTGTGCAGAAGGACGTAGAGCGAGCATTCGGAGTCCTACAAGCTCAATTTGCAATAATTCGGCAACCATCCCTTGCTTGGGACATGAACATATTTCATAACATTATGATGTGTTGTATCATAATGCACAACATGATTGTTGAAGATGAAAGGCACTCGTATGCGAGCTACGCTGATACCTCAGAATTTATTGCGGATCGACCTCGACAAAGATCTCGGCGCGCAGCAGTGCTTACTAATGAAGAGTCATTCGTGTACCATACAAATCGAATCGTGGATATTAACATCTACTTACAAAACACACGAGATGTTCAAGATCAACACACTCATTTGCAACTAAAAAAGGATCTAGTGGAACACATATGGCAAAAGTTTGGTGGTAATCGACACTGATCTACTAGTTAACTAAATATTTAGTAATATTTATCTATTATGTGTGTCTTCAACTTAAGTGATCATGTACTTTAAGTAATTTCTTATTAATTTCTTGCTTTTATTTTGTTGTAATATCAATAAAATTATGTTTAATTTTATGTTAAGCTTACTTATCGATAATATTGGTACTAATTTTACAGCTTTATGATTAATAAATCATTAACAAGCATTAACGAGATGAATATATACATTATTTTTTAATTAACTATTAATTTTTAATAAAATTAAACATCTACATCTACATATACATACGTAATTCTCTATTAATTATTTATGATCAATTTTTATTACATAATTTGTTTTTAATTCATAATATATAATAATAATCACATTAATAATACAATTTAGTAATAATAAATTAATATGTAGTGTAGTATTGAAATTGGATGAAGAGAGAGAATATGTGGTGGGGTAGGCAAAAAGTAGGAGAGAGAATAGAATTGAGAATTTTTAAAAGATCAGTGTTAAAAAGTGGAAAAAATTTCAATTGGGGGGTGTGGAGGAGAGAGAAATGAGGAAGAGAAGATTGAGATTTTTCTTTTGTTCACCATTAGTAATGCTCTAAGAGCATAGTCAGTAAAGACCAAATGCTTGGACTTAAGAGAGAGAGTGTATTAAAAAATTAAAAACGTAAGAAAAGGGAGGAGAGAGGGAAGAAGAGAGAGTGAGGAACACTAAGTGAAGAATGACTTCATGAAGTCATTTTGTAAAGACCAAATGTTTGGTTTTAGGTTGTTTGAAGAGAGAGAAAGAGAAATATAATATATATATATATATAATATTGGGTTGCTTGGTGTTTGCTAACTTCCCTCTAACACTTCTACCTAGACGTGTCAAATAGGTCGTGTCGTGTCAACTTCGTGTTCATGTTAAAAATAAACGTGTCGAGAACCCTTGACACTAACCCGACCTATTTAACTAATCGTGTCAAAGACACTTGACAACTCGACCTGTTTAATTAAACGGTTAACCGTGTCAACCCATTTAACCTGTTTAAGCCATACGATTTATAAAATTATGATGGTAAATCAATTTTTTGTGCCTAATTTTGTGTTGTCATAGTGTGAATTCATATTTGGCTAACCACTAACCTTTTTGCTTATTGAAATTTAAAGAATGAAGTACAAAATTTCTATTTGTTACCTTCATATCATACTAATTTTATATATATATCTATGTTTTTAAATTTAACGGATAAAACCGTGTCAGTTTCGTGTTGTAAATCTCAACACTAACCCGACCTGTTTAATAAACTGTTAAACTCGTGTTGGCCCGTTTAAGTAAATGTGTCAAGAATGCTCAACACTAACCCACTCGTATCCGGTTCGTGCCGTGTTGTTGTGCCGTGTAAAATTTTGACAGCTGTACTTCTACCTACATTCCTACCCCTTTGCATGTCCCTTCACACCATCCACATCCAGTTGAAATCCCCACCAAAAATCTCATCAAACTAAACTTTGATGGGTCCTTGATGCAGTTTTCATTAGCGGCTGACGTTGTTCTCCGAAATAACAATGACCAAATCTTAAAAGTCACCGCTTCTAATTTGGGACACTCTTCTCCCCTCATTGCTATGTAATGGACTCCTTCAAGCTTTTCATATCGTCATTTTAGATCTACTCATTGAAGGTGACAACCTAGTCATATTCAACATTACTAAAGACATCTTTAATGTCACCCTGGCGCATCGAGGCGCTCATAGATGACATTCAGTATCTGCTTGCAACTCTGAATGCCTCCATTACCCACGTTTTTCGTAAAGCCAATCGTGTAGCAGATTATTTCTCAAAAAAAGGGCATCATATTCCCACAAAATCCTATTCGTACGATAATCTTGATGATCACCATTAGTGTTTTCTTTCCGTTTGAGATAGTTCGAGATATACCTCTCAGAAAAAGTTTTACTAAACTTAACTTGTATTAAGATACATCATGCATGACATGACACACCCAGATTTGATTAGAATAGATGAATAACCATATTTTATAAACTCAAAATCACGAAAGATTATAAGTTATAAGTATTACTCAATTTTTAAGTCTTTGACTATTCATGTTCATGTGCATACCATGTGCTAATATCTCTCTCACACACAAACTTTCTTCAAATTTTTGCGCAATCTCAAATTTCTCAACTACGTAAGCCATTTTTGCGGACAAATCACATATTCTCTACACGCAGTTATCTGATTATGTTTGGCAATAGAACAATCTTTTTATATACTCTTCTCTTTCTTCTTTTCCTTCTCTTTCTAAAGCCAGATATCCATCGCCGTTTGGATTAAAAATTAAGTTAAATTAAATAGCAGAATCTGAAAAAAAAAGTTGTGTTAAATTGAAGTCAACTTAAAATAAATTATAGAAAACATGCTTAAAATAAAGAGTTGATCAAGTTTGTCTTCCTATTCCAAAGATCGAAAATGATCTCGACTAATTGATTAAGAAACAAAGTAAGCAACTATTATATTAAAATTTCAACTGGTATTGTAAGAGAATGCCTACTTTTGAAACAAAATTAGGCAACGATCCAACATGCCCAATAATAAGAAGAGAAAATTAACAAATCGTGAAAATAGGGACCAGTTTAATTCATTTTGTGACCTATTTAATTCATTATGTGACCTATTTAGTTCATTCAATACTCAGTGTTAAATTTATTTAGTGACTAGTACAATCCATTTAGTAACTAGTTTAATTCATTCGATAAGTCTTATGTTTTTTTAGGAATCGTTTGTTATACTTCGAGATTAAAATTGAAATAAGGAAAGGAGAAGAGAATAAACAACTAGAGTGGTGCTAAATCTCTAGGAATAGTATTGGGCTGGAGTAAGATAAAATGGGCTTGTTAATAGAATACGGATTTTGATTGGTCTAATTTTATGTTAAAATTAGACCGTCTCTTCTAATAATTTGTACTAATTTTTTTATATCTATAAGTTAATTTCATATTATGATTATTTATTTTTATATACTTTAATTATTAATCAATAATAACTAAATTATTATCATAGTTGTTCATTAGTTATTATTATTATTTATTTATTATTAATTATGATTATATTAATTATTTTTTTATTGTTTATCTACTTCCTCCATTTTTATTTAAATGTGACACTTTTAGATTCACGGACTAATAGACCATTTTTGAGAAGGAAAGAGATAGAGAGAAAAAATATAAGGAGACCCATGTGAGAGGAGAGAGATAGAGAGAGTTTATTGACCAAAAAGAAAGTGTAACATTTAACTAAAAACTTTCTAAAATGGAAAGTGTCACATTTAAAAAAACGAAGGAAGTATTATTTATTACGAATTAAAATTCAATAGTGTAATTTACTTGTAGGGGTTATGTTTAGTTTAGCTCAATCAGATAACACAGTAATACAAAGGTTTGTTCTTTTCGACATAAAGTAAATAAATTGAATTAAACTGAACTAAAATAGACCGAAATAAATAATAATACTCTAATATATCATCATAATATATAAAAGCAAATATATTGAACGGAACTGAAAACTAAACTTTGATTATATTCCACATTTATTAAAATATGCCAATTCCAAAAATCTGTTGTTTGCATTCACACTTCCATCACATCACTTTTTTAAAAACCCAACTATATCACCAAGTCACCCCCTAATTTAAAGCAAATAAACAACCCACCATACAAACTTTAAATCATTTCATCATTCTCCATTTCTCCTCATTCTCTATCTTATCTGACCTTTTCTTCTTTTTAGGAGAGACAACATGGGCAACAACATGGGTGCAGGAACCAGTAAAGCAGCAAAAGTTATGAAAATTAATGGCGAATCCTTCAAATTAAAGACACCAGCAAAAGTTCTAGACGTAATTAAAGATTACCCAGATCATATTTTGTTAGATTCAGAAGAATTTCTAAGATTTAATCTTAGAGCAAAACCACTCAACCTAGAAGATGAGCTAAAACCCAGAAAAATATACCTTCTTGTTGATCTACCCAAGTTTCCAGACAACAACAATTTCAATGGTGTTAATACTCAAAGTCCTCTTAGGAAGGTGAGATCAGGTGTGCTGGCGCCCACAGTAACAAGAGACTTGATGATGAAGAAAGCTACATCTAGGAGATCTGTTTCTGATGATCTTACAATCATGATGAAATCAACGGCTGCTATGAATAGTTTTGATGATGGTGGTATTAGTGGTGGGTCCCTTTGTAATAGTCATGTGGGTCCTACAAGAGTTAAGATGAGACTGCCTAAAGCTCAAGTGGAAAGGATCATGGAGGAGAGTGGAGATGATGTTGAGGTTGCTAAGAAGATTGTGAGGCTTTGTTTGGAAGAGAACGCCACCGTATCGGAGGAGGAGGAGAAAGAAAGTGGCGGTAACGATCAAGTGGTAAGACATTGTTTGAATGTTCATGGGTTGAGTAGTCCTAGTCCTTGGTCTAGTTACCGTCGTAAGTATCAGAAATTAGCCCCGTAAATGGTACGTAGGTTGCACGGAAACGGATACAAGTTAATGTACTTGCAGTTAGGCGTGTTAAGCTAGACATTAACTAGTAGCTTTGAGTACACTCTCTATATTTGTAATTGGTAGAAGAATCTATTAGCAAAACTGGCTAGCATGAGTAAATAGTTTTTAATGTTATTTTTGGGTATTGAGTATGAGGGTTAAAAAAAATGTACAAATGGGGTGTTATTCTAGTTGTAAATGTAAATAGTATGGTTTATGGTAAATTGGTACGATGCAGTCATGAGTTTGCGTATAACTTCTTGATTACCATGGATATGGTTTTGTTAGTCAACTACATATATTAGATGTATTATATGATAAGATTGTGTGATGTATAAGTATGTTTTGTACGGAGTAAAACAATTGTGCATAGTTTGTTCAAAGTTATTTAAAATATTACTCCAAGTATGTAAAGTATTATTGAATAGTGAGTTAGTTACAATATATGTTTTGCGTGAAAATTTTGTTTTGTTAGCATCTAATGAGATTTGTTATTAAGTTGCTTTACTTTGATGTATATTATATATGAAGTCAAAAGCATCTTTATTATATAAGTGACGAGGTAAGGTGGACACCAAAAAGAAAAAAAAGAAAAAATAAATAAAATAAATCAATGAGTTTAGTAAGTAATTAAGTTTTATTTCAAATTTAGCCATCAGATTTTTAATAAAAGATGTTCAAAACTTCTAACTAAAATATCTAAAAACCTACAAAGTAAAAACAATTAAAAAAATATCAACGATTATATTTTCTTGAGATCTATAAATAGACATCCATTTTGCTATACTTTTATATACTTTTGAAATTTTTTTATTTTGAAATACATGAGTAATTGATTGTTCATGAGTGAAGGCACATTTGATTAAATTAATCATGATAAAGTATTTTCAAGTACTTTTGAATTTTTTCTCATCTGGACAATGAGCAAAGAATACCTTACCGGGTACTATATAACAAAAGTTGTAGTTGATGGGGGGGAGTAAGGGGGGTTTTCAAAGAAAAATGAGCCAAAATGAATTTAGCTTGAACACAAAACATGTTGTGTACTTTCACATTTTATCATGTTACAGTAGGCAAAACACACATCATATGCAAATAAAATTAGGATTTTTTGTTCAAAACCACCTAAATTTTCCACGTTTTTAGAAACTCCCACCTTAATGAATTTTTCTTTTAAATTTTCACCTATCATTCCCAATTTTATTAGAAACTCCCGCCACTTAATGATTTTTGTTAAATTTCGTTAACAAAACCATGAAGTGGGCCCCACATATGTATTTTATTATTAGTTTACGCTGAAATTGAAGTCAATTTCATCAAGTTAGGGGCAAATCCTCAACAAATTTAGAGCAAATTTGGAACAAATTATAACTATTTGGAAAGAATTGCAACTATTTCAAGTTCCATTTTGTTAAAAAATTGTATATGTGGGACCCACTTAACGGTTATGTTAATGAAATTTGACAAAAACCGTTAAGTGGTGGGAGTTTTTAATAAAATCGTAAATGGGAGGTGGAATTTTTGAAAAAAATCATTAAGGTGAGAGTTTATAAAAACATGAAAAGTTTAGCTGGTAACATGCGACTATCCATAAAATTATCTACTATAGATTATGAAATTTCATAATAAAATTGTTATCGCACGCATCGCGTATATAGAATTCTAGTAAAGATATGTTAAAACTAATATACTAGGTTTCATGTAGGTCTTCTTTTCAATGAGTATAATGATCAAATCGAGTGAAGATGTACAAACAACATAAGAAATTGGATAATCACACAATTAATTTGAAAAAAACTAAGTAGCTTTACCGAAGTTTTTGTACGTGGTGGTTAGGTTTCGTGTTAATAAAAACCATCTCATGAACATTATAAACTTGCAAGTGAGCTGGTCAAAGGATTTCCTTGATTATTTTGCTTGCAACATAGTGACTCCAGAGATGGCCACTCATTTTCTATATACTATTTTATCCTGGTTGGGAAATGATGTCACGTATTGAAGATAACACTAAGATAAGTTGGATATGAATAGTATATCTTCCATAATGTAATAGGGAACACTTAGGCATCGATCTTTTAGATTGAATTAGTGGAAATTCAATTTAGTTTAATTTGATTCAATTCACTGAAATTAATTCAATTCAGTGAAATTAATTCAACTCAATTGTGATAATTCTCTCAGAGTTTTAGTTAGAATATTTCAGTCCAGTTCAATAATACAAATGAACAAAATTATGATAATTCACCCCTTCCATATTATACTTAGTCATCATATAATAATGTAACTAGTAACCCCTAGATAATAGAGTTATTAACACTGGAAAAGTTACGATAATTAAACTAATATATTACATAATCCCTGAATAATTGAGTAAATAACCTTAGAACTCGTAATTGTTGGATAAGTAATTCCTAATTAAGAACACATGGTAAGTAACCGTGCAGTACACATCAAATAATAGTATGAAAATATTATACCTAATAAAGTATAAAACTATTTCTTAGATTCTAACTATAACGTGACTCTGATATCATGTTAAGAAACCAAGTCAACTAACAGTCTAGACTAATAGTTTATAGTCCCAAAAATAATTGTATACTCTATCAATACCAACAATTAAAATATGGATAGATGAAACGGGACACACAAATTGATAGCTATATTAGTAAAGTTTGAACTAATAAAGCTAATTAGCTAAGTATGTTCGTCATTTTTCCAAATCTTCCTTCATCTAAAAATGATTCTCAATGTTATCAAACCTATGACTCACATATGAAATCAATGAAAGAAGTAAATGTACTTGGGACTCTTTTTGCGGCTTATACAATTGCAAGTAGGCTGAATAGATTACAATTTGAGTGGGTAGCTCAGGTATTTTGATTAGTGAGATTAAATCACCAACCACAGTCTACAAATTCAGTCAAAAAGAGTTTGCTTTTTCGATTCTGCACCAAGAATTGCTGAGCATAGAAAATTAATTAAAATCGCAGTCAAAAGGGAAGGAGCTTAATTTACTAATTTGATGCCGCTTTTCCACTTAGAGTGAAGCCAATGGATAGACCACCATTGGTTTTTGAGGAGAGAGAGTGTAAAAATAATATTATTAAATTAAGAGAGAGAAAAAAGGAGGTGAGAGAATTGATGAATGGTCCTTCAACAAGGACCAATTCATCTTGGTTTTTCAAGTCATAAAATATGGGGTATGCCACATGGCAGTACAAGAGAGGAATACAGATTTGTGTGGGGCCCACAACTGTCAACAAATGAAAAGTTTATACTTCCTCCGTTTTGCAATACTCGCAACCAAAAGAATTGCACATAAACCAATAAAGTTGAAAGAAAGGTGAAATTAAACAAAAATGCCCATGAACTTAACAAGGTTCAATAAAATAAAAAAACCACCACCTGCCATCTGTTTCCCACCGGCCACCACCACTAACCCACCACCAGCTAACCCAGGCATCTGACCCATCACCGACAACCCAAATACAACCACCATTACAGCTGCCGTCACTTCCCCTTTCTCTCTCTCGCGCTCTTCTAACATCTCTCACCCTCACTTCTTTTCAGATTTTCTCCGCTAGCCTCACTTTCTCTTCCTCCCTCAGATTCATGCGTTGGTTTCTTTTAAGGTGGGTCAGGGGTGGAAAGGGGCAGGGAGTGAGGAGAGAGAGTGTCGAAGGCGTTGGTGGTGGTTTCATCGGAGGGAGGGCGTGAGTTGGGTGGTGGTGGAGGTTTCCGGCAGGTTGGTGGAGTAGTGAGAGTGGAGGGTGGACTGGCGGTGGTTAGTGGTTACTCAAGGAGGGAGAGAAGGTAGGTGGGTGGACGGTGGCTGGGAAAATTGTTAATTAGTGAACTAAGAAGGGTTTGGCCCACTATTAATTAATTAGGTTTGGGTAATCACTAATTAGAAAATAGTAAGAGGATGTAATTCATTGATTTATTTTATTAATTAGATAGGATGGGTAAGTAAGTAAGGGTGTAATAGTCTTTTGTTATACTAAAATATGCCAAAAATAGTTTGGTTGCAAGTATTGTGAAATTTCCCTTAAAGGAAAGCGTTGCGAGTATTGCGAAACGGAGGAAGTATATGGTTAAAGGTAAGAGAGATAATATAAAGATCCAACTTAGTAGATCATCCATTAGGGTAAAAAAAATAATAAGATTTTCAATAGGGGATCATGAACAAGGTGGAAGAGTGTGAAATAATAATATAATTGATGATCCCAAATATGGGATCATCCATTGGCTTCACTCTTAGTGGAAGTGGAGCACAAAAACTACAATTTGCCAGTCATAATAATGACACTTCATGTGACTATGACATTTATGGTTAACTTTTTTTAATTTTATTATCAAATACTCCCTTATTCACTTCACATTAAAATAAAAATGTTAGTTTAGCTGGGTGTAAATAAGTTTAATTTAATAAAAAAAAAGTAACTTCAAAGAAGAAAAACAATAGAAAAGTATAAGAAGATGTTTGGTTGACATTGGAATTGAATTCCTATTGAAATTTGTAGTTTATTGGAATTTAACCAAAAGTTGTTTATTGTTTAGGTAGGAATTTGCAAATTCGCGTACTAAGAGAGGCTTGGTAATATAATTTCTATATTTTGTAGGCATTCCAAATTTCTATGAATTCGCATATCCTCTATTTAATCAATTTTGAGGCAACTAAACAACTAACACAAAATGCAAATCATGGGAATTTTGATTGCCCATGAAATATGAAGGCAACCAAATAAGACCTTGAGTTTGGTTCAGTTCAAATAAGTTTACTCTGGTATACATAAGCCCAATTTGAAAAAAAGGAGGTGAATTGACTAGAGCCTAAGTGGTAATTAATTTTTTAGCAATAACGCTCATCTTGATAGTGTTGTATTATTACTTGAATTTTGGTTGTTGGCCTAGCTATTAGCCTCGACTGATCATGGACCAAAAATATGTAGGGATCAAGGTTTGAACCTCCAGCTTCTTATTCAAACCAACACACAAACTTCTATAATATGTGTGGTTTGACAAATTAATTTATTTTGAAAGAGACAAAATAATTTTTATAAGTGATAACTCAAAAAGAATATTAGGGCCAAAGTGCTTTGCTCCCTTTAAACGTCCACACGTGCCATAAACAACAACTGACCGTCACAAACCCGAAACCTTTGCTAGAATCGGGTGGGAATTATTATTGTAAATTTAAACCATTAAAGCAACGGACGAATTGATTGTGTACATATAGGCTTGTTCTCAACAATTTATATATCTAGTTCAGTTTAGTTCTAATTTTCATATAGATGAGCTACCATATTTCCGACTTTGTTTAGACCCCAAACATATAATCATAAATAAGGGACCATGGGATATACTTGTAAACAGTTGTAAGATAGGTTGTAGTAAAAGTATACAATAGAAGACTCTCTGGATAAACGTAACTAGCGATATATGCACGCGATGCGTGAGAAAACGGTTAAGAACAGTTAATTGGTGAAACGGTTAATCATCAAATTAAAAAGTACTTCCTCCATTTTTTTTTCTTTTTCTCATTTAATGTAGTTGTAAATGGCAAGGAGATGTGGGTGGGGACAACAATTAAAAAGTTCACTTATTTTATAGTAAATTGATGATTAAAGTAGGTGGAAGAAGATTATAAGATACATGTGGGACCAAAAAGTGATAAGTAGGGGTAAATTTGTAATATAATTTTTCCATATAAAGAAAGATGAAAAAGTAGGACAAACAAAAAGAAACGAACAAAAACGGAAAGTAGGACAAATAAAAGAAACGGAGGGAGTAGTTAGTATATAGTATTTTTTTCTTTTTATTTTTCTTTTTATTTTTTGTCCATTCCCTTTTTTTCATATTATAGAGATCAAAATCGTAATGATGGTATATTCGTTTTCACTCAAGATTAGTTACTTATTTACAATTTTTATTATACCCAAGCATAATACACGCAACCTACTTTTTTGCTCAAATAGTGTTGGGGATACTCTGCTCATGGTAAACTTGAGTTTATGATGCATAATCTCTTACTTATTAGTGTAATGTACTAATAATTGGTTAATTAATGAATCAAAGGAAACTTCTATGTCTTAAGGGGGCCTTTATTTTAAATTCTCAAGCTAGGGTTGACTTCTTATATTTTAATTGGGCTATACTTAGTTGTGTCAACTTCGATTGTTTTTTAAATTTCTTACTTTCTTTTTTCATGATTAACCAAGTCGTGTAAAAATAAGTTTTGCGCAAGTGCCTACGTACTCCATCATGGTCAATTGACTCCATTCATATTATAAACTCTTTTTTTTTAAACTTTATTTACAATCTTAAACTCCTTTATTTCTCATCTTAACCTTCCATTAGTTATAGTCGTGATTATATTGAAAGTTTACTAGAGCTTCAATTGAACACTAAAATAGGACATTGTTGTATGTTGTTGTGTTATGTGACTTATGTCAGACTGCACTATTATATAAGTGAAGAGGTGGGGGTGGACACCAAAAAGAAAAAAAAGGAAAAATAAATCAATGAGTTTATTAAGTAATTAAGTTTTATTTCCAAATTTAGCCATCAGATTTTTAATAAAAGATGTTCAACACTTCTAACTAAAATATCTAAAAACCTACAAAGTAAAAACAATTAAAGAAAATATCAACGATCATATTTTCTTGAGATCTATAGATAGACACCCACTTTGCTATACTTTTATATACTTTTGAAAATTTTTATATTGAAATACATGAGTAATTGATTGTTCATGTGTGAAGGCACTTTTGATTAAATTGATCATGATAAAGTATTTTAGCATGAGTGAGAAATATGATAAAGTATTTTCAAGTACTTTTGAATTTTTTCTCATTTGGACAATGAGCAAGAAATACCTTACTGGGTACTTCAAGTATATAACAAAAATTGTAGTTGATGGTGGGGAGTAAAGGATGTTTTCAAAGAAAAATGAGCCAAAATGAATTTAGCTTGAAAACAAAATATGTTATGTACCTTCACATTTTATCATGTTACATTAGCTAAAACACACATCGTATGCAAATAAAATTAGGATTTTTTGTTCAAAACCACCTAAAATTTTCACGTTTTTAGAAACTCCCACTTAATGAATTTTTCTTTTGAATTTCCACCTATTATTCCCAATTTTATTAGAAACTCCCACCATTTAATGATATTTGTTAAATTCCGTTAACAAAACCGTGAAGTGGGCCCCGCATATGCATTTTATATTAGTTTACGCTGAAATTGAAATCAATTTCATCAATTTAAGGGCAAATCCTCAACAAATTTAGAGCAAATTTGGAACGAATTACAACTATTTGGAAAGAATTGCAAATATTTCAAGTTCCATTTTGTTAACAAAATGTATATGGGACCCACTTAATGGTTTTGTTAATGAAATTTGTCAAAAACCGTTAAGTGGTGGGAGTTTTTAATAAAATTATAAATTGTAGGTGGAATTTTAAAAAAAATTTATTAAGGTGGGAGTTTCTAAAAACATGTAAAATTATAGTAAGATGCGACTATCCATAAAATTATCTACTGTAGATTATAAAATTTCATAATAAAATTATTGTCGCACGCATCTCATGCATAGAAATCTAGTTTGTATATATAACAATAACTGAGTGTGGTGGTGGAATCTCGGTGGAAGATGTGGCGCCTAACCTCTTTCACGCTGCAACCTAGAAAGCAAACACTATACTCGTTTTTTTTTTCAAGGAACGTCCCTTTGATTCCTAAGTCAGCTCTGTAAATACAAGAACAAAGTCTCAAGAGAGATTGAGTGCTAAGTGTACGTAATTTGGAGCGTGGAAATGAACGTATATTTCCCATGCATTGACAATGAGTATTTATATTAGCTTGTTACTGGGCTTTTGGACTAATGTGGCCCCAGGCTTTTGGTATTGGCCGGACACTTAAACTTAACACTATTGACTTTATTTCCCTTCGAGGAAGTCTGTCTAATGGGCTCTAATTAGCCAGTCTGATTGGTCTGATCTAACGTGACATCCTGCTTGTAGAGTTTTACTGGATAGGCCACATACAAGTTATAAAAAAAAACTAAAAGTATTGCAACAATGATCCTTCTAACAAACTTCCGAAAATTAAACTTGCTAAAACAAGGGGAATACGTTTTTTTCCAGAAAAGGGGAGGTGGTGAGGAAGTAGGCTAATAAAAAAACGGGTTGGACCTGAAAAATGGACTCGATTTGGAATGGATCGGCACCCAACCGGAGATAAATGGAACATTTTAATTTTGATTTCCGTCCAATCTTGACACATGTCATTTGTCATGTTTGAATTGGACTGACTAAATTTGTCTTTTACTTGTAAATTATGTATTTAATGCCCTTAAAAATAACCTTACTAATGACTAGGCAAAAATGCCCAAAGGAATTTCATTATTTCTTTCATCTATATATATATTAAAAAGCGTAAGCAAATGTTGCAATCCGCCACGTGTCACTCTCCATTCTTTACCACAATATTTTATCAATGTTTCTCTTGAAAAATACAAATTATCCATGAGAAGCTTCGAACCGCGACCTCGAGTGTGGAAGATAAATGCTCTAACCATTGTGCTACTACATTTTAGTTGTTTCTTTTATCAATACTAATAAAGATATTAATGATATTATATGTTTTCAATGAAAAACAATAATTAAGGTATATTTATGAATAAAACTACTAATCTATGACTTTTTATTAACTTTTTTCTACACCAAATTTTAGTTGTCTTAAAGTACTAAAATTTAGAGCATCGTCTGGGGCTAAATACTAGTTTTAATTCAATTAAGTTGTTTTTAGTGGGAAGATTAAGCCTAATAAGGAATTTCTTGATTCAGTTTCCTCATTTCCTTATTGGGCTCTTGAAAGATAACGTAAATTAAGGGCCAATCCACAAAATAGTACAAATCATGATGTATGATTGGTTGGCCAATGAGCCAGTAGGCCTTCAAAGGACTGCTACTCATTTCGTTCCAGAACTGAGTCTGAGACAAGTTTTGTCCTGATTAATCGGCCTTTTTTGGATACAATTTTCTCTGACAAAACTATTCACTCCATTTCTTAAGTTTAATAATACTTGCCATTTTAAGGTCGCAATGCACTGTTTTACTTTTAATTTTTATTGATTAATTTTATTAAAATTATGAAAAATTGATATTAAGAACTACACATTGACATAAATCTAACAAAATCACACATGACTATCTTTTACTTATATAATGGTTATAATTTATGATCAAAGTTTAGAAAATTTGACTTTAAAAGTACCATTGTCGCAAGTTTTATGGAGCCGAGAAAAATATTTAGAAACGTGCAAACGGCAAAGACAAGATTTTTCTGTCTCTCATTTTATCGATAAAACAAAAAATGAATTTTGGACGCACACCTAGAAATCTAACATTCACCTAAAAAATCTACATTATAGCATTATTTCTAACGAATCATAAATAATTTTAACTTGAACATAATTAAAGATTATTTTCCTATCTATAAATTTAAAATTCTTGGTTAAATTTATTTTTTCTGAGGATATCATAGACTTCTGAATTTTGAATCAATCCATATTATCTTTCGAGATTAAGATTTTGGTATTGTTACCATAAGTTTGAAATTCAAGAGCAATCTTTTACGCATTTTACTTTTTATTAGATTATTATCCTCCACTTCAAAGAGCTTGTGGAGGAAGTTTGAATTTTCGACTTGAATTTGCATAAAGTGCTTGTGATTTGCGACGAAATTTTCCTAAGATTGAACAACAAATGACTTCAAACCCAAGAATTTTACTAAAAATAAATGACTCTTGAATTTTAGAACTACATGCAACCAAATTCTCCAAACCCTTGATAATTCTTGCTTTAGACTAGTAGCAATTAAGACAGTTAATTTTCATGAATTTATTATACTGAAAGATTATATATGTACAATAGTTCTATACACGAAATAAACTTCATTCTAAAGATAAAAGAAAATTGTCTAAACTTTTTGTACATGCTCACAACAACTTATGCAAGTGCAAAAGTTATTAAATCAAGAGAAACTAATACGAGAAAAGGAAATTATATACTTCCTCCGTTTTTATTAAGTGATACACTTGTTTTTCACGCTTATCAAGGAAGCGATTTAAGGGTGTAAACGATTGAATTTTTCGATGAAATTTTAACACAAGTAATATAGAGTCTCATTCTTGTTTGTGTTAAAATTTCATCGAAAAATTCAATCGTTTACACCCTTTACTCGCTTCCTTGATAAGCGTGAAAAAATAAGTGTATCACTGAATAAAAAACGGAGGAAGTATATACAATAGTTCCATACACGAAATAAGCTTCATTCTAAAGTTAAAAGAAAATTGTCTAAACTTTTTTGTACATGCTCACAACAACTTGTGCAAGTGCAGAAGTTATTAAATCAAGAGAAGCTAACACGATAAAAGAGGTACAAGGGTAACCGAGTTGGTAGCTACCTCACGATTAAGGGAAGATTACCCCGAACTTAGTCTCATCATAGGGAGGAGTTATCGGGCGCCTCTAAATGGGCTGGCTATGTACCTTAGATAGATGAGCTCATCTTTAGGCCCTAGTGTGCCACACCAAATTAAAACACTATAAACTCAACAAAAATCATTACCACTAATTAAGAGACAACCACTTCATTAGTGGAGCTAATTGTCTTCTTCTTATCCTCTATATCAGGTAAAAGATTTCCTTCAGAATCATACTCAATTTTCCCAGAAAAATCAAGTGGTTTACATTTCTCCCCTTTAATAATAGTCTTCTTCCAAACAGCACCTTCCCCTTCAAAACCATCATCATAATCAACAAGATAATCATGATTATTATTATTATTAACATCATAATAATCATGCTCATCATCTTCATGCTGAACCTGCTTTCGCCACGAAACCATCTTCAACAAAGCCTTACTACTAATACTATTAGCTTTTGATAAGCTTTCAAGCAAATTTTTCCTACTAATTGCCAGTTTTTTCCTAGTAAAAGCTCTCCTCTTTTCCCTCTTGTGAGATGCACATAAAAATGTCACAAGGGAAAAAATGCCTAATACTAAGATAAACCCGAAAATTGTATAAATTGTGGGGATTATATGAATTGGTAGGGTTGATAATATTGGAAAAGGCCTTGCCATGGCTAAGAAATTAAATATTCTTATGAAGATGATGATTTTATTTGAATTTTGTTGAAAGAAAGTTTAGAAAATATAAGGGATAGAGTGGTAGGTGTTATGTGAGTGTACATATATAAGGCTGATAAATGAGACTATGACTCTATGAGAGGTATAGAATTGGACTAACAGTAGCGTACGAATTGGAAGTTTATACTAGTTAGTGTTTGACTGAGTTAGTCTAGAAACTAAAAATTCGCTATTTACTGTTTTTCCTAAGACCATAAACATAAATTACTGCATGTGTTCCGATAAATTTGTTTAATAATACTCAATGATGTCACATGTATTGTTTGTTCTATATAGGAAATATTTAACTTTCAATGTAACGTTATGTAACTTAAGTCTAATATAGACCCGGTCTATAATAAATTTATTGTACACCAAGGCCAAGTCTCAAAAGTTAAGGTTTTTTTTATCAAAAGTTAAATTATAGCTCATCAAAAGTTAAGGTTTCATTAGCAAAAGTTAAGATTTTGTAATTAAAAGTTAAGGTTTTGTAATAAAAAGTTAAGTATTATAAATGAAAAGTTAAGTTTTTTAAAGCAAAAGTTAAGGTTTTTTAAGCAAAAGTTAAGATTATAATTAAAAAGTTAAGGTTTAGCAATCAAAAGTTAAGTGTTATAAATGAAAAGTTAAGGTTTCTTAGCAAAAATTTAGATTTTGTAATTAAAAGTGAAACAAATATTTGTCTTGTTCTTTGTTCTATTGCGTTTGACATAACACAAACATTTCAAAATCATACTACTCTTCCCATTTTGCAGTTTACAAAATCTCCATTTTCCGCAATGTCGAACTTCGACTCTAACCTTTTCTTTTAGACCTAAATCATGTTGTAAAAATATTAAAATGGAGATTTTATTTGTGGAATGTACAGGTCGGTTGAAACAGAGGAATTGCAGAGCTTGAAGAACACAACAATGGCGGAAAAGTGAGTAATACTAACTAATTTTGCATTCAAACGTTGCTTTCCATGAATATTTACCTCGAATCGGCAACAGAAGAAGATGACTGGACAGACTTCTTAACTTGATTAGAAGAAGACCGAATTTCAGATCTAAAATGCAAAAAATTCAGGAAAATTCAGCTCAAGTTTCATTGTTTGTTTAGCAAAAAATTCAGAAAAAGAGGTTGTAGTAGATAGAGCTTCGCCGGCGAATTTGGAGGAGAAATCTCCGGTGATTGGTGATCGGATTCCGGCGAATTTGGAGAAGAAAGGAATTGGAAAAGAGGAGAGAGAAAGTTGGGGGTTGAGCAGGGAAGGCTGACCAAATATTGAGAAGAAAAATAATGGGTCTACACTATTTCTATTGTGGACCCGGTCCACCCAAGTCCTTTTGCGTTATGTAGTACAAGATCATCATAAGTATTGGCGAAGCTCAATTCAAGGCATTAGTGTCTTAAGGAGTGTACTAAAACATGGTATGTATAGATGTGTCAATTTATATTTAAATCGAGTTTTGATCATTTAAGATTTCGGGTTATAAGAGAGTTGGGTAATGATGAGTCAACGTATCCTCAAGGTCGGATTTAACCGAGTTGGGTTAGTTTTGTTCGAGTCATGCTGTGTAGCTTCACTTCCTTAATTTATATTGGGTTTATTTTGATCAACTTTGGGTAATGGCGATTAATTATGGTCATGTCTTAGAATACCTAGTCAAAATGAATATCGATTAAAATCAGCATGAGTTCGGGTTGGTTAAGAAGCACCGATCCGGCCACCCATTTTGTAAGTTACCATATGTTTATTGATGATAACATATCCAGATCGGTATTTCGCGTTAAACCAGTATTTGACTGGTCTAGGTATATCAAGTATCATCCTTATACTTACTAGAAGGCTAGAAGCTCTCTCATTCATGTCATTTGATCATTCAGGATCTTCTAAATGAGCAAGAGAAAAACATTGATTTTTTTTTAAAAAATTATTATCTCATCTGTAAGTATGAGATTATATTAAGGTAAGAAAATTTACTAATCCTCTAAGCTGCCCTCGTACAGAACCCCTACCCAGAGGCCCATCATAAGCCATAAACTCTCAACCCCTCCTCCCTATAAATTACCAAGATTAGAATTCTATGTATTATATCCATGTGTTTAATTTCAATATAAGACTGAATTAGCTTTTTTCAGGGGCTCAATTATTGTCTTAAAACATATTTAATACTACTTCCTTTGTCTCAAAAAATGAGTTCAATTCAACTTCTAAAATTATTGCAGTTTGATTTTTATTCTTACAAACCTACACTCTTATATATAAATATCTTTGACTATTATAATACTAGTATAAAATGCACGCGATGCGTGCGAAAACATATAAAATAGAAAGTAGAATGAAACATGAACATCCAATAAATTTTTTAAGATATGTATTTCAAAATGAAAAAGTTAGTTATAGAGAGAGATTTATTTCATTTAATTAAGAATTAAAAAAGGAATAATATTGATTTTTGGTGTCCCCTACCTCTTCCCTTATAGAATAGAGATTAGTATATAAAAAACAAATTGTACCACATCCAATAAGATATCTATATAAACTTACAGCAGGGTGTGTGAACAATGTTGAAATCAAAGCTATGGTGGAGGAGGTATTGGTATTCTTTTATTGAAGAGAAAATCTCTAGGTTTATTGATGGATGGCCATGATTTGTTTTACCCCAGTAGTTGTAGATGATCTTGGTAGCAAATAGTGGTGCAGATAGAGCATGGAGTCACTTTCGAGATTGTAAAGTGGAATAAGTCACGTTGACCCAGTTGACTTAAGGGTGGACCTGAGAAAGATCAACAGTGAAGTCTTTGTTTGGTAACCAATCCAGTCATATTACTGGACCTCAGTGTGGTGTACATTGCTATCTTCTTGTTAAAAAAAAATCTTCCAATGGCTTATAATTTAAGTAAGTTTCACCGTTGATTAAGTCTAACTGCGGGTATTCATCATAAAGAAAGTCTAAAATTATTTTAAAAGGCGGCTTAATTTTAACATAAAATTAGATTTACCTAATTCCAACTTTCTATTAACACGTTCATTTTATTTCACTCCAACCTAACACTATTCCTAGATATTTTGCACGAACCTAGGGCTTGTTCTTGGGGCTGTTAATGGGCGGGGCGGGGCGGATGTTGGCATTCCTATCCCCATCCCCACTTAAAAAATTCATCCCCATCCCCGCCCCATCACCCTTGGCGGGGGAAAATCGTCCCCATCCCCGCCCCAACGGAGACAAGATAAAATTTATCCCATCCCCACACCCGCCCCATCCCCGCGTGAATCCCCATCTCCGCCCCAATCTATTAGGGTTAGGGGAGAAGGAAAACAAAAGTTTAAAAGTTATTTTGGATTTTAGCCTTGGACCTTTGGAAAATAAAAGTATCAAATGAAAGCAGTAAACAACTAATAACATTTAGGATTTTGTCCAGATTTGAGTTGAACTGAACTGTAAATAAGTTGGAGAAAATAGGCCTCTGGTTGTTCTTCTCTTCTCATTTCTTTATTTGACTTTTAGTCTCGAACTACAACAAACAATTATTAAAAAAAAACATTAAACTTACCGAATGAATTAAACTAGTCGCTGAATGGTTTAAACTAATCACTAAATGAATTAAACATTATGATTATTGAATAGATTACACTAGTCACTATTTTCATAAACATGATTTATTCTCTTTACAATATTGGGTTTGGACCATTGTCTAATATATATATATATATAGATTAAAAGGGTAGTCAAGAGTTGTAATCCGTCACATGTTATCATCCCTCTTTCAATATCATTCTCATATATTAAAAAATTGTCAATATCAAGAATCGAACCCACGACCTCAAGTATGGAAGAGAGAGCTACAACCATTACTCCATCACACTAATTTTGCTTCTTTATTTCATTAAAATTAAACATGATATATGAATGGAAAATAAGGGTTAACTCACAAGTTTTGAAAACTATATTGTAAATGACTAATTTGTAATGACCTTTGGTACTACCAATTTCAATGCACTAAAACTCTGGGGTCTTTCGGGTATGATCCTAGTTGAACTTATTTTTACTGATTCCCTATTGATTTTCTTCTTTATACTCCTAGTTACTAATTTTTTTCTAAAGTGAACTTACTTTTACCGAATTATACTTCTTTATATTAACCCGAACATAGAATGTAGCAAACATTCTTGAATGAAAATTGGTATGGGAAAAATAGTCGAACCCCTCAGAAGAAGCTATATGTAGTTTCATAAATGGATAAAAAAAATTTATAAGCAATTACCCCTCCGTCCCAAATTAATTATTATGTTTCCATATTTAGTTGTTTTAATTAATTGCTACATCTCTTTTTTTGATATATGGTCTCCATATGTTTTTCCATCACCTTTTTCATTTTATTTTTATCATTTACCTATTCTTTCTATGCCCATTCTTTATCTATCAATAAAGAAGTTGTCATATACTCATATTTATCTCTCAATACTTTCCAACATATCCCATAACTCTCCTAAACTCTGAAAAATGGGCAGATGGAGCATTTTACTCCCAAAGTAAGTTCCAGAGTTGCGTTAGCTCTAACTAAGCTTCATGATCAAATTGAAACTATTGAAAGGTAACCTATTGTTTGCTAGCTTAAAGGAGATTATATAAGCTTTTAAGCAAAGTGGATGCTTGATGCTTCTACCAACTATAGAAGTACCTTCTACATTCCGTAAACAGTGTTTCAGTACCAACTTTGCTGTGACCCCTAATTAGTATTTATATGTATCATTTATGCAATTAACCCCACTTTCTGGTAAATGACAATCAAACACAACTAGAATTTCTAGACAATAATTCAAAACCACACTAATAACAAAGGCATGAGTAGCCATGAGTGATCAGTGATATAATCAACAAGGCTTTGTGTTTAAAGCATTAGATTCCTGTGTCAAAAAAAAAAAACATTAGTTCGAAGAGTTGCTTTTATCATTTAAAAAGTAAGTATGGTTAATACGGGGTACTCGTGTTAGTACATCAACCTAAAGTCAAAAATAAATGAATGATGAGTTGGAAAGACACTTGTTGTCCGTAATATTAATTAAAACTACCTATGTGTGTATTCAAACTACTTTATTTCGTTAACGTTTATTCAAATCATTGCTGAAGTTGAGTATGACGGATAACACAATTGGTTAGTGTATCCCTCTTGTTTTCAAAGTTGTTGAAATTGATTCTTATTTTGCCTTCATGACTCATTGAACACCAAAAATAAATTACTGCTAGTTTTTGTGCGAATCGTAACAATGAGCTATAAGAGTTTTTAATCGTAACTAGCTAATATGATTAATTAGCTATGATTAGCTTGTAATTTCATCTGAAGTAGTCTATCATTGATCCATCACTGGATATAACCTGAACCCAAGGACAATTGTTTACCACCTTAGAAGTTGGCATGTTCTATTCAGCTTATTTTTAGTTCAATGTAGTTTAGAGCATAACCACTAGTTGATCTATATTTGAGATCATCAATTAGTTTATTATTTTCTCATTCTTCCACCTCACTCAAGATCTATTGTTGATGATCCTATTATTTCTTTACCCACTAGATGATCTACAATCTTAGATTTTAACATTCTCTTTTCTACTTTTTACCATACCCCCACCATAAATTCTCTCTCCTCAATTACATCTCCATCCATATTATTTAAGAATAATTAATGACTATTAAGCGTAATTAACCTATATACTTATAATTAAATAATATTTGTGATCTAATTAGGTAATAAGACAATTTAAAAATTAAACATATTGCCGAATTTTTTATTTAATCACAAAATTACGCTAAACAAAATAATTTCATTAAAAGGCAATCACACATAAACATCGAATTACTGTTAAATAATATTAGCAAACTTAATAATATTAGTATCGTTAATATTACTATTGTATTTAATTAAGTAATACGATTAGAAAATTAATCATATACAAAATTGGATAATATTGGCGATTTTTTGATTTAATGAAGAAAATACTTTCAACAAAATATTTTATTAAATAGAAGTAATTCGATATTGGTATCTATTTATAGAGAAAAATATAAATTGTTGCTTTCTAAATAAAATAAAAATAATTGATTTAAAACCATTTTTAGCTGTTCGAAGTTTTTTAAAATGCTACACATTACAACAAATTACAACCATTGGATTCATAACATCCAACCGCTGCAAATGATGAGGGGCCCGCGTGGACTAATGTGAAGAGGGGAGAAGGAGCTGACGTGTGTCAGCATGGACCAGCGTGTAGCATTTTCTCATCCCTTGCTGCTGACGCGTGGCAAAGGCCGCCTCAGCTCTCTGACTTCACTCAGAGTTGTTGGAGTGAAATCCAGATCTTGAGTTTGATCAGATTTTCACTTCTTCTCCTACTTTTTTCTTCTTTAATTTTTTATTAGGATTTATTGTATCTCTCCTTATGATCTTGTTAGTAGATCATCTACAGGGGCTGCTCTTAGCTCCAACCAATTCAGTTCATCTTATATTTAATCATTTTATTAATATTATTATTATTAATAATAATTATTATTGTTGTTGTTCTAATTTATTTTACTAATTATTCTTATTAATCTTATTATTATCATTGCTATTCATTATTTTGTTTATTATATCTATATTCATTATTATTACTATTTAGAGCAGAGCATGGTTTGGGTTGGTGCAGTTCGCGGTATAACCATATTTTATCTCAGTACGAGTATTTTAATTTGCAATTGTTGGTTTATTTACCAACTAGATTTTTTTATTTTTTGAGGAAATTACAAGCAAGACGCTAAAGATGAAAAGCCCAGGCGAGCCCCTACAGCTAGATTATGGGCCGCCTGAAGATGACTACGAGCTACCTTAACACAAAAAAGAGTTGAAAGTGGAAATAATGCGGTGGACATCATGCAGAATATTAAGACAAAAGGCTTCGCACGACCGTTGATGCTGCAGAGAACGGACCACAAGAAGCGAATCCACCCTAATCCAGAGATCAGCAGTTTTTGCCTGAGCCGCCTGCAAACCTGCATACAAAGCTAGTAATTCAGCATGGAAAGGGGATAAAGCAAGAACTGTGTGCCCTGCGATGTAATCTGATGGTTGATGGTAAGATGCCATCCAATTGATGCATGAATTCTCTCGTCAGGGGTCACCTTCCAAGCGCCATCCACCAGCAGCGTTGAGCCTCCGGAGGTACCAAGGAATGACCAATGCTGAAATAAGGCGGAGAAGGTGTAGTACATGTAGGAGAAGAAGTGGCACGAGCAGAAGGTGACACCAAATAGTAGTGACGCTGAATATGGCCATTGAGGGTGTGAAGCATATCAGTAGGCGAAAACAAATGACCTTGAAAGAGAATAGCGTTACGGGAACACTATATGGTCCAGAAGACTGCCACAAAAATGAGGAGACTATAACCAGCATCCGGTTGCATACGAGCAAGGTAAACAAAGAACCCGTTAAACCAATCAGAGAGACCCATGTGGCTGATCGTCAAGCGGATTCCGAGAGGGGAAGCCGCCCAGAAACGAGCACTGATCGGACAATCCCGGAATAGGTGTACATCAGATTCCTCATGGAGCTGACAAAAGGGACATTGGGGAGAGATGTCAAAAGATCTCTTTCGCAGATTAACTTTTGTTGGTAGGGAGTTGTGTAGTAACCGCTATAGGAAGATATGCCAATGGGGTGGGAGTTTCTGCTTCCAAAAAACACGCCAAAAGGGCGAGGGTGGTGGAGGTGGGCGGAACCTGTCTCATGAGCCACCAATAGCCAGACTTAGTAGTATAAGAACCATTAGAAGTAGGTCCCAGAATAGCTCATCTTCCGTAGGAGCAGCAGGCAAGGGCAGGGCCAAAATTCGCTGGGCAGTAGCAGAAGTAAAAGAAGACCAGATTAAAGGCCCATTCCATGCACCAGCACAATCCAATAGATCACTCACCCGAGAGAGTGTTGATGGAGGCCTATCTTTAAATGTAACTGGTGATGGACCAAGCCATTGGTCATGGCGAATGGAGGTACGCTGCCCATTGTTAATTCGGTGTCCAAGGCCATTTGAAAGGATTGACTGACTGAAACCAGACCACGGAAGCAGGAAGAAGGTCTTGTGGTGAAGCTACCCGAATGTCGAAGGGGCGTATCCCGGTACTTTGCTAGGGAAGTACGCGGCTGAGCAGGAGATGAGGAGAATGGTGTAGACGCCACACTGTACGCAACAAGGTAGCTTTATTGAGAATTTCCAAATTTCGCATGCCCAAACCACCATCAAGCTGATGCTGCTCCAACAGCTCAGTCTTAGTCCAATAGAGTGGTCGTCTGTTGATATCACGTATTTATATAGTCTTTTCTCCCTTATTTACAAGCTAATTTGTGCGTCATTGGAGCTCTTGGGAGCTATTTTATGCTAACTTTCGTATATAGTTGTGGTTTTGTGTTTTAGTGTTGAATTGCAGGTTTTAGGGAGTTTTTCTCCTATTCCCGAATCATTTGGAAGCAACCACGGCTTTACGAGATGTTACGAGACACGTAGGATGGCTCGCTAGCTTTATGGATAGTTTAGGAGGTCCCAAGACCCCTAAACGTGAAGATTAGAGAGCCAAGGAGTCAAAGGAGGTTTCCGTGCACCGATCGGGCAGAAATGGCCCGATCGGGCGAAATATTTAGGATCGGGTATGAAAGTGCGGACCCCGATCAGGCAACGCATTGCCCGAAGTGATCGGGCGAACATCATGTACCCAGACCCGATCGGGTGTTCATCGCCCGACCCAATCGGGTGGGCCGCTCGTAGGTCTTGTTAGAGAGCTGCTGAAGAGACGCTTTCACTAGGCCATTTTGTTGCTTGGCCCGATCGGGTGGCTGACCAAGGCCCGATCGGGTGGGCGTCAAGTCCATCTAATGCTGCTGCGCTGCTGCTACATCACAGCCCAAGACGAGAAAATGCGAAGTTGCATTTGACCCGATCGGGTACTGTGCTCGGGCCCGATCGGGTCTGGCGCTTAATGACGCGGATTTCGAGTTTTATTTCCGATTTCTAATTAGACTTGAGGGGTATTATAAATACCTTTTCCTCATTATTTAGATCTATCTTTTTTTCATCTTTCATTAGCTTTAGACTAGTTTTATTCTTCATTGTTCTTAGTTTAATTCAAACACTTTAGATTAATTTAGAGGTGATCAAACCTATTTCAATTTCAATAAAGTTCATGCTTTCCGTAAATTGGTACTCTTCTCTACTCTTTATCTCTTTAATTACTTTGATTGCTTAGTTTATTTATTTGATCGTTCATGATGCAATTGTTAGGGTTTCATATTAGTTTTATAGTTATTAATTCGATCATGTCTGAGTAGTCTCTTTTCTAGGGTGTTAGATAGGAAAGCCATGTTTATACCATGATTGCGATTTAGATTTCTATCAATTTCTAGGGCTTGATTAGGGTGATTGTGATGTGGTTTGTTCTTTATTGAGTAATTAACGTTATTGCGCAGGTTCGTTGGTTGCTTGTGGTTAATAGTTGTTTGCACAGATCCGTCTTACGGCTAGAGGCCTAGGACATGTCAGTAGTTCTGATTACGTTAGTGAATATGCGGCGTATGTTGAACTATGAGCGTTGAGTCTTAACCATAGCTCAACATAGGCTCTAATCTCCCCGACTCTTGACTTAGGTTTTGGTAGTAGTTGACCCTATTTGATTGGTATAAGCATGGTGGACCGACCTAATATCCTAGGTTTTTATTCCATAGTTTAATCCTCAATTTATTCCGTCTTCTGTAGTCTATTCTTTAGTTTAATTAATTCCTTCCTGATTTCATCTGGAGTAGCTGAATTGGTTGAATATTGATTTAGAAACTCTGTCTCCCTGTGGATTCGACCCTGCTTCCACTGACTGCCTAGTTAGAGGTCCGTAGGTTTATTTTTGATTAGGTGACACGACTAAAACCTATCAAATTTTGGCGCCGTTGCCGGGGAGACGGCTAGTTCTCTAAGTTTTTATTTAATTATTTGGTCTACTTCTCTGTACCTCATTGGAACTTCATTGTTTCAATCGAGGTACGTTTTACTGCTGCTTTTTGTTTCTTTTGTATGCCCAGGTCCCAAAGAAACGGTTCCCCAATTCCAGCGGACCCCGATCTTACTAGGACAATCAGGCGGATCCGAAAGATAAAGCAGAAAGAAAAGCAGTCTGTTCAGCTGAACACCTCTGGAACAGACACCTTGAATTCAGTTATGTCAAAATCACTGAAGTCGTATGGGGTGCCCAACCCGGATGGTCTTTCTACTGGACCACCAATGCCCACCATCGCCGCTAACAATTTTGAGATTAAGCCTGGACTCATCAGCATGGTCCAGCAAAATCAGTTTGGTGGGCATCCTACTGAAGATCCGGCAAATCATCTGCAACGGTTTCAACAACTTTGTCGAACCATTAAACATGCCGGCGTCACTCCAGAGCAACTAAAGGTCATGTTGTTCGAGTTCTCATTGAGGGATAGAGCCCAGAAATGGTTGAACGACGTGAAAGAGACAGAATGGAGTGAGATTTCTGCTGCATTCCTGAGAGAGTATTATCCACCCACAAAGACAGCAGAAATCAGAAATAAACTAGCCACGTTTTCCCAAGAGCCTGATGAAACATTAGGGAAGCGTGGGCTAGGTTTAGGGATTTACAGAGAGAGTGTCCACACCACAACATGGACAAATGGTTCTTGACGCAGACATTTTACAATGGTCTCCAGCCTCAGACGAAGAGTATTGTTGATTCGTCTGCAGGAGGAGTTTTTCTGGATAAGGAAGTGGATGTAGGCTACGAGTTTTCTATCAAACCTCGCAGCTAATGATCATTCCACTTCCCGAAGCATTACGAGGAAGGTACTGGAGGTAGATGCCATTGCATTATTGACTTCGTAGATGGTGAGCTGAGTCAGCAGATACACCTTCAGTTCCTCTTCCTCAGCAGCACCCCCTTTGCGCATCAATGCTATGTCTGCAGTAGCACCCATTACCTCATCTTACTGCGAGGTATGTGGTGTTCAGGGTCACTTTAGGAATGACTGTCAGTTCAGTCAATTTCAGATGGAGCAGGCCAATGCCTTCCAACAAAGACCACAAACCTTCCCCCCTTCACATAACTACCAAAACCCACAAAACCATCAACCTCCACCTCCACAAAACTACCCTAAACCTTCATACCATCAAACTCCACAAAATTTCCACACCCCACCTCCTCAAAATAACCCACAAGAGCCTAGCAATTCTGAACTGATGAAACTGATATTGTCTATGCAAAAGGCAAATGAGGAAACAAGAAGGGCTCAAGAGAAGCACATCCAACTTCTCGAGGCTCAAGTTGCCCAGTTGGCAGAATCTAATGCACAGAGGCAGCAGGGACAATTGCCAGGGCAACCAGTTCAGAGAGAACATGTGAATGCCATCACTCTTCGTAGTGGCATTGCATATGATGCCCCTCCAGTGCCCATTGATGAGGTTACCCCGACTGCAGGGAAGAAGAGGGTGGTAGAGGAAGGAAAAAGAAAGAATTCGACGTCTGAAGTCGATTTGTCTGCAGAAGCTGAACAGACAGGGAAGAAAAAGGAGAAGGTTTCTGAAACGCCTTTTACACCAAGGCTACCTTTTCCTCACAGGATGCAACATTCCAAGGTCGATCAGCAGTTTGGTAAGTTCTTGTCTATGGTCAAGAACCTTGAGGTAACGATTCCATTCACAGACTTAATTACCCAAGTGCCTGTTTATGCCAAATTTCTGAAAGACATGATTACTAAGAAAGAGACTTTGGTGGGGTAGAACGTGTCGCTCTTACTGAAGAGTGTAGTGCTTTTATTCAAAATAAAACCCCACCAAAGTTAAAAGATCCTGGTAGTTTTTCTATACCCTGCCATCTTGGACCTATTTTTATTGATAAGGCTTTGTGTGATTTAGGTGCTTCTGTTTCTGTTATGCCATTGTCTGTTTATAAGAAACTGAACATGGGCGCCCTTAAATGCACACAAATCACTTTACAGATGGCGGATCGTTCTATAAAATACCTCTAGGTGTTTTAGAGGACGTTCCTGTTAGGGGGTCGGGAAATTCTATATCCCAGTTGATTTTGTGGTGCTAGATATGGATGAGGATGCCCAGATTCCTATTATCTTGGGTAGCCATTTTTGTGTACTGCTTGATGTCATAGATGTCGTCTGGGTCCTTTAACTCTTAGTGTTGGTGGATGACAAAGTGATGTTTAAACTAACCAATACTGTAAGGCACCTATGCTTGAACAATCTTTTTGCAGGGATAAGGTGTTTAGATGAAGTTAGGAAGGGAGAAGGCTCCAATTCCACCAAGGTTGCCTCACCGTCTGGAGGCATAGTCAAGAACATTTGGAGGAGAAAGATATTTGATGAGGGTGGCACATTTCCAAGCCCCTCTGTTTGAGAGAGAGAGGATTAGGGTCGGCGGGACCTTTATAAACCAGCGTTTGTGAGAGGGGCAACTCGTATTTCTTTTCTTTCCCTTTTCTTTTCTTTTTATTTTCTTCCTTTTGTGAGCGAGAGTGAGGGTACTAACATTGTTTTTCCTCTTAGCATAGTCCTTATCACCTTTTTGGCATTGAGGACAACTTTGCCAAAGTTCAGCAGAAGGAGTTCTGTTTGTATTCCCTATCTCTTTTACTTGCTTTGTGTAATAGTTTTCTTGCTTTAGAAAAATACTAAAAAAATCAAAAAAATATGGTTCCCATGACTGGTTTGTTGCCTCTTTGTGCCCCTTTTTGTGTTCTATTTGAAATTGATTCGACTTTGTTTTCTGGATAGCTGGGCATTTGTGATCTTAGGCTTTGATGGATGTTTGGTGCTATGATTTCGAGCATTTTTGGATTATATTAGACCACTTTGTGCTGCATACCTGAATTGGTTAGACCGGTGAGGCCTCTTTGTATCTATTGGATTCATATTATTATCCAGTCTATTCTTGTGTGTTGAGGTCTCTGTAGTGGATTGATCTTATTTGACTTCGTACTTGTCGGAGTTTTAGATGACTTGTAGCATGTGCTGTGATAGAGGCGTTTCTTTGTCTTATTCTTGAGCCTCAGAGTGGATTTTTGATATACTTTTATCCTCCTTAGCGCCGCTGAGCCTAATGACTTGTTTACGTGTTGCTTAAACCCCTATATATGAGCCCAAAGCCTTCATTGATATTATTCCAAGCCTAGCTTGGGGGAGAGCTTTCGTATGGGTTGAGTTTGAGATTGGTTTGTTGGTTTAGTTTGGTTTTTGAGGAATCTAAAAAGAGTGTATTTCTGTGGTTTGAGAGTGAGAAAGAGAAAAGAAAAGCAAGTTTAGAGTTGCGTGAATGAGTTCAGAAAAATGAAATGAAAATTCAAAAAGAATTCTCGTTCTTTCATTCACGTACGTTTATAAAAGAATACTCGCTCCATTGCTAGGGAAAGTGGGTTTGTTATGCGCTTTTCATTGATTTATAAGAGTTGGGTTATTTTACATGGTTTTATGGTAGATTGTTGGGAGTTGTGAAGGCCATCTTAGGCCTTGTTTGAATGGTTTATGCTCCCCCTTTCTTGGTTTTTCCGCCGCATTACCCAAAAGTATCCCCCACCTCTAGTTTTTGCTTCATTACAACCCTATAAAGTTCCTCTTGCGCTCGTTACTGCAATGTTCATTTGATTGATTTCCAGGTAGTTTGTCAAAGTTAAAGAGTATTTCTGCTAATTGAGTCGACTTGACTAGGATGAGCGTCATTGAACCTTCTTAAACACATGAGAGTGTGGGTGGGAAGGGTACCCATAATGGTCGGGCTGGTGAGGTTCGGGCACATTCCTTGCCTGCCACAAAATTGAGGAGGAGGACACCCTTGTGAGTGCCTTTTCAGGACTTGTATGCTTTGTGGATGCTTTGAGTTCGATAAATTGCTTGAACGATCAGTGGTTGGATGGATTTGATGAGCCAAACTTGAATTATGCCTGCTTGAACGATTCTTAGTCTTGAAAATATTTTGAGCTTTGATTTTGTTTTATCTTTTGGGGTGAGGTAATCATCCCATGTTCATTTTGTTTGCTTGCGGACAAGCAAAGGTTTAGCTTGGGGAGTTTGTGCACGATTTATTTATAGTCTTTTCTCCCTTATTTACAAGCTAATTTGTGCGTCATTGGAGCTCTTGGGAGCTTTTTTATGCGAACTTTCGTATATAGTTGTGGTTTTGTGTTTTAGTGTGAATTGCAGGTTTTAGGGAGTTTTCTCCCCTATTCCCGAAATCATTTGGAAGCAACCACGGCTTTACGAGATGTTACGAGACACGAAGATGGTCGCGAGCTTTATGGATAGTTTAGGAGGTTCCAAGACCCCTAGCAAGTAGTAGAGAGCCAGGGAGCCAAAGGAGGTTTCCGTGCACTGATCGGGCAGAAATGGCCCGATCGGGCGAATATTTATGATCGGGTATGAAAGTTGCGGACCCGATCGGGTAAGCATTGCCCGAAGTGATCGGGCGAACATCATAGACCCAGACCCGATCGGGTGTTCATCGCCCACCCGATCGGGTGGGCCGCTCGTAGGTCTTGTTAGAGGATGCTGAAGAGACGCTTTCACTAGGCCATTTTGTTGCTTGGCCCGATCGGGTGGCTGACCAAGGCCCGATCGGGTGGGCGTCAAGTCCATCTAATGCTGCTGCGCTGCTGCTACATCACAGCCCAAGACGAGAAAATGCGAAGTTGCATTTGACCCGATCGGGTACTGTGCTTGGGCCCGATCGGGTCTGGCGCTTAATGACGCGGATTTCGAGTTTTATTTCCGATTTCTAATTAGACTTGGGGGGTATTATAAATACCTTTTTCCTCATTATTTAGATCATTTTTTTTTCATCTTTCATTAGCTTTAGACTAGTTATTATTCATTGTTCTTAGTTTAATTCAAACACTTTAGATTAATTTAGGGTGATCAAACCTATTTCAATTTCAATAAAGTTCCCTGCTTCCGTAAATTGGTACTCTTCTCTACTCTTTATCTCTTTAAGTACTTTGATTGCTTAGTTTATTTATTTAATCGTTCATGATGCAATTGTTAGGGTTTCATATTAGTTTTATAGTTATTAATTCGATCATGTCTGAGTAGTCTCTTTCTAGGGTGTTAGATAAAGCCTTGTTTATACCATGATTGCGATTTAGATTTCTATCAATTTCAGGGCTTGATTAGGGTGATTGTGATGTGGTTTGTTCTTTATTGAGTAATTAACGTTAGTTGCGCGTTACGTTGGTTGCTTGTGGTTAATAGTTGTTTGCACAGATCATATCTTACGGCTAGAGGCCTAGAATGTCAGTAGATTCTGATTATGTTAGTGAATATGTCGGCGATGTGAACTATGAGCGTTGAGTCCCAACCATAGCTCAACATAGGCTCTAATCTCCCGACTCTTGACTTAGGTTTTGGTAGTAGTTGACCCTATTTGATTGGTATAAGGGCATGGTGGGCCCACCTAATACCCTAGGATTTTATTCCATAGTTTAATCCTCAATTTATTCCGTCTTCTGTAGTCCATTCTTTAGTTTAATTAATTTTCTCTGATTTCATCTGGAGTAGCTGAATTGGTTGAATATTGATTTAGAAACTCGTCCCCTGTAGTTCGACCCTGCTTTCACTGACTGCCTAGTTAGAGATCTGTAGGTTTATTTTTGATTAGGTGACACGACTAAAACCTATCATCTGTCGGCCGAGCCGACCCACCAAAAGCGAAGGAGTAGAGAGCCCAATCGGCTGAGTAATGGTCTTGGGGAGCAAAAAAACTGTCATAAGATGAGAAGCCATAGCCGCTAAGAACTGAATTAGTAAGAACCAAAACGGCCTGCAGGAGGACCGCATGGCGAACTTCCAGGACGAAATTTTTGCTGAACACGATCCACCAGAAAGGAAAACAAGGCAACTGATTTGCCAGTGACATCAACAGGGCAGCCTAGATAAGTCTTGAATGAAGAGACAGAAGCAACCCGTGGTGGTCTGCGCGAAGGTTTATAAAATGCTCAGGCGTATTCCGGCTAAATTTGACCGCAGATTTGGAGAAGCTAATCATTTCCCCCGAGAGTGCGCAGAATTCATCGAGCAGCACACGACGCGACGGCAAGAGGCTTGTGTTGCTTTGAAGAACAAAAGAACATCGTCAGCGAAAAATAGATGCGATATCGGTGGTGATGAACAACTAATTTTAATCCCCTGGGAGAGCTCCAGTGTGCTGTTCCTTAACAAGTTTACGACCAAAAACTTCCATACATAGAAGGAAAAGGTAAGGTGATAAAGGATCTCCTTGTCGAAGGCCAGCTGCCGGTTGGAAAGAAGGAGAAGGAACGCCATTTACTAGAACCGGAAGGAAACAGTTTTGACACTTGCTGACCCAGCCAATCCAGACAGGGGAAGCGCAGCCACGTAGTGTGGCTTCCAAGAAGTCCCAACGAACTCTGTCATAGGCCTTGTTGAGGTCAATTTTAAGGCGGCAAAAAGAATCCTGGCCGCGACGCTTCTGGTTCGTCCAGTGAATAACCTCATGCCCAAGTAAAAGACTGTCACTCATCATATGCCCAGGGATGAAAGCATTCTATTCTTGCACTACTAAAGTAGAGAGGAGTGGCTTCATACGATTAACTAATATCTTAGAAATGAGCTTATAAATCGTATTGCAAAGACTAATAGGCCGAAATTTGAGGCTTCGTAGGACTAAGAATTTTAGGAATTAGGGCAATGTACGTTCGATTGAGCTCTCGTAACATATGGCCCCCGAAAGAACCCCTGAACCGCTGCAAATAATTTGTCGCCTATCATATGCCATTGATGTTTAAAAAACAAAGCAGGAAAGCCATCTGGCTGCTGGCACTTTCAAAGAGGCCATGCTGAAAAGAACATGCTGTACTTCATCCTTAGAGATAGGGCGAACAAGAGCATGTTGTTGAGTCGAGGACAACCTAGGAAGATCAAGCAGCCAATCATCCCAATAACTTAAAGGTTCAGAACGAGGGTCAGGGCAAAAAAGTGACTGGAAATATTCCAAAAAATTCTTGAGTGATTGCAGAAAAATCAGTGACCCGGGGCTCCTCACTATTCTTGATAGCTTTGATGGAATTACGAGTTTTCCGTTGGTTGACACTCCGGTAGAAGAAACCAGTCGATGAATCCCAAAACCGATCCAAAGATGATTTAGCTCGTTGTTTCCAATATAACCAATGAAGAGTAGCCCTGTTCTCTCGTCGCGTCTAAGTTGAAGTTCAGAATGCAAGTTAGAATCCAGGAGGTTGTGTTGGACATACGAGAGGTGTTAAGAGATGTCACTCCAGCGTAGGCCATTCTTCTGTCTGTATTCTAAACACCATAGTTTACATCGTTCTTTAATGCCTTTAAGACAGCGGAGAAGAGCGACCATGTGAGAACCCACCCATGGTTTTTGCTTCCTGTTGAACAACTTGATGGATCGCATGGAAGGGAAGGATCCGAGCCTCAATCTTGTATGGTCGATAGGATGAGGATTGTGATGGGGCGCAGTCTAGAATAATGGGCGCATGATCCGATAAGAAATGGGAGGTTCCATAAAACAACATCAGGCATAGCCTCAAAAAGCTACAAAAAAGCTAGAAGATATTGAAAATTTACAAAGTTGCTAATAATATTACTATTTAAGGTACAAATTGCCGTTATATTGAATACTAAAGACACTTTGACGATTTTTGGTGCAGTTTAGTTCATAAAAATCATAGACCTATCTAAAATTACAAACCGCGGTTTGGTGAAAAGCACAAACGAATCCACTTTTTTCGCCCATAAACCAAACAAATAGCGCCAAAACGATTAGGGTTGCAATTTTTTGCGGGCCGACCTAATTATAATTATACTGTGAATTCTTATTATTATAATCGTAATATTAATTTACTTCTTAGATATTATTTTTATGATGTAATCATAATCAAGTACTAATATATTAATATTAATAATAATAATTACTTCTTATTACATAATTATTATTATCATTTAATTATTATTATCATTTAATTATTATTAATTTATTATTATTAACTATTATTTATTAATTTAATTATAATCATCATGTAATAACAGCTAAAAACTAATATCAATTTTTCATTAATTATTATTACTTATCATGATAATTATTATTTACTATTCATAATTATTATATAATACTTTATTATTGTTTAATTATTATTTATCAATAATTACAAATGAATTTAATTCAATTTGATTTAGTTCAACTCGTGTAGTTCAGTTCGTTATCTACATTGAAGTTAATTAATTTATCAATTAAGCTGTTTTTTTAAACGAAGAGAACAAGCCCTTTAATGACATACTTTTCTCGATGAAGGTGAACTGGTCCTTACAAAAAACTCATTGATCTCTGGCCCAAAAGAAATTCACGTCAGTCACACAGCAAATATTAGGCAAAACACGATCAAATAATTTGGGCTTTCTTGTTTGGATTTTCTGACAGTAAAAGTATGCTTATGCAAGTACGTACTTATTAGAGAAGGAAACTTCCTGTGGAGTTTAAGTAGTTAAGGAGTTGCAATCTTGATTTTTGATTGCATTTTTGTTGGTAAACACGTACTTATATCATCAATGATGCTAGATTGCTAGTCGTGGATCAATGAACTTACTTACATCGCGTCATATAAAACTAGTATATATAATTGGTACATATACATTAATACATGAAGGGATTATTAGAAATAAATAATCGAGAAAAATCTTGTATCAAGTAAAAATATCATGTATTCAAATTATCTAGATTTATCTAGGACACGTCATGTAAACACATCAATGTAACCTATCATCTATACCTTATATAAAAGGACTAACACATTACTATTCCATGAATAGTAACTCTATAATGAATAGTGATTTACCTTCTATGAGAAGTCAAGGGATCAAGTCTTTTGGTGAAAAGTTATGAGTTTTTTTTTAATACTTGTTCGTTGCCTTTTCTCTATTTCTAACTTTGAAATTTCCAACAAGTTTTTCCTCAATTAATTTTATGAATTATGGAAAATTTATGTATATGTCTACTTTTTCCTAAATCCATTTCACCATTAACTAAGTCGGGGCTACTTCTCTTTCAAAAAATAGGCGTGAAATTAAAATTTAGGGACTACCAAATACTTTTCCAATCAATAACAGCTCAAACAATAAATAATGGTTTTATCGTAAGTCAAGGTATTAAATCTTTTGGTGGACAAATATGAGATTTTGGTTTTATTTAGGAAAAATTATATTGGGAAATTCAATGGTACCAGTATGAATCGGAAATTCCATTTGGTACCCAAAAAATAAGTTTGTTCTACGTGGTACCACTAATTTTTGTATAAGTCTAACCGTGACATTCGTTAAGTTGCTTAGTTATTAAAGTTTCTTAACCTTGTTCTAAACCTAATCAACATATAATAAACCTTAATTAAACCATAAAATCATTAAACCATTAAACCTTAATATTAATTAAATACATTACCCAAAAAACACCCACAAAAATATATTATTAAAAAAAATTAAAAAAAAATCGAAATGGTTCGGGGAGTGCGGCTGGGGGTTGGGGGGTGGGGGGCGGATGGGTTGGGGATGGTTGGTCAGGTTGGATGGGGTGGGGGTTAATTGCTTGGGCGGGTTGTTGATTGGGGTGGGGCGTCGCTGGAGGTGGGGGTAGTAGGGAGCGCGTGGTGGGGGTGGCAGGGGTGGGGGGTGACGGGGTGGGGAGTGGGGGGGTCGGTCGAAATTCAGCTGGTTGGGGTAGGTGGGGTCGGGTGTGGGTGGGGGGTTGGTTGGGGGTGCGGCTGACAGGCAGCTGTGAGGGGTTTACTTTTTTTGGTATTTTTGGTATTTTTGGGTACTTTTGATGATTAATCATAATTAGCAAACTAATTATATAATTAACAGCAAATTATATTAATAATGAAGGTTTAAAAACTTTATTAACGGAAAAGTTAGCAATGTCATGGTTTAGACTTATACAAAAGTTTAGTGGTACCATTTGGAACAAAGTTATTATTGGAATTTTCAATGAAATTTCGGGTTACTAAGGGGTACCATTGGAATTACCAATTATATTTTACCATCTTTTGTGTCCTTTTTGTGGGGTCCTACATTTAGTTTTATTTTTAAATTAACACCTTTTATCTCCATTTTTCATAAGTTGCAACTAATGGTTCATAAATGTTGCTGTCAAGCATCCTTGGGAGGAACAATTTATCCCCCCAGCATGAACATCCATCCTTTTTCGTCACATCTGGCATTGAAGCTCAACTCGGTTCGGTAGATTTGCATACAAATCAAAAAATCCAGAACTATAGAGTTTGTGTTAGGACCAATTCCAACCCCAATTTCGATCCATTGGGAGCAGAAGAAGTTGAAGAAGATCCGTCCTAGTGTTGAAGTATAAACGCATAGAAATTAGGATTTTTGTTGTTGAAGAGTCGAGTTTATGGTTTGATTGATATTAAATTAAGTTTGTTGTGGTTGGGAAATAGGTTTTATCCTTGTTTAATTGAGTTAAGTTCTGCACTGACAATAGTCTCTTATTCTTTTTTTGCCCTTTTTCCTTTTTTTATCTTATAGCCAAATATCTATTATTTTATTCATTTTTTTCTCCATTTTATCTATGAGTTAACCCAAGTAAAAGCTCAAAGGTATGATATTGGTTATATTGGTTTGGGGTTTGAATGGTAAAAGAGCGTGAAAAAAAAGAAAAGGTGAAATTAAATCGATAAATTAGAGCATCATTAAATAAAAAGAAGCAAGCGTATTAATGTTTGGGTCATTAATCTGTGTTTACTTGAATTATCTCTACTATGCTCCCTTTGTTAAGAGAGTTTGCACCGAATTTCCACTATATTTAGTCAAGGTTGGCGTAATTAAAGTAACTTAGTGAGTAGCTTTTACTAGATGGAGAAAGGGTTTAACTCTGAAAATGAAGCTTCCATGCATTTAATGCAGATAAAAGCTGGTTATGTTAAATCATTGTATAACTATTTTTCCCCTTTGTTATAAATACGTTATGTGAGTGTTTTGTAACTTTGAATTGTCAGCATTTCTAATTCTTTAGTTTAGATTTATGCTTTATATTGTTATGATAAGTAATTAAATGTATATAACGGAAGAATAATGTCATGTTAGATAATGCAATATATAGTAGTTCTAACCAGTTTAATTATGACACACCACCATCACAATATACATGTTAAAATGCAAATTGTCTATGTTGAAGCATTGATAGTTTGTAAATTTCATATATTTCATATCCAGAGTCATCTTTATCTTTATTTCAAATCATTTAACATTTAACAGTGAACAACAATTTTTAATGCATAACTTTGAACGTAAATATCTTTATTGTTCTATATGAGATTTAAAATTATACAAGGACATATATATCTCATAATATTTGACATCATGAGTTGTTAAGGTTATGATATGGTATGTTTTCAGATTTATCTTTATTATATTTATGAACAGAGCAATCTTAATAAATAGTGCAAAGAAGTCAAATAAGAACAATTAAATAATGTGTTTTCTGCGTATATATTTCTTGTCATACCTTCTAACAAGAAAGATGTTTCACGTCAAAACAAATAAGCTTTAATTGACTTAGATTTCAAACGAATAATATACAGATTAATTTTCCTTTTTAGGGGAGCGAGTGCGTTAGCGCGCGGTCCAACAACTAGTATTAAAGTGGGGGTTGAGAAGTACTGTTGGGAGGAACAGTTCTCACTTCCCACGTGCCTCTCACGTGAACCCTTTCCCTCACTTTGTTTTGCTTCCCTCTCTCTTGC